>JANZLQ010000086.1:25536188-25550354 GCA_026212715.1 Elanus axillaris | reverse complement strand
GGAACTGGGGTTGTTTAGCCTGGAGAAAAGGAGACTGAGGGGAGACCTTATCGCTCTCTACAACTACCTGAAAGGGGGTTGTAGTGAGGTGGGGGCTGGTCTCTTCTATCAAGTAACAAGTGGACAAGAAGAAAAGGCCTCAAGTGATGCATGCACAGTATTCTCTGTGTCACTGGCTTATACCATTAGGCAATACTTTATACCTGGAGTATTTTATCTAATATGCTTGCAGATAGAGGGTGCAAAGGAGTAGCAGCTTGCTCACTTCTCTCTCATCTTTCAGCCTATGGGACATTCCTCTGCAAGCCCAGTAGTTGCCTATGGCATTTCTAATTTCAGCTACAGTGATTTAAAAAGCATGACCAGTTTCCCCTTAAGCCATCAAGAAGCCAGGTATTCCTTCAGGAGGCATGTCTTTAGTGTAAACTCTGTCAGAGGTTTATAAGGGATTTCTGCAGACTGGAGTAAAACATCAACAACAGTCATGGACTCTGATCAAGAGCAGGCTTGGTTGTTCAAAAGAAATCCCTGTACTCCCATAATCTTTTATATGAAAAAAAGGTAGGAAAAGCAAGAAAGAAGAAAAAGCAAGAAGGAATGAAAACCTCTGACCATTTTGGCTGAGCAGAGTAGTTTCCCATATGTTAAAATAAAATATTCATTAATTATAGCTTTTCTGGCATTGGCTCTATCACCTAAGTGAATTTTTTTTAAGTCTCCCTGAGACTCGGTGCAGCCCAGCACAGTTGTGCCTGCCTCAGCTGCGGGCATGTTTCTTCTCCCCGGCCCTGATCTGCATGACTTCTATTGTTCGAAATGGTAACAGAAGGCACAAGAGAGATGGACTTTCAACCGGCCCTTGCCACAGATGTGAACATAGCTATGGACAGCGGTCACCAGGTTTTGCTGGCGATGGGTGCCCAATCCGACAATGCAAAAGGAGCAAAATATTTGGCTGGTCAGGGAGCGTGCAAGGCACCCAACTTGCCGAGGAAGCAGAGCTGCGCCCACTGCCCTCCCACGCTAAAGCGTGACACCCAGCGTGTCTGCGATGGTTTGGAAAAACCCCTCCCGCCTGGCAAGGTCCGCGGGGGGTTACTGCAGGGCTGGGTTGCCACAACACTGGAGGCATTCAGAGAAGAGGACTGCAGTTGCTGCATAGGCACATTTGGCCCAGGTTGCCAAAGAGGCTGTGTGTGTTACTGCAGAGGAGTACACTGCCTGCCACTGTTGGGCTATTAGTATGGAAATGAGGCATGTGTGTGACAGGTGGCCTTACAACCAACACAATTAACTTTCTCCATTAGCTGACGCACTGACAAAACAGATGCAGCATCAATAAGCACCAAAAAACCCACAAACACTGAATAGGAATGACACGTTGCACACCCCTATTATTTATAAGGAGGAACAGCATAATTTCTTTAGGATGCACTGGCGAGTAGGAGGCGGCTGGGGTTTTTCCTCCCCTGATTATGATGGGTTTTTGCTTTCTTATAATTATTATTTTAATCTTGAACTTTATAGAGGCACTGCTGTGGACCTTAAAGAGCTCTCGGTGATGCACAGCAGACTTGGGAAAGTTTGTCACAGCTGTGGCATAGGAAGCACGCAGATCCTTTCGATAGGAAATAATTCAAGTTGCAGAAGTCATCTGACCAGATACAGGAACGCCAGGTTCTGAACTAGAGAGAATTGCTTCCTAGCCCTCCAGTACAGCACATTTTAATTGCCTCTGACAACACTGATAAGGACAGTTAAGGTGGAGCAGCTGTCATATCCCTAATGTGAGTTAAAGGGCTCCTGACTCACCTGAAAAGGTGGGGTTGGGGAGGAACGCTTGGCATATTAGATTGCAGCAGAGGAGCACATCATGTTGGCTTCAAAGAAAATCAGTTTAAATATTAGTTGTTCATAAGAAGTAAATGGAAAGAGGGGGTAGTTGGTTTTGGTTTTAAATTTCCTGTGGTTTTTTTTCAGTCAGATGGCTACTTCTGACAATGTGTGCAAACCATACTAGGGATTTAAATATGAGCAACAACTTGAACTGTCTGAAATGCAGAACTGTAATGTAATAACAAAAATTTACATAACAGCCTCCTTATGTCAGCTGGTACCTCGTGAAATATTTAGAGACGCACTGAGTAGCATCTTTGGCACATCTGAACTCTCATCGGCCTTTGGCTCCACTGGTCTACACCAGAGTTTTCCCAGGTTAAAGCCACTAAAGATCCCATCCCGTGCAATCCCAGTATGAAAATGTCCTGGAACAGTGTCAGCTGCCGGCTCGCCCTGGCAGCGTACTAATTCATGGCATATAGCTCCAATTAGGAGGATGTTTGAGGAGATAAAGCACCCAGTCTGTAAACCAGCCCAGTACTGCCATAATTAAAATTGACTGGCTGCCTTTCACTGGCCTGTGAAGTGATGGGTGAGAGTCAGCACCAGATCCCTGCAGGCTGCTGCAGCAGATGTGGCAATGGTGGTATGGGCACAGGAACGGGGCATGTTCCACACACCTGCTTTAACAGTTCCTTCAGGTCACAAACTGGGAAGCAACGTGCTGAAACCTTTATGGCTATGTCTGCTTTGTGTTTCAAATGTGAGTTTCCAGGTGTTGGCACAGTCATGAATTAAAATAAAGCTAAATTCAGTTCTGGGGAAAATGAAAAACAAAACAGCACATCTGTATTTACCATGGTATTCACTGCTGTCTTCTTTAACTTACAGAAGTTTAACACTGTTTCCTCCATCTAGTTTTCTATACGACACTCGTGTGCAGAGACATTTTTATATTGCAATTAGGTTCCCTAGAACCCATGGTATACATATATAGCAGATATGACTCAGGACCTTTTATGCTCAGACACCAAAGATGGAATAATATTTGTCAAGTGCCTCATTTTATTAAAAGAATGTAATATTAATAATATCACATGGGATGCAAGTCCAGTACAATTTCCTTGAAGGCTCTGTGCCGTTTTTAGGATGAAACAAGAAACTGACATGCTGACTGTGGAGATTGATACTGTGCTGTCTGCAAGTGGCAAGATGAGCTGCATCAAGCTGGCCAGCTTCTGCAGTGAACTGCTTTCTGACTGTCTGGGTGCCTTGCAGTATTTTCAAATGCATGGAGAATTCTTCCCCAAGAACCTGTACAATGTTTTTACAGTTTCAGAATTCTGCAATTAAAAAATGCTGCACTTGAGGCACTGTTAAAGCAAATGGGGGGGTGTATTCACCATTATGGACAGAGCTTATTATTTTTATTTAAAATCTTACTGGTGGTGTGGTTGGTGGTAGCTCACCTAGTCCTGAACCAGAGGTTTTCAATGAAAACAACTGGAATTTTCAGGGACGTCATTTGGAGACATCTGAAATCTGGGTTATAATGTTTATAGAAAACACATATATATATGTTTTCTGGCTACATTTTACAGATGCAGATCTGGAGACAGGAGAATTTCTTGTGACAGGACTGAGGACAGCAAAGCCAGCACTAGGCTCATGGTTGGAAAGCATGAAATCTTACCTAGTCAGTAGTTACTCTCTCCATAATAATTACATGAGCTGTTAATTTTATTATTTTGTGTGGCACCTTGGGATATATGCCATGAAAGACCCCGCTATTAAAGCATAGTTTAATTGATTGAATTATGGGATATCCAAAGCACAAAAAACCTACTAATCTAATTAGATGCCCTTAGTTATGCATTTCCTTCTGCCTTCGCTGTAAAGTCTATTTCCAGCTCTAGTGTGCAGGTGCCTGCACTGTTGAGCTTCACTCACTCTAAGGACCTTGGTCTGTAACCCCAGCCACTCATCTACCTGGGTCCCACACTCACTCATCTACCTGATTGCCTAATTGCTCTCAACAAGTAGGTGTTAATGAGTTGGCTTGAAGGGAGGTGTCTCCAGGGAGAGAGATGTGGAATGGTGTGAAGGTGGATTGTTCTTAATGGGAAATTCCCATTTTACTGCCTCTTTGTGACTAAGGAGTTGCAGTCGGGTGACTGACAGCCTGTTGGCTCAGGTCAGGGAGCCTCTTCCACTTCAGCTGTGCCAGGAGTGAGTGGCTGAGATCTGGATGCAGTCACAACTGAAATTTCCTCGTTCTTCCTGTTCTCACTTGCTGGCGAGCACTGTATGAAAGGCTCGTGGGGAATAGTTTCATCTGATGGGTTTTGCCAGTTTTATAGGTATGATTTATTTGCGCACAGGCTACAGGCAAGCCTTGTAGAAGGAAAGGAGGTTTTTTTAGAAAGTACCCTAAAATAAAGGGGTTTTGGGGGGCCTTAATTGTGATCATTTGCCCGCACAAGCAAATACCCATTTGTTCCCATGCACGTGCGGAAACATCCATTTTGGTAAATTCTCTTAGGAAGGCAAAGAACAGAATTGACCAGGGCAAAATCAAAGGGCTATTCAGCATTCACTCAGATAGAAATAATTGTTCCATATTTGTCCAGCTGGAATCATAACTTTTCCTAAAAATCTTTTTGTTTGCCTTGCTTCGTCCTAAGGGTGCCCTTTTGTTTGATTTTGAAAAAGTCAGAAAAATTTATTGAAAAGCTATCAAGCCAAGTCAGCAGGAATTTTGTGGACATGTGTGGATTTGTATATGTACGTACCTGTCTTCTTCCATACTTATTTATGTACTTATAACTGTTATTTTCCCATTTAAAAGTATTAAGTCAGATTTTTTAGGCATCAAAACTAGAAAGCACCAATGTGTTCTGCCTGTTCACACAATTACATAATATGTGACAGTTCTTAGTTTTTAGCATGAACTTAAGCACCATTATTAAACTTATCTCTGGTTTTGACTAGGAAATCAGCTGGTTATCTAAAAGAAGACTATTTTCTCACAGGTAGTTTAAAATGTGACAGATTTTATTAAAACCTTCTCTGTTTCTTAGAGCTCTCATTTAACCTGTTGAACTGCCTGCATGGATACTGTTGAGCTTTTACTGGGTTAGTGTCTAAACTACAGTAAAAAACCCCACATTTTCAGGACATCTCTTCAGATGTGGCTTGCTAGTGTGACAGGATGAGGCACAGGAACCTTGATAAACTCTCTACATCTAGTTTTGTTTACTTTTGTCACATATTGACTCTGAGGAGAGAGTTATTAGGAGGTGGCTGGTCGATTTCTGCCAGTCTCATCCTTTTCCTCCTTTGACATTCACCTAGTGTTGTGTGTGTGGGTTTTCCCCTTCAATAGTAAGAGGTAGAAGAGGGAGCAGAATCCTAGGCTGCAACAGGCAAAGACTTTTCAGATGCCACTGAGAAATTTCATATCTTGGTAAATTCTTAAAAACATCAGCACACGGGTGCTGCCCTGAAGGTGCACTTCAGTGGACTGACAAGGGGGTGGCAGATTGACATAGGCCTCAAGAAGACAGTGGCCCTTCTGGAGAAGCAGTTGGCTACCAGACAGGATGCCCTAAAGCCTCTTAAATGGATTAGATGCTTGGGTGCAGGCAACTGCATTGTATCCTTTAGTCACAGCAAGAGTCATGAGATTGTGAGAACTAGGACTACAAATCCTGATATTAACCTATTGATATTAAATACAGACCCAGTCTTTGACAAAAGACAATAAAACAAGAGGGCTGAATCACAGTCATAGTGAAGAATATCTTTAAGATAAAAGCTCTAGGCATTTTTTCCAATGTAAGGAGAAATGGATTTTAAATAAATACCAGGTAAGTATCATCTCTTAATACTTGCCATGTGAAAACATCTTCAAAGGAGACTCATTCAATAGGTATTTAGGCTGTGCAACTCCTTGCTACAGGATGGTATGGGTGCCAGGACTTTACTCGAGTTCAGAAAGCAGCTTGGCAAACTCATGGAAGAAGAAACCATCAAAGGCTATTTATACTATTACACTAGGAAATGTAAGAAAATCACTTTTAAGAATCCCCTACAGCAGCACAGAACTGTGCACTGAAAAAGTATTGCATTTCTGCTCTATGACCCTTCTTTAGGCATCAGCTCTTGGTGACTCTTGGAGTTGTATGCTGACCTAGATGGATTTGGGGTCTCACCCAGCATGCCCATAAGTATGTTTTTTGGGCTGCCTTTCACAATGCTTGGGTGATAATGTGCATGTAAAGTTTGAGGTTTGTTTCTAAATTCAGGATTCCTTTGAAGAAAGAATAAAAAAAATGGAGTCTGTGATTCATTTACACAAGTGCAGAACCCTTATGTCTCTCAAACACCTCCTATGTTGCAGACAGCATTATGCATGGAGGTGCTCTTGAAGTTCCATTTATTTCAATCTCAATTAATTTAAGTTATATTAAGTTACAATAATGGATTATTTGCATCTCCAGAATCGGAAAGGTATTGGCTGATGCAGCCGTTCCTCTTCAGTTATAATATCTTCTTTGGAAATAATTGCAAGGGGGAAGAAACCAGAATAGCTGTTCCTCTTTCATTATAAGCTTATATAATCTTTTATATATGTATGTGTATATATATGTGTGTGTATATGTAGATATATAACTAGGTTGTACATGTGATGTTTTAAACAATATATATATAATATTAGATTGTAAGATTTTAAAATTATAAAAGACAAGGTTATAAAATGAACCTTACTGAAGTGCTTTTAGGTACAGCAGTATAAAGTTGGACAGGAGGGGATGGACAAGATCCATGTGGTGGTAGAAAGGGATGATAATGGCTGTGCTTCTTTCTTGACAGATGATCTGTAGAAAAGTGCAATAGCTGAAAAATTGCTGAGCCTGAGCTGGCATACTGACTGCAAGCCTGATACAAAGCCTGTTAGCCTGTTGGAGTCAGCTGAAGCTTGAGGTAGCACAGCTGTGTGAGGGGCATTTGCTGGTTTGGGACAAAAACTGTTCCAAGCCATTTTCTGGCATGAACATGAAGGAAGGCTTTTGTTCAGTTTGCTGCCTCCACTTCCTCCTCTCTCAGTACTTACATCTTCTCTGAGACTGTGGGACAGTATCTTGGATTTACAGTACCTATGGCTGAGCTATAAAACACGTCTGTGCACTCGGTGTATCCAAGGCTTTCTTTCCTGCCACGCGAAATAAAAGGCCTGCTTAAAACCAGAAAGCCGGGGTCAGCAAATGGAACTAATGGGAAAGGTGCATCAGTGTGTCCTAACTCCACTGGTTTAACAAGGCTAAAAATGCATGACTCAATTACACAAGAGTTAGCTAATGAGGAATGGGGAAGATGTTACAGTTTAAAACAAATGGCTACTAAATGAATTGGGTGCTGCCTTTCAAATCTATGCCATTCAACAAAAACCTGGCAAGACATTTTCTTCACAGGATATGAATCATCCGAAATAAAAAAAGCAAGACTAGGGCCACCTACATTCAGAGTTTGTACAGTATGACCTTAAGGCCCAACATCTACCAGAAGTTGAGTAGCAAAAGGCCAAGCTCCAAAGAATAAAAGGGCTTACATCAGTATTAAATAATTCTCTCTTAGAGATGCAAATTTCTAATTAGTTACTGTGGAAACTGTAGAGGCCTGGAAGTAAGCCCTGCACAATGAGAATGAGAGTTTACTTTTTTGATTTACTGCAGGGCTGCAGTAGTTGAGGGAGGGCTGAGAGGGGGAAATAAATTCATTGCTTTTAACATGACAACAGAATAAAGTGCAGCAGAAGAAGTGACTTTGTTTTGTGCGCTGCTGCTGCTGCTGTGACAGATCCCTGAGGAGTTTTATGCAACACAGGCTCACTTAAAATGTCTTGCAAGGCATTATAAAATGCTTTGTTTACAAACAAATGACTTTCTCAACACCCTCACTTGTGGCATCTCTGACAAAGCCTTGGGAGGGTGTTTTTCAAAGCCAGCAGGAGCTGGGGGTACCTTCTATTGGTTAGGTGACCAAACCCAGGTACCCTAATTTCAAAGCATAACATTTCTGAAAATGAAGGTGCCCTAACCCAACCTATGCTGAGCACCAGAAATGTCTTGTTGGAAATGTTTTCAGGATTCTGAATGCAGAATAGAAATAATTTGTTATGTAGTTCTTTGCCTTGTTTTCTTCTGTTTTACTCCTCCTGTTATTATTTCGTTTAAACCTATAGTATGATTTCACTTTTATGGGCATGCTGGAACATGTGGTCTCATCCTGTATGGTCTGGAGTCAAGAGGGAGCAGGTAGCCCCAGTTTTTATAAAAACCAGGGGAATTTGGGATGCTTCATTCCTCACAAATTCAGGCAGCATGCACATCTTCAGTAATTTTCAGGGTAGTAAATTTTAATATAGAGCAATTGCAAACTCAAAAAGAAAATAAAAAAAAAAAAGACAAGAACCAATGCAAACTGTCTGAAAAGATGTAGATGTATTCCTTGTCAGAAATTAGTAACATTGCTGGATATTCAGTAGTTAAATTAAGGGCTACCTTGAATAGTGAACTGAGAATATAGCTGAATATAAATTTAGAGGAATGAAAAAAGTATTATGTTGTAATTTCTATGTAATCTGTTTTACTCTTTTTGTGAACTTTTATCTCTCTTCTGAGTTAAAAGAAATCATGTTTGCTCCCCTGCCGAGCTTGGACTGGATGAGGACACAGAGCATCACTGCAGAGTCTGGTCCGGCTCCTCGGAGTCCTGCTCGCCATCTGGGACATCCTGGCTCTGCAGGAGCTGAGCTCAGGCCTAATTCAGAGCAGCGGGAAGGTCTGAGGGGCTGCACCCAAGTCAGATGCTTACAGACTACAACTGACATGTCAACATTATTAACATTTTTATTTGTAGGAGAAAGGAGAGGGAGGATCTCAGACTGACATGACTTGCTGTAAGATGTCTCTTATTTTGGTGCCAGTAGCAGTTTTAGAGAGACACATTATTTCTTTTCAGCTCCAGCCAAGGAAATCCACCTGTCTGAGCCAACCACCAGCACTGGGTGTTTTGCCATCTGACCAAGGAGATGTCAGGATGATGTCAAGAAGACTGAATGCACTAGTCTGCTTGGTAGATGGACCACAGCCAAAGCAAAGGATTGGTGCATTGCTGCTTGTTAGTAGCTGCAGAAGGCTAGTTTGGTATGATTCAGCAAAGGTAGGAATATTAGCTCAGCCAGGATAGGGAAAGCACCCTTCCTCCTTGCAGGTCACAGAATAATGGCTCTGAATGTATTTAATTTGGACCATGTTTGTGTTAGTTCTATTTCCATCTTGATAAGCCCCAGACATTTCTAAAGCAAGGAACTACTAATGCTAAAATAACAGGAAGCTGCCCTTTTAACTTTGAAAATTTTTCTGAAAATGCAGCTAAAAGCTTACAGATAGCACAGAGAAGGCAAAACAGAAAGCTAACAATTGCAACACTAATTTTACCTTGGGAAACCAACAAAATTAGAAATACTTTAAATTGATTTATCTTTTATAAGTATGATTCTAGGTCAGCATCAGTGCAGAATTTCAGGGTACATAGCCTGAGCTGTTGCTGTTTAACCCTCTGTCCTTACGAAGCCCATGTCAGAGGCTGGAGTTTACTATGCTTAGCCCATTAGACCATCCTTACCTTTGTAGGTAGTACAAGACAGGAAGTTGCCCAGATGTGCCTTCAGTATTTTGAGTAGGAACTGGGATGGGCATTATCTTCTCCTTTCCCATTATCATCTCATGGCCATGTTTGATCCTGAATCATTTTTTATCAGTGACCTTAGCTGTCCAAGCCCTTCCCTGAACTGTATAATTAGCCAAACTACTACCAGGGCACAGACAGCACTCTTCTGAAATTTTGTGTTACCTGTAATTCTATAGAAAGTCTCTGAATAGCTCTTTTTAATGGTTCCTGCAGGTCACTCCTCCCAGCAGTTCGGTTATCACCCTGCCATCCCCACCAGCCTGTTGTAATAGAATGTTTTCAACTAGATTCTCACTGCCCCTCAGAGCTGCACCCAGAATTGTCTGTCAACCCCTTTGGATTGCTGCCAGGGAAGAAGCATTTTTATAGCACTTGTTTTCTTTGCTACTTCTGTATGAAGTTGTTTCTTTACTACTTTGCTACTTCCTTATGCAGGGGTTTGCATTTTCTCTTTAGCAAAGCAGTGAGCCAATCAGACAGCCTCTTCCAGAGTTAACTAAACAATTCAGGACCACCAATTGAGTCCCTTCAAAAATGAAAATTTGGCTTTGAAAATTCTTTAGTTGATAGAAAGGATGAGACAAATCTACAAAGAAGTACTTTTCTGTACACTTTAGACCCCTCCAGAGCTTTGAAAAGCTGGCTCCAGCTGAAGTGTGCTGACAATTCCTGCAGTAAAATTCCCAGGGAATCATCCCACCAAACCTCCTCACAGATGATGAACCATAAAGCTTTTACCTTCATATAGACATTCCTGATTACCTTCCCCAGACTTCTGCCCTTTACATAAGAAATAGATGGCTCAGATTGTACTACTTATAGTAATTGAGCATCAAAGGCATAGTGCTTTTCCCTTCATTCCTTAACTAAAAATAAAATAGCATTCATAGCTAAACAGTACAGTTAGTACACCAATAGCCTCCAGGGCTCCTGAGAAATCTTGTTATTCACTTATTTTTATATTTGATATAAGGATTAATATATACAGTGTTTGAAATATATTTGCATTCCAAATGCCACAGAAACTATAAAACTCTCAACATCAGTTCTATCCCAGAAATTATTTGTAAAGAATTGGTTTAAAATAATTAATCAAAATATTTTTCATCCCATTCTGCTGATTCCGCTGCATTGACATTTTTTCAGAGTTTTTTCAGAGTTCAGTATTCAAATTCAGAAAATCGCTGATAATATGAAAGTCTGACTCGTTGACCTCCTGCTTCCTCTAAAGCTGGAGCTCCCAAAGTACTCAGATCCTCAGCAGCTCATTTGGATGACTGGCTGAAAGCCAGAAAGCCTTGCTATCTTTAGCTTTCATCTTGTTCTGGCCTCTTTCACAGTCCAGAATTTCAAGATTCATGGTATCAGGGTGTCCGTCAGATGGATTACCTAGGAGCTGGGATTTGATTCCCTTTTGTTTCCTATTGGAACAAAACCTAGATATGAAACTCCCCATGAAATGAGGTTACTTTGCTCTGACAAGTTCTGCTCCAAAAAACCTGACAATATGGTTTTCCAAGGCTTATATGAACTTTGGGAAATAAATCTTTCAATTCTTCCCAGGCTGATGTGAGAAATAGTTTATTGAATCATTTCTACTGAGAAATTAAAGGGAAGAAGAAGAAAGAAGCAAGGAAGGGATATAATTAAAACTCCAGGGTCAGGGCCTGACAAATTAAAATTAAGTCTGCTTTCTAAAAATAGTCTGAAGATCTTTTATTTGAAAAACAGTCTTAAAGCGTTGCTGTCCCTGCATACTTGGGAAGGTGGGGGTGGTATGGATACAAGAAGAGAGGATCATTCCTCTCACAATGCTAATGAATTTACTACAACTGTAGAGAGTGATTAAGAATAAAACAACATTTCAATCCATTTTCCTAAGAAGCCTTCACTTAAAGAACAGAAAAAATTAAACCAAGACAGTAAAACTCTGAAGAAACAAAGGAGGGGAACTACCAGCCTGTGAAGTCCTAATGCTCATTATATCTGGTGCATGTTTAGCTTGTAAGGAAGGCTTGGGGAGGAAAGTAATTTAAGCAAACCAACCTGGGCTGTCTTTTCATTCTTTGTCATGCACTGCTGTTGTTACCTTTAGAAATCCAGCAGTGGGGCTGGTTGTGTCCTGTTTTAGTGCCCTTCGTAAAGCATTCCCTTTTCACCAGCTCCGATGGCCCCATTGGAGTGGCCATGACAATGGATGTTCATTTTACCGCTATAAAAGGGTTTAATGATTAAAAGGCCGCACCATTGCACTCAGCCACAAAACTCATTCTTCCACTTCTGTGGAGCCCTTTGATTCAAAATGTTCTTTTGACAGGATCAAGAGTGATTTTCATTCTGTCAGGCAGCAGAAACATCTGCATTTTTTATCCTCTGCCTCCTCCTCAGTGCACACAGTTAATGTGTAATTAATGAAACATCCCTTCTTGGAGTGGCACACAATCAGCGTAGGTCTCCCACCAACCTCGCTCCAGCTCCAGTAAAGCAGGTTTGCTTTTATATCCTTGTACTCTCATTCAGCAGTAGTAATAAACCCAGTTCCAGGCTTATCTGGCCAGCTTACATCTTAATCTTTCTTTTTTCCCCCCTCTCTCTCTGTGTCTCCTCAGGGAAAAGGGATGAAAAAAAACCCAACTTCTCTTTCTTTTGGGTTATCCGAGCACATTGGATAGGAGGGGGTGGGGGTAGGGGAACCAAACACACCGCAATATTCAAAGCAAAACAGAGAGAACAAGGGGTCTAGGGAAAAAGTCCCCTCCTCCCTCCTTTCCCTGGAAGAAAAAATAAAGACCTTGGTAAGCAGTCAAGCAAGCTGAAAAGGCAGTTACATAGGAAGGATTTCTAAGCCCTATAGGGTAGGCCTTCAAGAGCAGGGAAGTTCTTGCTCTCATTAGTGCAATGCACCTGAAATCTAATACTTAATGTGTCAGAAAAGTACCACATCCTCCTCCACAGGAGTAGCCTTTTCATGTGCTCTTCCATTTGCAGAGTTTGGGAGGCTGGGAGTGTGCATGAGAGCTCTCACATTAATGCCCAAGTACTGTCATGACTAAGGCTGCGTACAGCACAGTGACAGCTGAATATTTCACAATTGTATTTATTTACATAAGCTTTGCTGAGTGTGCCATGAGTGACTATCTATAATAGTGGAGAAATGTACTTCTGTATTTTTATACCTCTAATAACCCCTCAGCAACACTGGAGTGGCTCTAAGTGATCAAAATGGATTCAGATGGATCACAGTCCAGCAACAGCTCTCAGGTAAGTTTTCACAGTCACATTTATGCAGCAGCTCAAGAGAGTATTGCACTGTGAGGAAATTGTCATAAAGAGCTTCCTGTATGGAAGAACATGACAAGACAAAGACATGTAACAGATCAAAAAGGGAAATATGTGTGCCCATGCTGCTTCTACCTGCAATAATGTAAACTAGAATATCTGTGAAGCCCAGGAGATGTAAGCCATGTGGGGAAGCAAAGCCATCACTTTTAAGCTTGCCTGGCTGAGGAGCTGTTATCCTTGATGTCCTGTGGCCTCTTGTGGCTCTAATAGAGGAAAGGGAGAACACTCTGCTCTGAAGGATTTCATTTTAAGCCAAAGGTTCAGCTGCAGATGTAACATGGAGAGAGAAGTATCAAAGAAAATTATCTACGTGCTAAGAAATTCACCTCTAAATGAAGTCTGATTCATCCCAATCTACTAAAAAATTCAGGTCAAAATCAGAAAGTAGATTTTCCTGGAAGAAAAAGTTCAGAGGTAAATCATGTTCCCTCTGCCCTTCATCATCTTGCAAAGTGGGGCTGCCTCCTGTCCAAGGATCCTGCTCACCCAGAGGAGGTGGAAGCCACACTTGTAAGTCATTCTTTCTATTGAGAGGAATCATCCATTTGCTTCCCAGCTTTTAGGGCCATGTCCTAGTCATCCAGCTCTACTTTCAATAGGAAATTTAGTCTCCACTATGCATTTATCCGTGACTACCAAAGAAATCTAAATGAGTAATGTTCACAGCTAAAAATATGTACACACTGAAGAAGTTTAGGCCCTCTTCTGAATTAGTCCCATTGGAAGCTTCCCCCTTTATGTATGTGAGGAAGAAAGGAGATTCCTCCCAGATGCTTGCATGTGATCCTTTTTATTTTCCTGGTTTTAAAGAGTTGAAACTGAGTGCATAAAGCGTCAGCCAGTTTTCCACAGTTCACTTAATCTGAAAATTTACTAGTGTTCCAATAAAATCAGACTAATATAGGAAAGAGTTGCAAATATGTAATGCTGCAAAGATTGTCTGTCTTCTTTGGAATCATAGCTAGAAGGAAGACCTGCCTGTGAATTTGAGGAACTGCTAAAAAGGAGTTGGTATAAAAATGTTCATCCAGGGTGATACACAACAGATGTGGTTCTTGTGCCAGTCCGGTTCTAAGTAACTGTCATTGTTTAACCCCAGTCAGCAACCAAGCACCATGCAGCTGCTCACTCACTCCCCTCCCACCCAGCGGGATGGGGGAGAAAATTGGGAAAAGAAGTAAAACTCGTGGGCTGAGATAAGAACGGTTTAATAGAACAGAAAAGAAGAAA
>JANZLQ010000086.1:25517388-25536088 GCA_026212715.1 Elanus axillaris | reverse complement strand
TGGGGGAGAAAATTGGGAAAAGAAGTAAAACTCGTGGGCTGAGATAAGAACGGTTTAATAGAACAGAAAAGAAGAAACTAATAATGATAATGATAACGCTAATAAAATGACAGGAGTAATAATAAAAGGATTGGAATATACAAATGATGCACAGTGCAATTGCTCACCACCTGCTGATTGACACCCAGTAAACCCCCCTCAGCCCCCATTCCCCCCACTTTATATACTAGATGTGATGTCCCATGGTATGGAATACCTTGTTGGCCAGTTTGGGTCAGCTGCCCTGGCTGTGTCCTGCCCCAGCTTCTTGTGCCCCTCCAGCTTTCTCGCTGGCTGGACACGAGAAGCTGAAAAATCCTTGACTTTAGACTAAACCTTACTTAGCAACAACCGAAAACATCAGTGTGTTATCAACATTCTTCTTGTACTGAACTCAAGACATAGCACCATACCAGCTACTAGGAAGACAATTAACTCTATCCCAGCTGAAACCAGGACAGTAAACCCCAAGAGATCAGTAGAATTATTCTGTTCCATTTACATTCATGTCTGCAGCAAAAATCTGTTTTCAGGCAGATACTTTAACACAGCCTCTGTTGCTGTCAGCTGTTATTTGTCTACAAATAGCAAGAATCAAGATTTGGAGCAGAACAAGAGGAAACAGCATCTTGCAACATGACTCTTTGGGCCAAATTCCACATGCACAGCTCCCACTGAGATCCAAATATGGGCAACATTTGTTTCCAGATTGAGCAAACAATGTGTCTCTATTGTTATTGAAATGGTAAAGGGCATGAGCTTTTTTTTTTTTTGCACATTATTCCACTGGTCAGACTTGCCAGATCAACCTATGTCCTGTGATCAGAAATAATTTCACTAAATCACTTATTTTCTGTTTCCATAATGGTGTGTGCTATAACATAAGGCATTGGAGATAGAGGACTGATAAAAATAGACAAATTCACCATGGGTAAACTTTGCTCAAGAATGTTGGCTGCAACTGTGCTTAAATAAATGGCTTCCTACTTGTTGAAAAAGAAGCGTGTCCTTCTGATCCCGTGCTACAGGAAGACTGGTGTGCTGGGAGGGCTTGAGACAATTACTACAGTCACTGAGCTGCACTGCAATACATCTGAATTCTGGCCAGAGTCTGGGAAGACCACGTTAGTTTGCCAGACCATTCAGAGAAAAGGGGCTTCAAAGAGAACTTTTTACCCTTGATTCCGAAGTGTAAGTGAGTATGGAAAGAGTATAATGTTTGCTGTTGGGATTAGCCCCCTACTGCGTCAGCCACATATGAGCACACTGAAAATTGGCGGCATGCAAGGGGAAACCTCTCAGCTCACTGCAGCTGAGCTAAACCCAGTGTAGATTTCCAAGCATCAGAGCAGAAGGTGTGTGAACCTCATTATCATCTCCTAGCACAGAAAAGGAACAAAGCAGAAATTACATTGAAAGGAATGGAAACCAAAGACCATGTAGGATGCGAAAACATTCCCCATTTTAAGTGATATAAGAAAACCTTTGAGTGGTATAAGTGGTAGAGAAGAAAACTATTGAGAGACTGCTTAAAAGGACTTGTTGCACAACTATATACAAAGCTAACAAAATGATAAGTTAGAAATTGTGCTATAAGGGAAAAGATAATTCTGGTTAAAATTATGTTAAAGGATTTTTCAGTTCCATGAAGAAGTAATAGGAAAAAGATTCTCATCTATTAGATGGCTAGCACCCTTCGCAGCTTAGAAAGAACTGGTGTTATGCTGCACCAGTTTTTGCTCATGCAGCCTAATCAAGCATAACACAAAATCAAAGAGTCACTCAACCCAGTATGATCTCAAGGTTTTTCCCTCATGTCTAGCTTGTCTCTTATGTCCTTTCCCTGACTCAGGAGCTTCTCCAGGAGCCTTTTGTATTTCCAAATCTAAAAGTCAATTTTGACTTCTTGAAGTATCTGCCAGAGAGAAAGCTGTATCTACACAAGGAACAAGATGCTCACTCTTGGCACTGCTACACTACAGGGTCAGTAATTTCCCTCATAGTGCTATTCATAGCCCCAGCTGAGAGGTCTAAATTCTTCAGACCAGGCCTGGGGAAGAGTTTTGCACCACCGAACAAGAGGAACAACAGCCAGCATGCTGAACAAAAATGTGCCTAAGGTAGTCTGTGGCAATGCTGAGAAAGGCTGAACTATGCACCTCATACCCTCCTCCATGGTCAGAGGGGACTGCAGGGGTACATATTTCAGATGCCAAGTCTACCACATGAAGCCGTGAAATGGAAACCAATTTGCCTGAGGAAGCAAGGATGGCCAAGAGAAACACTACCAGACCCATTAGCAGAAATGGCAGGGAGCTGAGTGCTGGGCAGCAAACAGGAGCAGCAGCAAGGAAGAGCAAGTGTGAGAACTGTCCTGACTCCTTTTGCCAGTACTGGCAGAGGAAGGATGCAATGCAGTGCAGTCAGACAGGAGGCCATAAACCAGCTGTAAGAAAAGAAATTGCTTTGAGGATTTATTTAAGCCTATGTGGGTACAGTCAGGGAAACTTCAGTGACACAGTTTGTACTTTTTATTTTTTATTCTGAGCTCCTGATTGGCATGAATACCAACCTCCAAGTGAAACTTAGCCAAAAGGGTAGAAACTGCTACAGCGTGTCAGCTGACCACAAATCAAAGCATCTTAACATTGCCATCCCATCTATGAGTTTCTGAAAAATTATTTTCAAAATACTCTGTTTAAATATGGATCTAATTCAAGCTTAGCTTGCAGGCTAAGTAACAAATAACTCCCCAAATCTTATGCTGGGGGCCTAGGTGATCACACTTTGGAGGAAAGAAGAGGCTGGAAAATTCATTCATGTATTGAGAGTTGCTAAGAAACAGAATTTTGTCTTCAGTTTGGGATAGAAAAGTATGTTTTGAATCAGTAAACTGAGACTGTGATATATATTGTGCCAGTGCTGTTTAAAACACCTCTAACTGTGGTCCCTCCAAATTTCCTTTATACCTCTACTTCCATTCCAGTCTGTCCTCTCCTGTGTCAGGACAATGGGCTTTGTGGCACCATGGTGAATGAGGACATTAACTAATATGGTTGAAAAATAATCCAGAAAAAATATAACAACATTTTATTTCTTGCCCAGATCAGTTCCTTGATATGGTTTGCCGTAGGGGTCATGAGAACAGCTGTAGTAGCATAGTGGAGGATGTGATGCAGGAGAAAGAATCAAATAAATCAGGACTGATACCAAAAAACAGCTCACATAATCACAGCCTGAAGAATTATATTGTATAAAAAAAGATTTGATGAAAAAAATATAATTGCATTTCATATATACATTGCATATATACAGTTCTAAATCAAGAGGTAGCTGTGTTACTCAGCGCTACCACAGACTCCACTGCTTGCCTGGACCTTGCAGGGATTCATGGTCATTGCTGGTATCCCTGAGCCTTTATCTGGTATCTCCTGCTCTACTGTTCTCCATCCAGGACTGTGAGCTCTAAAGCAATCAAAACAGGTTGTCAGATGATCTTTATTTCCATACGATATGGTTTGCTTAATGCAAAGCACACAACATGGATTATTTAATCCAGGATAGTTATTTGCTGGATGCAGTCAAGCTCTTGACACTGTGACAAACTGCCTGCTGCTTGCACTAAGCAATGCAGGTGTAGCAATCTGGTTGTCCATTTTTTTTGCAATTATACATCTTGCAGACCCTTTAGGAGTGTCTATTGTGCAAAGACAGAAGGTACAGCCAAGGGTCCAAGGTTGCCATCAGTTCTAAAAGAGAAACTTGGGAAAGCAGGAGATAAACAGAGAACAAACTCTGATTACAAAAAGTCCTAGAAAAAAAAATTTTTAGATCCAAACTTCCCTGGCAGAACTGAGAAGCCTAACTTGCTTTAAATACAGTGTTGTTTTGGTTGCCCTATCCCATTTGTGCCCAGTGTAAGCATTCCTCTGAAATGGATACAGCTGTAAGGTTCATTTTTCGTGTGTTCAAAGGCCTGATTTAGTAGTGCTTCTTTTTTAATATCTAGTTTCCTGTATGCTCATTTAAAATGTTGATTACTTTTTCTTGACGGTTTGGCTTCAGAAACATGCTGTGGAATTCAAATTTGTCCCCCTCCCATGCTAATGTTGACATTTGTGTGTAAACACATTACATGGGATAGCAAAAATGTAAATGAGATTTCAATGTTGAGTTGATTTATAAACAGCCCATCTCTTAATTTATTGAAGTCATCTTTGTGCCATTTGCACATGATTAGCAGCATATACCATACATAGGGTGCCCTTCTGTAACATGTTCAGAAGGAAGAAATGCAAAATGTATACCATTATAGCACCAAATGAAGATCTTATTGAGCTTCAAGATGCTTTGAAACATGTAATGACTAACTTAACTCTGCCTGTGAACTTGTCCTCATTAACTCCATAATTAGCAAGACCTTGTTTGATCTTGGAGTTCATTAGACATTGCAGCTGGAAGATTGTTTCAGTTTTAACACATCAGAATAGACAATTAAAGTGATAATAAAGAATCAATATCACTTCCCTGTTTCTTAGATTTTTCCAAGGTTGCGGCGTGCCTAATTAAACCAGGTTTGAAACAGTGAGAAACTAAAAAGTAATGTGGTCATATTTATTTTGGTTTAACAGGCTATTTAAAAGGCTGTTTGAAATGTGCCCTGGGAAATAGTTTCTACCTGCATGATGAGTAAAGAGATGGGATGATTTCAGATTCAGCTGCAGTCTTAACTGGAGACTTGAGTAGATGTTACTCTCATGTCCCCCGTATAGCCTGTGCCACATGCAAATCCCCTTCCCTCTCATTTTACTCTGTGACTGGATCCAACCTCATAGTTCACATCAGCTTGCGCTCCAGTATCAAGAGAAACACTTGTTGAGTTCAAGTTATTTACATAGCTCTGACTTTTCCACAACACAGGCCAAGCAGCCTGATTCTCCAGTGCATCAGGACCTCCTTGTGCAAAACAGCTGTAAAACTGGCATAGGGTCAAGAGTATCTGCAGCAGATCCAAGCCTGAACTCACATCATGACAGGGGTCCTTTGCCCTCTGCTTTCCCCACAGGAGGCAGACTGGGATCCTCTTACACGCAAGTGGTTCTCTGGTTGTTATCACAGCCCAGAAAGCAATATAAACTAGAGGAAGAAAAGACTTGTCTGTGCTCAGAAACCCCATGGTCAGGTGGAGCTGATTCTGCTTTCTGCCTTTCTTCTGACTGACAAGTAACTGATCCTTGTCTCTGTTTTCCAATGACAGAGTGAGGCTCTGAGACTTAACACTGGAAGAACATGTAGGAAAGCTCAATGAAATTTCCTATGTAATGAAATGCAGTAACATTCCAAACATGATTAGCAAGATTCAACATCCTCCTCCTACGTATGTACTTTTGCCTCAGTCCTTCATCATTTTCATTTAATAAGCACAGTTAACTGAAGACACAAATCATGTCACTGAGGGAGAAATGGATAATGAAGGACCACTGAAGCACTAATCCAACTAAGCTTGCCTTTGGCTCTTGCATTTGTGTAGATCCCAACAGTAAATATTAAGTTCCAAATTCACCCAATTGATTTCAGTGACTTTTCTTCAGCTTACAGAGTGTCCCACTTCTCTTCATTTTGTTTGCAACCATTTGAAACTGAATTGTTTTAAAGATATTAATGCTTCATTGATTTAAACTGAAACAGGCTCTAATTTTTGGCATTTGGGGCAGATTACAGAAATAGGGTCAGATCCCTAGCTGGTGTGAATCCATCAAAGAGAAAAAAATTACAGTGAGAATCCTAGCTTATGAACCCTGGATATAATGCTCTTGATTTATGGCAGTATTAGGGGAAAAAATTGCCCGTGCTCGGATGTTGATGTGCCAAGATGACTGTAGACAAGCAGAGATAGCAACATCTAGGCTTGATTTTCTTCACTGTGACACATTTCAGTTCATATGCTACAGGTTCTGATTGCAAATGAGGACTACTCCACCAGCGGCAGCAGCTGACTCCCTTGCACAGCTACACAACAGGCTGAGGCTGGCCAGTCACACCTGCACTGTCCTACTCTTCAAGTCTCCCCCAAGCATCACCCTTTGCCAAGCAGCATGTGAAGTGCTTCTGGAAAGATCTTTTAAATCTTGTCCTGACGTCGTCAGTTGTGCCCTGTATTCCCACTGCCCAGTACAACACAGGTTTGCCTTGGCTCGACGTGACATGGGTATTTACCTTGCTCGCACCATTACCAACCATCACATCATAACAAATGGGTCTTTGGTTGGAGCTGGACCATTCCTTCAGGGCCTGTCTTAGCTAGTTGGGCAGAGTGACTAAATGTATGTTTAACCCTTTGGCCTTTGAAGCCTGAATGCCATCAGGGACCACACTGGGTCCCTGTGAGCCAAAACCAAGCCTTGCCACATCCGCTCTGGCATTTCTAACCTGAGGCTCACATGAAACCTGGGTCAGCACCCACCTGAGTGGAGTGAAACAGCTCTGTATGATCCAGAAACCCCACTGCTGCTGGCCAGGGCATCGCCCTTCTGCTCTAATGGGCTCGTAGTTGGGCTGCACCTGGCTGTGTTACTGTTCTAAGGTTTCTGGTCATCAAGAAGACAGCCAAAGCTGGTGAGGAGGAGGAGGCTCCCCCCAGGCCCACTTGGACTGCACTGAGAGCTGTGGCCTACAGGCCTAGATATCTTCCTTCAGGAAGAAGGCTCCACAAAATACAGGCAACAGCACAAGAATTTGGCTGGCTGCAATCCTCCAAAAAGTGGCTGTGCTCATGTGCCAATGGTGCCTGTTTCTTACAGGCCCTGCTACCACCCTTCTGTGCAGATTGAGACTGTGGAGAGCACTGGGGCCTGTTCAAAATGGCCTTGGAACAGAGGGGTCCAAGGGGGAGGCAATAGGGTCAGCAGCTGTGGTGTGTGCAGCCACAGCTGAGGGACATCACAACACCACACATGCTGGCAGACTGGCTGGTGCCGAGGCAGAAGCAAGGCTGAGGGCTGGATTGGTCATGGCGTGAAATGGCCAACTGGCTTTGGCCTGGGCCACCGCATGGCTGTGGCTTCCACCCAGCAATAAGAGTGCATGTGGACAACTCCTTTTAGAGGGGACCCCAGCAATATGGGCATGGGCCACTCACTGCCTGCTGGCCTCAGGGCCCAGAGGCAGACTGGGATCCATCACACCTCCCAGCACTGAGAGGCAAAATGGCACCAGCCCCTGAGGTGGGTCATCAGGATATCCTGATTGGCTGCCGCTAGCCAGGGCTGTGAGGGAGTTGGTTGCTAGGCAGGCCTGGGTTACTAGGCAACCTCAGGCTTATCACTGGTGGAGGCCTGTGGTGCTCCCAGGACAGGGGGTGCCATCCAAGGGCTCGGCCAGGGGACACGGCCTCCCAGGGGAAAGTGGCCACTTGTTTAATCCTTTGCTCCCCAGAGGCAGTCCTCAGGGGTGGTGGTGTGAGCCACTCACAGTATGGAGCAATATGGGCCATGAGGGCTGAGCAGCCCCAGATTTCCAGTGCAGACTGACCCAGGGAGGTGCCAGGCTGCGCCAGAGCTCCCCTGCCATATGGAGGGATGGGCTGTTGAGTGCCTTGTGAGTGCTGTGGGGGTGGCAGAACACAGGTGCTGAGCCCACCACAGCCCCGCTGCACCCCAGGGTGTGGATGAGGCCTGCAGGCAGGAGGGCATCAGGGCGTGAAGTCTTTGGAAATCAAAATCCCCTTGATTCACCTGTAAAATGCACAGTGTCCTGAGGGAGTGGGCACCACAGGCACCCATAGGCCACAGGGCCATTTAATACAAACGAAGGCAGCTTCCTTATAGACAAACTGTTTCTCTTCCAGGGCTGGGAAGTCTAAAGTGAGGGAACGAGTGTGCCAGTATACCCTGACACTGGGGATCCCCTGATCCTGGCGATTTTCTCTGCCCTGAAGGGCTGGACTCTGCCAGGCCCCCTCCAACACCAGCCCACAGGATAGCATGCTGGCCAGGCTACTGGCACAGTGGCACTGCTGGAACCGGAGGAGATTGCCAGTGTGATACCAGCAGTGTCCCTAGTATGCCGAGACTGGTAACAGTTCTTTACATGAGCAGTGTTTCTGTGGCCAGCGGTGGGGGTCAAGTTCACACAGACTCACTGGTACTAGTCTTAGCTAGCATTTTATTCTCACCCTATTTTGTCCTACATGCTCTCTGAAGCACATGGCAAAACTCTTCCCTGAGCTGTTTCCTGTTAATGAAGTGATTTTAGTGCATTGTGGGGTTTGGCTTTGCATGTTTCCAAGAGACAATCTTATTGCTTTATCCATGCAAAGTTAAGGATCTATCCTCATTTTCTGTCCCTGTGACATTCAGGAGGTTCATGTGCAAAAAAAAATTGACTCCCAGTCCCCAGGCTGATTTTGGGATGCTTTATACTATCTCTAAACAGCAGGTTAATTTCAGCTGACACTTATTTATGAAAGCACAAAGTCTGGTGAGGTAATAAAGAAGTCAGCTCCCAGAGAATATATAGCCTTAGATTTTCTTACCTAACATGGTTTTATCTAGAGATTTATTGAGCAAAATAAAGATTTGGCTGGCAAATAATGTTATCAATTGCTCCATATTTTAAAATCTTTTGAAAGCACATACAAAAACCAGATTAATTTCCTTGTACACTATCTACGGTGGGATATAAACACACTTTATTCAGTGACTAGCCAAGAAAATGTAAATTAGCTGTCTGACATTTGGGAAATTCGTGTGGCTGAATTATATGACTTGTATATTTGGAAAACCCATAGGGTTTGTTAGTATCCAGGTGGATGTTAATTTTAAGTAACAGCCCAGCCAAATGCTGAGGTTTCAGTGTTGAATCAAAGACACAGAAACCTCTCCCATCTCTACCCTTATACCTACGTACAGCTAGAGGATTTGAAACCTGAAATCAGTTTTCAGAGAGGCTGAATGAATAACACAACTCATTACCTGTGAGCTGACTTCTCTGCTGCTCTGTTAGTCTTCTGCGAAGATACCTGCTTACGTGGCCCAATTCTCACTTCTGCACAGAGTAAGAAGGTTGCCTATAAGAGGGCCAAGGCCCTTGACTGGGGCCACAACCCTGGCTCCCCTCCCTATGTTTGTGGCTAGGGAAGGACAGAGCGGTGGCCCACCATTCCTTACACAAATCTGCCATTCAGCAGGATGAGGTTGGGAAATAATGAAGTCAGCACATTAGGGCCTAGCCTGCTGAGCTCACACTGCTGAAAGCTGCCGGTGGGTGAATTTCCCAGCGTTTGGAAACTTTGTCTCAGTTCTGCGGGTTTGCTCAAGTGTGCGATGGCTGTTTGCAAGGGAGCTTTCCCACTGGGTGGGTTTGCTTTCCTCCTCACAGCTCAGGGAAGGTGAGAGCTCTCCTTCATGTCTTCCCTGCCCCCACTGCCGCCCCTCTCTCACCCCACAAACACAATGCTCTTCCAGCGGGTCCCCTCCGCCAGGGAGCTTTTCCCTCTCCCAACTCCCACACTGGGACATTTTTCCACATTTCCAGGATTATGGCCACTTTCACTTAGATCTATGTGTGTTGCCTCCAAATACAAAGAAGCAC
Source organism: Elanus axillaris (assembly GCA_026212715.1). Classification (NCBI taxonomy): domain Eukaryota; kingdom Metazoa; phylum Chordata; class Aves; order Accipitriformes; family Accipitridae; genus Elanus; species Elanus axillaris. The sequence goes on along the minus strand of JANZLQ010000086.1, from coordinate 25,526,458 downwards.
TTGGGGACGGGATTAGTAGGATTAGAAGAGATTCACATATGTCCAGTTCAAGCAATTGGTATTCAAAGCTTTACACTTCCAAATGCCACCAAGAGAGAGAAAAGGAGCTGGGACCTTGCTTTGCATTTCAGCACCTTCCTGCGGGGGACAGGGCCCTTTGTCTGGGGGGGACGACACACAAATCCCGCCCCCCCTTAATCCAGCACCCCTTAGCCACCAACTCTTTCCCTTCAGTACCACCGGTGGGGCTCTGCTATAATCCCGACAAGACAGGAGTACCATGGCTTTCCTGTTTCTCTTTTTAGAGCAGCCCTTCTGCAAACTTCTGGCAATCTCTGCTGGGGTTTCAGAGGCAAATCAAGGTCCTCTCCTGTGCGGTTTGTTGCAATATAGCTTGTCTGTCGTTGGAAGACAAGGAAGCATCACTTGCCTTTAGAACATAAAGGCAAAAAAAAATTTAAAATGGTACCTTTTAAATCTTCCTTCACATGTAAGTGAACTGTTCGTGTGGGCAAGGCAAAGCCTTAAAATTAAACAAGTGTGTTAGGCATTTCTGATAAAGCAATAGAAAAATCTGTTTTTTCCCCTTCCATTTTTGATAGACTGCCTTCCTGGTTGCCTTTAGGGCAATGACAGTGGTGGTTTGCTGATATTAGACACATTGGTAAAGGCATAGTCTATGTTACATACTTTGTATTTTGGCAATCACTCCAAATGTAAACAAATATTGTTCAAAAATTAAGAAGACTTTAATATCAGTCAGTGTAACAAACCTCTCTGTAGTATACTGAGAGATTTTTGGAGCAGAGCAGGTGGAGCCTTTTTTTAATACATTCATCCATTAATTAATTAATTCATTCTTTTGTTCAGTCTTTCTGCTCACTTTCTGCTCACTAGGATAAAAGCTCATGTGGAATAATATATTGTTTGCTGTGACTTATAAGGGACAGGAACATATACAACCAGATTAAAAAAAAAAAAGGAAAACTTTTCATACCCTGCAGAGTATCTTTTCAGGGATTTTTTTTTATTTGCAATAAGTGTGTGTTTGTTTTATAATTTTCAGCCCAGAAATGAAATTTTGGAGTAGATTAAATAGGCTGAAGGAAACTCAAATGTTGCCAAAATATCAAAGATACTCTCTTAATTATTTCCATTTAATTTTATCTTTAAAAGGCATGGAGTCTTCAGTGAGCATTAGCTGAAACCAATATATTTAATATTAATCTATTAATACCAAAGTCAGTATAAAGCCCAGTGAGTCTTTATTCTCATGAATAAAATGGGCCACATTTGAGCTAATATTTTGTTAACTTGCGATTTTTGCAACTCGTGCAATTTCTTGTTTCTTCCCCTTTACTTTTTATCGTTCTGCTTATTGTTGCCCAGTCTTTCAATCTGCCTTACACTGTACTCCCCCCAGTGAAGGTTTTGCATATTTCAACATATCCATCTTTTTTGGGTCTGTTGGTAATAATTGCTAGCTAGAGTTAATGATGAGGGGATGAGGTAATATTTATTGACCTTTGTGCAAAACAGTGTTCTGGCAATTAAGAGGCAAAGGATTTTCCTTGTTTTGTGTGTGTGTCATCCCAGTCCAGAATGATATTCTTTGTGCCTGGAATAACCTTAGAGCTCTGGCCTCCTCTGAGTGTACAAAATATCTGAAAGAAAAAAGGGGGTACCATAGGAGCAATGCCAACTGCTTGTTTTGCTGCATACAAACTGGTTGAGATGAGGCTGTTGTTCCTAAGATCTTGTTCCTTCCCATGCTCCAGCCAGGAGCATTTCTGATGGCCAGGCAGAGGACTCGGGGCACTAACCACCACTGAGGAGTCATTCATGTCCTGTGTCATTTCCTCTCCAAATTAAATTTGCTGGCAGTATCTCAAGCCACTGAGTTCCATGCGAAGGTGGAGGTTTATCAGGGACCCAGCTAAGCGCTCCTGCAAGGAAGTGTCTTCCTGACAAAGAAAAAGAGATAACGGCTTCAGGCTAGATCTGGATACATGGAACTGCTGTTACCGGACACTCACCTTTGGTTCAGGTGCAAAAGAATAACAGGCAAAACAGCTACAGCAGCAGTATGAGCAAACTAGAGAAGACGGCTTGCTTTTCACTCACAGGCCTTCCCCTGGGAACAATTTTGCTCAGCATCAGTGACTGAAAAGAAACTGTGAGTTCCCTTAGCTGAGCTTGGTGTCTATGGCTGTCATGGGCTCTCTTAAGATCTTATTATTAGCATTTCGCTAATCAATTTTCTTCTTGGAAAACAAATATGAAAGGGCCTGCCCCCAATTAAAACATTTTTGTTTAAAAAATAAATTATCTCATTGGAGTAATTAAGCCCTTCCTTATAGTACTCCCTGGTTCTTTATTGCAAGGAACTGCACTGGTGATTTGAATTTTAGGGTCCTGGCCTCTGAGTCTATTGAAACCGAGAGACATCAGTCAGCTTCAGGAAGGTTTGGTTCTGGCCCTGACAGGCCTCATAATAAGCAAACAAACATGACAGTTCATCAGTTTTTCAATAGTTAATAGTTAACCTTTGCCATAAGTGGATTAGAAAAGATAGTGTTGGTGGACCTGGTCTCCTCTCCCTCTCTCTTTTAAGAGACAGAAATGGGACTTTTATGATCCTCATTTCTATTGTGTCTGAGTACTTCTAAGCCTGCTCCAAGCTGCTGAGAGTCACAGGCTCCCAGTGTTATATCCATAGGTTTGTAGGTTTTCAGGTCAAACGACACATTCTAATCCTACATCCCAACCCAGGCTGAAGAACTGCAGGACCAAGAAAGGGCCCTGATGGGCCCTGCAGCCACCAGTCTCCCACAGCACAGCAGCCCTGTGCCTGCTCTTAAGCACTCGCCTAGCACTATTCCCCCTGCAGTTGCACTGCTGCTTAAGGACTTGTCTGAGATGGGCCTGGGATTGTTGTCCCTCTTGTGCTAGACATGAACATTTCTGAAGACGAGGGGGGTTCTGCAGGTGTGGTAGGGCAATGACCATTGGGCTACACACACTGCCAACACTATCCTTTCCCACATGCCTGCTTTCTGACCATCATTCTTCTCTTTTATACTTGTGCTTGACATTATTTTCCTCCAGTGTATTTTAGTTTCCATTTGTGGAACCACATTTACATTAACTGTGCAATTGCCACTGAAAGCGGGCTGCCTCATTTTAGCTGCAGCTTTAAACAAGATGAGAATGGAGAGTGATTGAAATTGTAAGGGTGGGAAAATGTGATTTAAATTGTGCAAAAAACTTGTTTTATATAGTAAAGCCTCCCTGAACATTTGAAGTTTCAACAGCTTAATTAAAAGCAGTATAGCAAGGGTCTTAGAAGTGATTTATAAAAACAGCCCTACGCCTTAGCCGGACCAGATTTTACCATCGTTTCTGGTGTTCATTAGCATCTCATTGCACATGTCGTCCCATTGATCCCAATGGAACAAGCCCACACAATAGAGTTCTATTCAAGGGTGGTGAAGGCAGTCCATACGCCCATCCCCAAACACTGAGACATGGCAAAGGTTTGTGAATAGACTGCAGATAATTTTTGTTGTGTCTTCTAGAATTTGTACTAGCCTATTAACAACACGCAAATACTTCAGACATGCATTGCTTAAAATTAAGATACAAAATGAGACAAGGAAATTTTTTTCTTTCTCTTTAGTGAGTCTTCCATGCTTTTGAATGTCTAGTGGAAGAGTTATTAAAAATATTCTATGGCTTTATTTGTTTTCACTATGAAAAATAAATTGCATTAAACTTACTTGTTTCTGAGACAGCAAACCATTTCAATCTTTAGTCATTAGAACACCAATGTTTTCAATCTGGCCTAAGATAACTTTAAACATCTGAGAAGCTCACTAAACAGCAGCGCATCTGGGATTTCTGATGGGGAAGATTTTGGGGGATGCTCTCTGTCCATCTCCTACTTTGTTTATAGCTGATATTTAAATAGCCTACACGACTTCGAGACTAACTCAGTAACTGTGGACTACCAACCAAAGCAATGAGGGAGAGGGTTCTTTGAAACCAGTGGGTGAGTTTCGGTATCAAGTGTGGTAGATGGAGAAAGTTCACATTAATGAGAGTGCAAACAATTGTAAGTGATGTGAAAGGCTAGAAAGAAAGACAAAGAAAATTTGCCCATTTGGGAACGTTAACATTTTAGGTGCGAATATGGGCCCAGAACATAAAGGCAAAAGAGAAAATAAATACAGGCCTTTGAGCAGCATTATTATCCTTCAACGCAGTGACAAGCCAGGCCTGATTGCAAAGTATGTGACAAGTTTGTTTTCCAGGAATGCCAGGTTTAGCCCATTCTGCATATGTGAAGTGTGCACCACTGGCAGAGCTCTGCATATGGGAAATGTGCATCACAGTCTCAGCTCTGCAGCTGTATCTGAGAGGTAGTGCAAGTTTTACCAAGCATCTGAAATTAAACTATTCAATGTATGCATATTCAACAATACTGACCGGTTTATCTTCTTAGATTCCAAAGACAGCAAAATATTTCACAGTTGAGTAATACCGTGGCATGTCTGATAGCTTTAGAAACATTCAAACTGATTTTCTATAATCTTTTCAGTAAATAAAATCCAGATTTCAGGTGCATTCACTACAGGAAAAAAAAATGGAATTAAATGCAAACTGTTGATTAAGTGGGTTTTATTGTTTACGGAAACTGATTTCAGGCTTTTAGTAACAAATGTCATATATCAGAGGATTAGCAATTTGCACGTCTTTAATTAATTAGTCTTTGACATTTTAAATTTTATTACTAAGGTTTTAAGCCATATTTTTTCCAGAAGTTTTGCAAATCAGTATTTAAATACAGAAAATAAAATGTCATGCTTAATTAGCTGCACTGGAATGCCCAGCAGTTATTTCCTTTAAGATTATATTCTCCCCAGAAGCAGTGACTGGCATGGACCCGATCCTGTCGTCATCCACAGGATACTTTAAAGGTCTGACTAAGGACTCCAGTTTCACACTTAATAAACAGGGGAAAATTTTGTTCTGACCCCTTGTTGCCAACGAATTTTAAAATGTATGAATGGAGAATAAATTTCCTGTATCCAGGCAGAAGAATATTATCTCCGGGTTTATCTGACTGCCGAATTTGACTGCAGCAGCCCAGGACAGCCTTCTCATCCCTTTCCAGTCGGAGGCATTGCCCTCGTATTGCCCTACTTTTGGAGAGCAAATTCGTCATAAATACAAGAACTAAAATATACTTTCAGCCTATTCACTTAGGGGATGTCAAGGTGTCAGGTGACGAGATACTATCAATCTGAATTATACCGTCACTCTAAACGTAATCCAGTAATGTATTTTGAAAAAAACCAGCATGCAGTTAGGGAATCTCGGCTGTCTTCTCTAAAATAAAATTAACATCGTTTAGAAACAAATTTCAGCTTTAGCACCCAGTGCGGTACAGCACAACCCGTTCCTAGCAGCACCCGTCTCACGGACAGCTGGCTGAGAGCTTTCCTTTAACGCAGTGATCTGTGTTTCTTCAATAGGATCAACAACTACTTTATTACAATGCTAACAGTTATAGCTGGTTTTATACTGAAAGCACGGTTGTCAAATGTCAAAATGAAATTAAAAGCAGAGATAGCCAAAACTAATAGCGATAAACCATAAAAGCTAACAGCCTTCTAATAAAACCAAAAGAAAAATACATAATACTGATTTAACTAGTCTTTATATCATGAATCCGACTCTGTGTTGCCGGCCAGGACAATAAAGTCAAGGGAAGCGCAAGGTTTAATACTCTTTCATAATAATGCTACGCAAGAGAAAAGTACATCCAATTTCCGTACCCAACGCTATGAGAATTCAAAATCGGGCACTGCCTTAAAGTGCATCCATTAATTAAAATCCGATATTTGAAAACGCCCGATTTCCACCCAGAGAAGTCTCTAAAAACCAAATCTGTCCCGTGAGCAGCTCGTCATGCTGCTACCATTGCGCTCTGGGTTACGAGCGGGTCGCGGTTCCCACGGCCCGACCGATGCCGGCGCAGGAGCTGTGTGGGATGCTCTCGCACCGGGTACTCCGTGTGCTCCCGAGCAGTTTGCCTTTCCAGAGAAAACACATTTCCCTCCCTCACAAAATCTCGCTGCCTTTGTGAAAACAGGAATTAAAAGGGGGGGGGAGTGCACGTTAATTTGATTTAGCTACCACTCAGCTACCGGTTTAGCCCTTCTCCTACACCCCGATTAGGAAAACATTTGATTTTCTGACTCCCGGGGGTTCATTTCGTCGCTGCCGGCGTCGGGGGGGAATTTTGCTGTTGACTGAACCGGGACAGAGGCTCGCCCAGAGCTCCTCTGCAGCCCTTTCCGAAATGCCCCTGGCCGGAGGGTGTGGATGGCGGGCACTTGCCCGGATGGGGAGAGGCGGTGGGCGCAGCCAGCCCGCCCCGGGGCAGCGCGGCCCCCCCGCCACGCCGAGAGCACCCACCGCCCGCCACCGGGTCGGGCTGGCCGGGCTCCGCCGCTCCTGCGGGCTCAGCCAGCAAGTGTCCGGGCGGCTCTCCCCCCGGCTGGCTGCGCCCACGAGTGGCACTTCCCACGCACCTCTCTGCTCCACTGAGACCTTTTCTTTTTTCCTTCTTTCTCAATGTTTCTTTCTTTTCTTCTCTCTCTTTTTTTTCCTCTTTCCCTTCCGTCCGTCCGTCCTTCCTTTCTCTCTCTCTCTTTCCTTCCTTCCTTTCTTTCTCTTTCCTCTTTCTTTCTTTTATAGTTCTTTCTTTCTTTTATTCTTTTTTCTTCCTTTTTTTTTTTTCTTTCTGTCTCCCTCCCTCTATCTCTCCCCAGCAACAGCAAAGTAAAAGCGGCAGAGGAAAGCAGCGGGGGAGGCTAGACGCACTAGGCAATGTTACCATCAGTAATCGTGCTGGAGCAGTGCTGCCCTTTTCCTAAACGACTTCCCTGGCGAGGGTCCCCGTGCCTGGGATTTAACCTCGCGTTACTTTCCCAAATCCTTCCTTTGCCCTACGGCCACTCCGAGAAGAGCCGAGCGCCGCCGCCCCGTCCCGGGAGGGGGATACTGCGGCCGTGCCGGCGGGACTGGCCCGCCCAGCCGAGCGGGGGGCGTTAGGGAGCAGCCATCACCGGGAAGGGGGAGAGAAGAAATATTCGTAATACGCCTCCAAGTGACGAGCCGACCTTTCCTTCCCGTCCCAGCGCCCGCCCCTCTCCGCCCCGCGGTGGCACCGGCGGCTCCGTAGGCCGGTATCGGCCCCCGCCCCATCCCGAAGAAGCCTCAGGCCCGGAGGGGAGCGGCGTTCGCCGAAGCAGCCCGCTCTGCCGGAGTGGAGGACGGGACCCCTCCTGTTGCTTCCCCCGACGGCATCTTTTCGCCTTCCTCTCCTCTGTCCCCGTCGGACTTGAACTCCCCTAAACCCAGTTGCGCGTCTCCTCCGGAGCGGCGGACGCGGGGACGGGGGGTGGGAGCTGCCATCCCCTGGGCAGCCCCCGGCCCCGGGAAGGGGGTTGTTCCCCGGATCCTGCGCATTTTCCTGCCGCGGCCGCCGGTCACCGTGTCAAGTTTTGTTCATTCGCTTCATCCTGGCTCCACGGGAGGGAAGGGCAGAGGGAGGAGAGGGCAGCCCCCGGGAACCCCCCGGAGAGCGGCCCTGCGAGCAGGGGAGGCGGCCCGCGCCTCCCCCGCGGGGTACGGAGACCGGCGGGCGCAGAGGGCGCTGGGGGCCCCGGGCCCGGCCACGTTTCTGCCTGTTTGCCCGGCGAAGCTCTCAGATGGGGGAAAGTCTGGGTGGGTTTACAGCTTTCGCGGCGGCAGCGGGATAAGCCGAGGTGGCCTTCAGTTATTTCTGACGTATTCTCCCAAACACTTCTTCTTTTCTTTTTTACTCTTTTTTCTTTTTTCCTTTCCTTGCCTTTCCTTGCCTTTTTCTTTTCTCCTCACCGCGGGATTTACTGACAGCGCTGAAATCAGAAGGCTTTCATTTTGTTCAGCAGACTAAGCACAGTTAGTCGGATAGAAGTGTCCCTCTTTTCCTGGCTCCTCGCTCTCATCGGGGCCTGGAGACTCTGTATGGAGGAGTGAGGTCCTGCCAAGAAGGTTTCTCCTGGGCCCTACGCGCCTGTTGGCAGGTGGAACCTCAGCCCGACGGCTGCCCACGGGAGAGCGGGGGCACCCGGGCCGGCTCCAGGAGCGCCAGGGCCCGCCGGCCGCGAGTGGCTCCCGCCCCGTCCCGGCCGGCAGCCCCGCTCTCACCGCGTAGGCGCCACCGGGGGCTGGGAAGGTGCGGTGGAGGACCATGCTCCCTTCCTTCCCCGGGCTTGGGCAGGCTGGTCCTGCCGCCGTCCCCGCGGGGGGGGGAGGGGGCTCCTCGCCGTCCCCGCAGCCCGGCAGAGCCCCGCAGGCGGCCACGCCAGCTCGGTCCGCCCCCGGGGCAGAGGCAGAGCTGGCCCCCGGCGGAGGCCCCGCACGGCCGAGCACTGGGGCGCCAACACCTGCCCCAGGTGCCCCGCCAGCTCTGCCCGGCAGAGCCCCCTCGCTCGCCCTCCCGCACCCCCTCCCCGCCCCACCGCCGGCGAGGGCAGGTCCCGCCCAGGCTGCAGCCGGTGCCCGGAGCCGATTTACTTACAGGCGCGAACGCCGGGGGCTGTTTTGCAGCGCTGCCGCCCCCCGGGGCTGGCTCCCTTCCCGCCTGCGTCCGTCCCGTCCCCGGCCTCGAACGCAGCCTCCCGGTCCCGCCGACGGCTGCTCCGGCCGCAGCCCAGGGCGAGCGGAGCCCCGGGGGCTGCCGCCCGCCCCCGAGCCGGCCCTCCCGTCCGTCCGGCCGGCCGGCCACCCCTCCCGCCGCCAAGCACACCGACTTGCCGCCGCACCCCGGCTTTCCCCGTTTATTTAAAGGGAGTCGCTGGCCCGGGGGGAGGCGGGTTTCCCAGCGCCCATCTTCCCGCGGAGGCTGCCCGAATAATCGCTCGTTTAAACAAAGCGGTGACCCAGGTACGAGCCAATTGCGGCCAGCCCGGCCGGACGAGGGCTAGCCGGTGCCACACCACAAACCCCGGCCGGG
>JANZLQ010000086.1:25459300-25502877 GCA_026212715.1 Elanus axillaris | reverse complement strand
CACCCCCCCCACTCAGCTCACTCTGGTGGAGACCCTGCAGCCCACCAGTATTGGGGACTGCAGTGACTGGCCACAGAGAGATGCCTGAAATGCTATACACCAAATCTGCTCGGCCACAGCTGCAAGTGAGCCTCCCAGGGGCTCTGCACCCTCTGCGTCTGTGCTTGAAGTTGGAGTACCTGGGCAGCAGCCTGCAGTTGTCAGTCTGGGGGGTGAGTGAGGTACCTCTAATCTCACTGCTGACACCAATTCACTCCAGGACCTTTGGCAGGGCTTTGCATTGGCTACCCAGTTTATCTGGTCAACTGGAACTTGGAAAGGCACAGAAACTGTTGTTGTGGACCAAAATCCCAGTACCAGCAGCTCCACAAATAGGTGGTATTGACCTGGGGGGGGGGGGGGAACACCCATGAAATGCTCATCATCGCTTTGTTCCACACAGTCCTCGAGATACACAGTGCATGTACAGTGGGTTTCCTTTCCCCCTTTCCTTAAGACATCAGGCCAGCTCCATGCTCATCAGCATGACCATGGGTAACACTTGTCTGGTTTTGATGGGGATTTTCAGCGGAAAAAATAAATACTAGATTGGGTTAAAAATGGTTAAATCCCTCAGGACTTCAGTAGTGTTTTAAAACATATGTGAAGGGGAGGAACCATTTTTCACACGTCCTAAAGAATATAGCTGACATATGGACCATTCAAAGGAAATTTTGTTCAGGCCATTGGCCATGCATGAATGGCCTGGCTTATACAGTGGGGATCCAAGCTATGACAGGGATCTTCTCCCAGGAATTGGGTTTTCTAGCTAGCGAGAGCAGGTCCTGTAGATGTTAACCATGCTGCAGGCTCTCAGAGCCGGTACCAGACCCAGGACCCAGTTGGAGGGGCAGGGGTGAGCTAGGGTTGCTCTGTCGCACCGGGGCAGGCTCAGCGTGGGGTGGACGCGGACTGCGAGCATGTCCCAGCATAGCCTGCCCCACACAGCCCCACTTTTGCTCCTCTCCTTTACAAGTTTTCTCCTGGCCATGGTCCTTGCTGCTCCAGCCTCTGCTTTATTGTGACTGGGTGCCATTGCAATGCTGCAGGTAGATTTAGCATCTCAGTTATCTTTCTGTGAAATACTTCCAAAGTGCCAGAGAAACACTTGTAAATCTTTTTACTCCCTTAGGAAAAAAACCCCAACCACAAAACAAAAAAAAAAACCAAACCCCACCCAGCAACAAACCACAAGGAAGTTCAGGGAAATAAAACCCTAAATCGAATTTCTTGCTTTAAAAGTGCTTTACATATATCACCACCAACCAGCATGTAAATTTTAGTCAGCTACTGGACTAGTCTTTTAAAGAAGTTGAAAAATGGCCCTGCGTCCTCAAAGGACACACCTGTTATCTGAAACAGTTTTTAACCAGCTTGTTAAGCAGCTTTGACAGATCAAAGACCCTGGACAATGGGCACAAACTTTAACAATAGTTTAGCCTTGAGCAAAAGCTTCTGTCAAAGCAAGACTTGTGCCAGTAGTATTATGGCCTGCAATTGAAAATAAATTTTACTTGAATAAGTACCTCAGCCCGATCAGAGGCACTGCCGCCAGGGAGACAAAAGCAGTTGGGGATAAGTTATTGACTCCACTGACAGCATGAATGAAGTTCATTATGCCAGCCCACTCTTGGTAAATGTGTCAGGTTTTAAACTGAATTAGGTGGCAGGTGCATGGACCATTTTGCTGCCCCCCTTGAGACAGTAGAGGGCCAGCCATCACCTGATTCTACAGACAAATGTTTAGATTTGGTTTTCATATCGCACGGGCACAAGCGACAGCGTATTTAAATCATAAGTAAGGCTTCCTGCGAGCCCTCGTCTATCCCTCTGTCTCTCCTGCCCCCGTCACTGGCTGGCCGTGCTCCTGCCACATTGCCTGCTGCACCCTGGAAGGGGGTTTGCCTTCCCTCCACAGCATCGCTACAGCCCCCTTTCTGGTCCCTCTTTCTGCCTGCTGTGGGAATGTGCAGGATTTGGGCTCCCATGGGCCACCTCCCGGGTCCAGCTCCAAGCCAGAGGGAAGCCCAAACCCTCCTGTACCTATTTGGGTGACACTGCACACAGCTGTGCGTTTCTGACTTCAAGAGGGTCTGGATTAAGCCCTCCTGTAGCCGACATTATCTGATACATAGAAAGAGATTGAATCCAGATATCCAATGTTAACCTCCAGAAAGGCTGTTCAGTCCCTGCAAGCCTCTCATGAAAAACATCACTGCAATTTCACAGAACTGCAGGCCGGATCAGAAAGAAGTGATGTGAAACATATACATGTATCTATGTGTGTATATATACATACAAAAACCCCATATAAAAATACAAATGCATCTACATACATACCAGTGTTTAAAAATTTCACTTGAATTCAAAGAAATAAGGTGATAATCTGCCATGATAATTTGATAGTCCTCTGCTTTAAGATTGAACTGCAGTTTTAAGGTGTATCTTTTATTTATTTTTCATCTACATCTTTTGCTTGAAAACATTTTGGTTTATAGTCTGCCAGGGGCTACAAGTATAATGCAAGATCAGCTGAACTTCAGATACTTCAGATGCCAGCTCTCATTACTTAATCATGAGACACAGGACTATTAAGACTCTTAAAAATGAAAGCCTCATTCTCTGACCAGGGAGGGAAGAGTTGGCATATGCCTTTGGCTGCATGCCTTATTTAGGTTAATGAGCAAGTAAGATCCCTTCCCCCTGTGAGGGAGCTGAACATCCCTTCTCCTGAAACTTTTGGGATCCGCTGCCTGTGTTGCTTACAAAGGGGACCCTTTTGCTTTTGGACAGCATTTTGGATACACTTGGGTACTTTTTTGCTCTTGAGTCACTTAAATGAACTTAATTTTCAAAAATGCCTTTGTAAGCCTGAAATTGTCTTTTGTTTTTTTCCATATGCTGAAGGTAAAGTCTTTGTTCTTGTCTGCTTAATAGCTTCTGAACCAGCCATCAGCCTCTGAACTTTAATAAAAAATATTTATCCCCTTCCTCCGAGTATTTCAAAGGGCTGAACAAACACTATGTAGTCTTTGCAACACTCTCCTGAAGAAAAATGTTATTGCTGCTCCTCAAAACTGTAAGCTGGTTCAAAAAAGGAGAGATGAGACTTGCCTAATGTCACAAGCAAGTCAGTGGCAGATTCACACTCCAGCGGGTGCTTTAACCATCAGACAGTGCTTCACCCCCCCAACATGATATTGCTAAAGACACATTTGGCTCAGTTCACAGTTGTATTTAGTACACCTGTTAATATGGATGTATCAGACCCTTTCTTTTTCTGGCTTCAATATAAATAGACCCAGGAAGTCTCACCCATAGACCCCCAACAAGTGAAAACGTTTCTTTCCCCCTTTACACAAATCTGGAAAAACAAAGTAGGCCTATTCTTTGGGGCTATCTAAAGACTGCTGTGTGTCAACACACAAAATCATTTCTCACAGTGGTATCACTTGCTGGATATGTTCCTTCCCTCCAACTACAGCAGATGGTGTTTCATAGTTGGTCACAAATGGCTGTCAGCGAGCGTTTGTCTGCCTGCCAGTAACCTGTAGTTCGGGAACTCCCTTGGAGAGTGTACCAGCACTGACTCTGCTGATAGCAGCATCTGAGAAAATGATCCGTCCTTTCTTGTCAGGCACAAAATTAGCCATCTCACTTTCAAACTGTTGACAAGGGGGATATGAAAGAAATAAGGGCTGTGCCAGCCCAGATGATGTTTCTTCAGTTCTGGTTTGAGGCAGCTAGAGCTGATTACAGATGAGAAGCTGCCTTTAGGGCAGTGAATATTGACCTCTGGTGAAAGATGGGGATACAAGCCCGGCCCCCTCCTGGTGTCAGGATGTTGCATGGCATTTCCACCACCACCTTTCCCAAGCTCAGTTTAGATTTCTCTTGGCCAGCATTAGCAATGAGGAGGAGATGACCTTTAGTGACATTGTGCTGTAGCAGGAAAAAGCCTTTGACCGACTAAAGGTCCCAGCGCACCAGCCAGCTTTGCTCCGGCTTCACATGCATGGGGAGAAGGCAGCCAGCCCGCCCGGCATCCGCCATGACTACAGCCTTGCCCCTGCAGCTGGGAAAAGGAGGGATGGGAGAAACAGGAGGCAACAGCGATGGAGACCAAATATTTCCGTTCCCATCACCGGAGGCAGAAAACTGTTTTGGAAGCTTTGCAGCAGCTTGTAACAGCAGCCATTACCTTGCTGGTGCACACCCACATTTCAAGCACACACAGCTACAACCCCAAATGATTTATTTCAACAGAAATTTTAAAGATGAGCCTGTGGAGCAGAGCCAAAAGCTACCTCAGGGTCTTCTGCCTGTAGAGCAATTTCTGTTTAAAATCCCAAGTAGGATCTGGGCTGGTAAGCTTGGCTGGCCTCACTTTCCACCTGGCTTAGTCAGGGCAAGGGGTTCCCTCCAGGTACATCATCCGCCTGGCAGAGGGGAAGCGTGTTACTCATGACTGGGTGGCACCACCATCAAAGTTCTGGCGACAGGGTGAATTCCCAGCTCTGCAGCTTTCACATACATCAGGAAGCTGATGTATGTACCAGTCCTATGTGGCAAAAATCCTGCACTGGTATGGGGAAAAGACAGATTGCATTTGTGCCAGTTACTACAGAGAGGAATGTTGCTGCTCTGGTTCTCACCTGCTGGAGGAGATTTATAGAAAATCCAGTTTCAGAATTTCCCTTTCACAAAGAGTTTCTAACACTGCATAATTACTTTTCATCCTAAATGTACCTTCTGTGGAGAAACGGTAGATTAAACAAAAATTTTACTGTTGCAAAAGGACCTTGTTGAAATAAAAGCTTCCAGTCTTCTCCAGTCTTCTAAAAATGAAATTGGATTTCATTAAGGCTGGTGCCTCCCCCCAGATCTGCTTCTTCCAGTGCAAATTTTGTTTTCTAATGACCATTTTGAGCTACTTTCTGGAACATCCATAAACAAAACCAAATTCACACAATAATTACACAATACCAATGACAACAAGCACCCAGAACAAAAAGGATGCAAAAAGTTTGCTTTACTGGAATCAGGCTTGTAATGAAATTTCAACTACTGCAACAAAAGAGATTTTTTAAAGACTATTGAAAGTGGAATCTTTCAGCAAAGCTGAAAATCAAGTCTCCAATCATGGTCCTGTTGCGTAAAATCTGTAACTATATAGCAATTTTCCATTTTCCCTGAGTTTCAGCACTGGATTTTTATTTCAATTTTTCATATATGAATAAGTCTGTTTCTGTTCTTCTCCTTTGGCTACAAAGATTTTTCCGAGAAAAACAGAGACAGAACTTGGCTGAGGTAAGGCCATCTGCCTGCAAGTGCAATGAGATTTCAACTCAGGTGCCCAGTGGGAATTATGGAAATGCCTGTTTCACTACTGATCAGAATGAGTACAAAAGGAGAATGATGGCTAGACTAAGCTTGACCCTCAGTAGGTGCCTTGTGCCCTGGCTTGCATCCAGCAATGCATTCAAGCATACAGTCTGAGTAGGACAACACAAACATCTAAAGTTAAGCACATGTATAAATATTGTCCCAAATTTTGGTTGGGAAACTTTCTAGAATCTGGCTAAGAACAGTTGATGCCTCCTTACATGGGTATGCCTAAACGCAGCTCAGCTTTCTCTACTAACTGCTAGGTCATTTAGTCCTGTATTTGGTTTGCCCAGATACATTATTGTGCTTGTGTGTCTACTGGTCATATGAATGTGGTGTTCGTATCCTTGACCACTTAGAGATAGACTACCAATAGTTTAATGACAGACATGCCCAATATCTGCAGCTTGTTTTTTTAGGACCAGAGTGGAGGGCATTACACAAGTAGAGTAGTCATTTCTCAGACACCCCTGCTTCAGGCAAAGATCAAAAAATAAAAGGCTGTTGAAAATCCCCCAGAGCCCAGCATCTTCCTAACAGGGGGCATCACCTCTTGGGAAAGTCCATGGGGGTAGAACTTGCTTGTGGTTGTTTTCAGAACATACTGCTAAGGTTTTCTATTTTCCCCTCTAGAAGTACAACAAGGGATGATAAATGAAATAAGTGTCTGAAGGGCTGGAGAATGCACATGGCCAAGTGAGTTTGCATCTTCCCAAACCACCACTTTCTGCTCCAGTGTGCAAAGCACTCTTGCCTAGGGGAAAGTGCTCCTCTGAATCAGTATCTTCACTCTTCTGTTATGTTGTTGATTTGTCTAAGACCATTGATGTCCAGAGATAATGTAGTGGTCACTTCAGTGGCCAGCCTGTGATCGATCAGACAAACATTTTGAAGATAAAGCTCTTGTTTAGTCAGAAAAAAATTGAGCCACTTCAGAGCAGTGGGTTCCATTGTGTGGCCCATCATTGAGGCCATCTTCAACAGCAACTGCCATGGTCAACAAAGTTGGTTCCTCCAGCTGAATGGGAGGTATACACAGAGTTTTGGATGCCACTGATTTGATCAAGAGAGCTGCCCTGCACCAGGAAGATGACATGACTGTAAAGGCAGTCTGCAATGCTCTCCTGCACTACAGGGAGCTCTGCTGCCACACACAGTGAATCAGGTGCTAGTCCCAGACTCTAAAGGCAGGGATGGATCTTACACGCATCAGGAAGTCCAGTAGTACTGCAATCTGAGCATCTGGCTCATTTTGGGCACCTGAGCATTTGAGCATCTGCCTCAAATTGGCAGTGGTGGATGTACAGGATGAACAAGCGTAAGGCTGCCTCATGGGTTTGGTTGGGATAAGAGGATGAGGAAACAGCTAAAGTTAGTTGGGGAGCACCGTAGTGCATTTCTGAGTTTTCCTACCACTCCATAAGCTGAATATTTCAAACTTAGTTTCATAGCTTGCTAGTATCTACTTTTCTTGAACACGATCTTTTTTTCCCAGCATTTCTCTCATTTACTTTACTGGGTTTGTTATCATTAGTCAAGCTGGAAAAAGGTTTTTTTGCATGGGAATTTCATTAGCTTTTTGATAAAGTTGTCAAGGAAAAATACTGGTACTCTGCCATATGGAAGCATTTATTCACTACCAAGTATGTAAATTAGATTACATCCTTGATGGCAGCTGTGTTAATTAGCATATCTTGGTCTCCTGCTTGCTAGAACTGGACCCAAAGTTTGTCTTTTTCTTTTTTTTTCTTTTTCCCAAGCTACTCTTGGGGCCTTCACAAAACCTGTTAAGCTGACCAGATCTGCCTCAGATTCCCACAAGAGTCCCTCTGAGGATCAGAAATTCCTCACAGCATTTGCCCTCTGCCAAAGTCTCTCTGGCTGAAGATCTCAGCAGGGCTGAGGAGATTAATGGGAACCCCTTTGGGGACTGAGGAGATCTGCTTCGCAACATGGCTTTAAATGTTGACTGGACTCATTATGAGGTGCAGAAGCTCTGTAAGAGCCCTCAAGTTAATTAGGGGAACTTGCCAAGGCCTGTCAGACTCTTGGTGATCGGCATTGGATCCTTCAGACTTTTGGCAAAGCTCTGGAGACAGCAACATGCCAGCAAAAGGCTCTGGCTGTGCTAAGTAACCACAAGCACATTCCCCCAGAGTTACCATTTCTTGGAAATAGCAAAAGCAACACAGCAATTCATGAGCTTCACAGCAAACCAGGTCTGATGTCTTTTGCTCTCCCTAAAATTTGACTCCCCCCCCCCCCAAGTTATTCAAGTGATCAAAATACCCCATTTTTCTAACCTCTTTGTCTCAGATTTAGTGGAATAATTTACGTTGGTTAAAATAGCAGGCTCTTGCAGCCTGACCTGACACATTTGCAGAGCTTTATAAAGCAATAATGGTATTTGAATATCCATCTTGAAAATCATTGGAGTGGAAATTGGTACTTTACAACATAGAATAGTGGTAATTTACCTCTTGAAAATCCATTAGTCTCAATATAACACATTGTCAATCATTTACCAGCCAGGACCTATAGATATTTCCGGGGTAGCAGATGTTCACCTTTCCTGTAGAGTGTCTTGTTTTCATCAAAAAATATAGATACTGTTATCAACAAGACAAAATAAACTTAAAAGACCCCAAAGGGTGTGGTTAAGAGCAGGACCAGTTCTTCTAAAGAATGGCACTTTGCAGAGGAGACATGAACCAGAAATGGCAACTGCTTGTCATCTTTAGTCATAACATTGTTTACAAAAATGAGGATGCTAATGTTATTCTTGCAGCTAACTTTTAACCAGTTCCCACATGCTCAGCCAGGTTTGGCCTTTTATACAGCAAACAAAAGTTGACAATGTTGTTGATAATGTTAGGTCTAAGGAACATGTCCCATTATGTGCAGATGTGTTACCCTCTGCTTTCATCAGCTCAGTTATAGGATGCAAACAGAGCATTCAACAATGGAGTTTAAGGGCACTGAAAAAGAAAGGTAACACTCTCCTTTGCAGTGTTGTCGCAGACAGTATGACTTGGATTAGGATGCAAGTAATATAAGTGCTTTCCAGAACTTCTGTTTTGCAGTCATTTTCTGAATATAGGCATTATTCTTATCCAAGTATTTTACCATCATAAAACACGTCTGGTGCTTTCAATTAGTTTTAAATAGTGTTTCAGGGATTGCTTGGCTGATTTTTTATTTTCATGGAAATATTCTGCTTCATGTCCCGCATTTCACTGATTAATCTGAAGACAGTACTTGGGTTGGGGGGGAGGGGATTGTACACATCTAAGTACATACCTTCAAAAGTGAAAAATCAGATGTGATCTCAGCATGACACCCCCAATCTTTTCCTTATTTGACAACAGCATGAGGATCAAGACAATTTGGGGCCTTTAGTATTAAACAGCCACAGACTGCTTCCTCTGTCATGTGCGTGCTCGCCTATCGACAGACCATGCCACAGATGCCTATGCTTTTCAGCATCTACAACTTGGCTGGCTCAGGATGTTCTTGCACTATTCACCAAAACAACAAACATATGTTTTAGTTGGATACTTAAGCACAAATCTCAAAATAAACCCATAGTAATGCCAGATATTGATACTCAGGTTCAGTAGGCCAAGGTGCCCCTTGATGTGACGATGGTTTAGCAGGCTGTAAGCAGGATGTGTGCTCTCCTTGCTGCATGGATCCATCCACAGCCTTGCATTTGTACAGTATGGATGCTAGAGGTTTGTCTCCTCAGTACTACTCTAAAAATTGCTGTTACTGTTGATTGATGATGGTGAAGATGATTCTTATGCTACTATTAATTCTTCAGGAAACTGGAAGTCTTGCATCAAATGCATGCACAGGGCAGGTCATAGTTAAGAGAATGAAACTTCAATTTTCTTTATCTAAAACTTCTTACTTTTCAAACTCAATTCTCCATCAGTGTGAGAACATGCATCTTCTGTGAAGTTACTTTTGCTGCTTCTTCGTTAGTGCCCAGACTCCTTGAACACCCCTGTCCAGCCACTCTTCTCTAACTGGTTGTAATTCTTGAGCTGACTGGTACAACTGGGAGTGAAACTACACTCTCTCACACTCACTGCCACATTTAATTAATGCTCTGTCTATGCAGAATGACTCATTAGATTGGTATAAAATTTATGGCAATGTCAGTGAGCATAAGTATTGATACTTAATGGCATCACAGAACAGAAGTTAATGAGTACAGGGAAATCCTAACATACAGCAGAAATAGTTACTTCCTCAATTTATTGGTGTAGATGCTGGGGACTAATTAGTTTAAATATTAATTAAAAGATTAACTATGACTCCTTCACCATATAATTTCTTCAGCTTTCTGCCTTTGGGCCTATTTATGTACTCCACTAAATACTTGCTCAATATCATTGTAGTTCAGGACAGTATTTATGCCTGCATTTAACTTCAAGCACATTCTGAAGTAGTCTTCCAAATATGGATGTTTTCGCAATTTAGGTTTTTAATTTATATTTCATGCCATTTTTTTTCTTCAGTTATTGCTGAAGACTTGTCTTTCTTTGAAGATCTGCAGAAATAGGAATATTAAAACCAAAAGATTTTGTGAGTTTTTTTTCTTTCCAAATTAAAAAAAAATGTTAAGTCTTGTTTTATTAGCACCAAATGCCAGATGTTCTTTGCTGGTTTTAAGTACCCTGAGTTGTATCTATTCACTGAAGTTTAATGCTGGGAAGAGCAGTCAAGTAATTCACAAGGTTTGATCTTGGTGTTAATTTTTTGCATTAACCATAAAGCAGTTTGCTCTCTTGAAAATAACAATTTGTATGGTGGTTAGAATCAATAAAGGGAAAGACTTTTTGCAAAGCATTTTGAGGAGTTTTTCAGCTATAAACCAATCCCACAGAGGCAGCTGGGGATTCATAAAATAAAATTCTTTGAATTATACTACTAAATGGAACTCAATTAAATATAGTGGTACCTTGCTTTTCCAATCTACGCTATTTTACATATTTTCATATTGCATTCTGCCATTCAAAATTATTTTCCAAATGCCAATGCCAGTACATAGAGCCTTGCGAGTTCTAACAATGACAGCAGTGTTTGTTTACCTGTATTTTGTATGACAGTGTTTACCTCAGGGCAGAAGCTGGATCAGAGGTTGCAAAGGTCTTTTCCATATACTGCCACAAGAAAACCAGACCCAAAGAAGAGCATCACTGACTGTCAAGTCAATCACCTCACTCTCTTGCACTTGCCACTTATGCAATATTAGTAGCACAGGAAAAGGAATTTGGGGATAGTAGACCTGCTGAAATAAATCTAAGTTGCATCCCAGTCTTCATTTAAAACAGAGCAATGGGAAATTGTAATTCTGCTCGAAAATATTGGAATTCAAACTCTTCTACACTGACACACATAAAAAGTGTGTGGAGAGTAGGGCAGGGTTTGTATGCTGACTAGGTGCAAAAATTTATTTTGTTCAGGTAAAACTTGTCACTAAAAAATTATGAAAGTTTTATTTTCATCAAAAGTGTTATCAGTAGTAAGACTTTGACTAACATCATCTAAGAAAAGTTCTAACAGAAGCCAGCCATAACAAAATCTCAAATCTAGAAGGTTTAAAATTTTGCTGGAAATGTTTTCTACAGCACTTATGCTAATATGCATGCAAGTGTATATGTGTGTAGTCAGGCGTGTGCATGGGAATGCACTCAGTTTCTATGCAGATGGGCATCAAATTTTGTGGTGAAATAACCCATCCATTGAAGATGAGGTAATACTTCTTCATCCCTAGCCATTGCCTGCTCCCTGCCCAAGACTGTCTGCTTCTCCCCATGGATTTGCCAGTGGTGCTTCAAGCAAAACCACAAAAGTGGCTTTGAGAGGGATCTTCTTGGTCCATGTCTTTTCAGGCGAATCCTTCTGCCTCTTAAAATGGGCTGTGTTCTCTGAAAGGTGCAGTTAGTTGGGACCTCGTGGACTTGCAAGGGATTGTCTTTGAACATCTGTGGTCCCTTTTCTCTCTTAAACTATGTTGGACTGGGCAGGTCCTCCTGGTTAAAGTCCATCCCCATTATTACACACTATTTCACTGTGTGATTGGGACACTGGTGTTGCCTCCTGTTATGACCGGAGACCTGCTGAAGAGCGGAGCAGGCATCCGTGGGGGGCAGGAAGTGGCATGCAGGTGCAGGACATGTATCCCATCTCACTGGAGTGGGCTGGTTGCAGTTGAAAAGCTCCTGAGTTTAAAAAAAAATCATTGCAGAGGTGCTCAGGAAGCATAGCGAGCATAAGCCTGGCTTTTTCTGGTTTCCCTTAAAGGTAGCAGCCCTCAGCTCCAGGGAGGCGGTGTCGGTTTTGTCGGTCAAGAAGCATCTTCCCCAGCAAAGAAGATTTTGGTGAGCAGCGTGTGTGTGGGTAGAGTGTGCTGTGGGAGACTACTGCAGGCTGATATGAGAGATGATATCGGAGATTAGTTAACCGTATGGGCTGAGTCCCCAGGGAGGTGTGTGAAATGAATCAGATTAAACAAAATTGATAATGTGAATACTTAATCAAACAGACAAAGGTAGTCTGCACAGCTAATTAGGGGCAAATAGAGCGTCCCTCTTGTACCTCATTTAACTGACAAATTGTGCAGACAGTTTTAATGGGAGTCTGTTTAGCAAAGAGAAGGCTGTACAGTTGACAGCTTGGCAAAATGTGGTTTCTGTAACACCACATGATGCTTATGGAAATTAGCCTGGTGCAGCTGAGCTCCGAGTAGGTGAGTGCTGCCCAAACTCTAGTAAAATGGTAAAATGGACCTTTTGTAGGCCTCTGCTCCTGACTTCTTAAAGGGACCCAGCCGCTTTTCTGCAAGCTGGTGAGAAACATTTCTGAGGAAACTTAAAGGATTGTTATGATACCAGAAAGGACCACTCTTGTAGCCAAGAAGACAGATAAAAAATTCAGACCACATCATCTTAGCTTATTACAATTTTCTGGTCAGATTCTTTGTAAAAACACAGTCACTTTCACAGCTTCTCAGAACATATGTAAATATGAATTACTGTCAGTGTTTTACCTATGAAGAAAACAACAGTGCAAAGCAATCAGCTGAGCCCTGCAATATGGGCCAACTCCAAGGCCAGGCTGAGGAGAGAGTAGTAAGCCAAACCGGGGCTGCAGCCCATCTTCTGGTGCAGGAGGGTCTCTGCTGCACTGTGGAGTGACTATCTTACCAAATACAGGTCTCCAGTTTCTTAAGTCCTGATTAACACAGATGTAAAGCTTTTCTATGTTTTTTCATAACCCCTTCCTCTGCCTCTGTCTCCTACCCATCTCCAAAATAACCATATCCCTCCATTTCCTCTCCTTGTATGTCCCCAAGGTGCACATGCCTAGCCCTCTTCCAGAGGAAGATGATGATGTTTGGAAATTTTGTAAAGTCTGATGAGATACTTTATAAATATGAGTTGGAGACTGAGCCCTCAGGAAAGTGAGACAAGTGGTCAGCCCTTGTTAGTTCTCAGTGGCCTTCACCAGATCTTTAGTGAGCAGTTGCTGTTGCACTGATGTGGGAAAGCAAAGTGCCTTGCTGGTAAAGGGAGCACAGCTAAATGTGGCTTAAATTTGTGAAACTGCATTCAAGCTTCTGCTCTAGTTTTGCATCTGCATCTGTTTATAGGTCATAATTTCTAGCATGATAAATGGGAGACACTTGCAAGACGTTTAACACAGGATTTTGTGGAAATATCTTGGTGTTGGTTCTGCTCAAAAGACTGCTCTGTCTTATGCTTAGTGTCATCAGGAGCAAGGGGAGGAGACCTGCTATGTTTGGCCACTAAACATCACAAGAATTTGGTGAATGTGTACAAGTACATCCATGGGTGTGCACATCTGTGTGCACACAGATGCTATGTTCACTCAGACAAGCTATATATTTTGATTGTAAAATCAGCATACTGTAATGCTTAGAGTGACAAATCTGAGGCTTTAATGCAAACACTTGACATTGGCCATTTCACTTACACTTACAAAACAGGATTATCCTTGCTACCTCAGAGTACTATTAGAAAGAAATGCCATCTTCACTATGATTCTTGGTGGTGAAGCACAGGACCGGCATAGGTCAAATCCTTAGCTAATGAAAACTGGATAGCACAGCCAAAATTGTGTGTTGAAAGTGTCTAGGAAGAAAGTGCAAAGCTCAGGGAATTTGTGGCTTCTGCTTTTGTGACTCATTTGGGAAGCACGTTAGCTTCCTTCCCTTCCAGCTGAGTGGCGCTTATCACCTCAGCACTGTAAGGACTTCAGCAGAAGAAAAATTGAGTGCCATCATCTCCACAATAGTGTGGAGTGTTGTCACATTTGACATCTGACTTATGCTTAAACATCATCCACTGTTGAAAGGCATGAGTTTATGGTGGAACATAAAGATGGTAAACACATGCCCTGAGCTGAACATTTCAGGAGTGAAGTATATTATATGTGTAATAAAGCTGCAAAGATGAGGCACTGCCTGGAGCTAATGCTGAATTCACTTCTGGAGCTCTCCTTGTGGACTGTGTTCTTGCAAGGAAATTCCTTAATACAGAAATTATAGAGACACTAATTAGAGGGTGGGAAAGAATGGAAATTCTTTAATCAAGCCAATATTACATGCCGATTATAGAACTTAAAATTTGATCCTTTTATAGCTGTGGATTATTTTGGCTTGCTTGTGCTAGGTATTTTTTTTTTATCTTCTCAAGGAACGTTCATAACATGTAAAGCAATTTGATTCATTTATTGAACATTTTTGTGTATTTGGGCAGAAGTCTATGTAAATGCACAATTCCCATTCTAGTCCCTAATGACTTACTCATCTTAGCCTGACTCCACTAGCATGAAATAGGGATAATGGAAATTTCCTACAGTAACACAAGTGTTTGAGTGTGGCAGTTAGCATTTGGAGAACAAAAGAAAGAAGGAAGGAAGGAAGGAAAGGATGAATGAGACAATGAAGGATTGAATAGGCAAAGGAACAAAAGAGAAAGAAATAGAAAAAATCTGGGGAAACTTCTGTCTGAAGGCCCCAGATCCCTCTCCTACACCTCTGAGGAGCAGCCTTTCTGTCAGGCGGACACAATCAAGCTATTGCAGTAGCTGAAAAAGCCTGTGGGAAGCAGGAGGATTTCTTTTTTTAACCTCTTCTCCAACTTGTTAAAGCCTGGGTAAATCCCACCAGCTTCCTCCTGAAACGCTTGCCTGAGCAAAAGTTTTTCCAGAGCATTTCATGAGTCTCACATAATTGAAATAGGAGGGGGTTTGAGCCTGCTTCAATAGAGCCATTTGAGTTAATTGATAAATCTTCCCTTTTTATTATCAGTGCTACCCTTCTGTCTGAAAGGCAGGGAGATTTCCTTATGGGATTTGAGCAAATATTGGAAATTGCAGTGGCAAATTAGCAGGGGCCACAAACCAGAAGTGACAGCTAAAGGAGGCTGATGTAGGGAGTGGAGCAATCCCTTACCAGTAGCAATTGGCCAGACTTATCATATGGACTAATCACAACAGAGCTGGTGAAATAATGGGCACCAGATGTTAGCGCTTTGTAGACGTTGGCTCTCTGGAGACCAGCTCCGCCAAGCGAGCTCCCCAGGAGCAGGAGCATGGCTCTCTCATCTATTAATAGGACAGGAGGTTGCTGGTCAGTGCCTATGCCACATATCTAATTGGTGATGCTACAACCCCTTTCCCCAGCTTAAGGAATATTTGCATTCATGAGGAGCATTTCCATGGCTTGTATGCCTTAGATTCATGGCAGTTTGTTTTCTTAAGAGAGATTCTCATGAACTAGTGAGTGAAAACTAGTCATGCAATAGATCAAATCATTAGTGCTTGTCTCCACAGAGGTCTTTAACAGGGATGTTTCTTTGCAAAGTGCTGAATATGTCCCCACAGTCTTTTACGGCTGCAAAGATTTTACTGTCTCGGTGGATAGGAGGGAATGGTGTGGGAATGCTTCCCCCAGGAGCTTTGCAGAGAAAGCCCTAAGCTGCTCCCCAGAGTGCAGGAGCTGCAAATCCAGACAGGGACCAAAGTACACTCCTCTCTTGCTTTTACATACCATGCTCCCACACCAGGTCTGGCCACAATCTAGCCTTATAGGATTAGCTTACGCCTCTCTAATTATTTGTACTAAGCTTGCTTGACAAGACAGAGATTTGCAGCTAAGCCTCTGCTAAGATCACCGCCACCAGTGCTGCTGTCAGCTGCAGCACGCTGTGCTGTACTGTGGCTCAGAGGGACGATGCGGGTGTGGATTATGTTTTGTGCAGGGGATCAAACCTGGCTAGGTATTCAACCTGGTGGGTGGGCAAAGAAGTTCATGGACCTTGCTTAAAGTGGAGGTGGCACAGAAGACAGCTACAGAATTAAACATAAGTGCTACTTAAAATAGGATGAATATATCTGTGAGCCGCATTTGCTGTGGTGTGTTCTAACAGAGCAATGTCTGCAGCATGGGCCCCATCACTGCCAGTACTGGACACAGCATGGAGCTCTTCCTCCCCTGCCTCCAGCACTGCCAAACCAGCTCTGAACTTTCTCCCTTCCTTCTCCACCTCTGGGCCGACACTCACTGATTGTGGTTTCAGTTGGACAGATGGGAGCTGTCTCTCCTATGTCCATCTCCCAGCACAGGACTTCTTAGGCTCATTCATGGGCAAAGACCCATCTCTACAGAGGGATTATAATGTGGATGGTCTTTTAGGATATTGAGCAAATAACAATCTTCTTTTTAGCCAAGCATCTTATAGGTCCTGACCACGGTGTCCAAAAGCAGAGGCGCAGGCAGTCCTGTCTCTGCTTACCTATGTCCTTGTTGGCTGAGAAGAAAAGTGCTCTGATGAGGAAGACCTATAATCACAACTTATATAGTCATAAATTTTATTATAATTACAGAATTATAGGAATAATCTTAGATATTTTTAGTAGAAATATATACTATGTAGTTCAATAGACATCAATATGTTTGTGTCCTCAGGGTGAGTATGACTACAGTGCTTTTGGGTTGGAGTGGGTTTGTGTGTGGCTGGAGGGAGTGGAGGTACCACTGTCCCATCCCTGTAGAAAGGACTTGTCACCTACCCTGTAAGCAAAAGTGAGAGGGTAAACCTTGGAGCTTATAGAGTATCTTTCAAGGGTAAATGGTGACTGTTAACGTCTCCTGGACTTCCAAGTGGGATCTCAGAGCTCCTTTCTTTGCTTATTCAGTGGTCCTTGGCATTGGCAGGCTTTGCCAGACCTTCAGCTGTTCTGGACACCTCCCTTTTCACCTTCACACCTGGGTTTCAGAAAACATTGAACTCTTCCTCTCTGAAAATGAAGACAACTTCACATTTTTCTTACTAAGGAGGCCAGGTTAGACTGGGCACTGGAAACCATTTGTTACTTTTGAAATCCAGCCTCTGGGTTTTAAAGAGAATGGCAGCCCAAAAAAAGCCAACCTCCTGAAAGGGACACTGACTGTAAAATTTATTGGTCATGCAGCTCTGCTCATTCATAGTTGGCAAGGACCTGGCATCTCATGGAAATCCAGTGTTACCAGATTTGTTACTGCAGTCATTAGAACCAAATGAATTTGGCTATGCAGTTCACTGTTCCCTAACAATGCATTTACTTTCTACCACCACCTTTAACACTAAACTACATTAACTTCACTTTTGTTTCCTGCATTAAGATTTCAGCAGTAATTATTTATAAAAATATGAGATTTTTCCTGGGATTTTTTTGTGAGAGAGAGAGCTTAGAAAAGCTGAATTGATGGCGACAGAACTGACAGCTCCCATTTAAATGCCAAATGTCTCTCAACTTCAGTCTGCATCCAAAACAAAAAACACATGCAAGACACAGACATTCCTTACAGTCATTAACGCTATTCCTGTGGTCCCCCAAGAGTTGTAGTTTTTTTCTTTTGACACTTGAGATCAGGCGATCAATCACTGAATACTTCCCCCTGTATCTGGATTAGCAATCAGTTGCCATTCTCTGGCATATGCCAGGAAGGTCTTCCCCTCCCCTCTACAGGGTGCATTTCAACTTGAAACAGCAGCTTAGCCTTTGCAGTAGCAATCACCAGCCTGATGATGTCTGGTGAGGGTTGGCAGGAATGCCCCAACCAGAGAGGTGAGAAGGGAAAAAGTCAGAAGGTTTATTTCGGTTCCTGACAGTGGCAGGAATGTCCCATCTTCCTGATGAGCTGCCTTTCAAGCCTTGGCAGAGCCATTACCAATTCAATCGCTGCATTTCCCTGCATTTGGGGCCATCTGTCTTTACTCCTTCCATTCTGAAGTCAGAAAAGAAAATTATTTTCACATTAGCAACTCATTAAATGCCCCCAAACTTGTAGCACAATCACTGCTGGAGCCAAACCCATTGTTTTTACACTTCCAAATACCTACTTGGAGGCATTGTTCAGAGACCGAGGGTTGGCTTGCAGGACCTTCTGTCATGCACATGGGCAAGTGGGTGGGGTGGAGCCCTGTCACCCTCATCCATCATTCTCCATCAATGTCACCACCACCTGCAGAGACATTACCCCTAGTCAGTCACTCACTCGGTCATTTATTTCTGTCCATCAACATGAGCAGAAAGAGAGGATATGAGTAGTCTGTATCAAAGCTGGTGAGATTCTTAAGGTTTGTTTAAGACAGTGGAGATATTGAAGACCAATCAATGATGTAAGGAAGTTGCACTTTGAGGTTAGTTTCTCAGCATAAAGAAGCCCTTGGGGGGATCAGGTATAGTGTGGATACGCACCATGCAAATGCTCAAGGCTATTGCTGATTAATTCATGCAAAAATACAATGTCTTTGGCTGGTGAAAGACAGAAAAGTTGTTGTTTCAGTGAAGATGTTTCAGCAGAGTCTCATCATCCACATTTGTGTTTCTTTAGTTCATTGTAAGAAGGGAAACACAGAGGTTCCTTTTGAAGATCTGGCTCAAAGTCATGCCGAGGTCTCCTTCAAAATCGCTCAGTTTCCCTTCCCTGGAGTGAATTACTCACTACTTCACTAACTGAAAGTGCCTGATCAGCAGGCGCAGGGGGAGCAGGATCCCCAGCAAAACCACTGTGCGGTACTGCCCCAGCAGCCCCTCAGTGGGCAGCCTTGCTGGAGAGGGCAGTGCTGACATCAACGGCCCTGCGCTGGCAAAAATATGCTGAAGAGCAGCAGCTGGAGAGCCATTTGTGTGGGCCAAGACACAGAAGAGCAAAGTACATTTCTGTGCTGCTTGGGTAAGCCGTGCTAACAGCCGAACAACTTTTAAAACTTCAGCCTCTGAACCAGCCACTGAAATCCTCTTTGGAAACAGCCCTGACCTCCCTCAGCCTGCCCAGCAGCTTGAAGCAGATGGTGGACGTGGTACCCTCTCTCCATGACTTTTCCAAAGTGGTTGTGTTACTGCGGCTTTCCTGAGAGCTGATGCGGGCCTTGAGAGCTGCAGCTGCATTTTAGGGGCTGAGCAAAACATTTCCTGCATATGAAAAGCCTTCTGGGAATCAGAGGGTATTAATCAACTTTAAATGTACCATTCCTTGCCTTTAAAAATCAGAGCTCCTTGCACATTGTCAGAGCCCTTTCTGTCCCTGGAGTCGATCACTGTGAAATGAGGACATGTCACAGCATAGCTTATTAGGGGAACTGGGGTGTTTCCGTTTGTTTGGATTTGTACAGAAAAGGGTTTTTCACAGGGGCTGTGCTTTGACAGTCTCATCCTCCCCCAGGCTGGTTAGCATTTAGCATGGAGCGGCTGACAAAGCTCCTGGGCCACAGAGATCCACAAGGTGCTTGCAGCTGGCACAGATACCTCATTAGAAATTCATTTTTTCCTGTCATAATAACAAAGTGCAGAGCAGCGGTGGCAACATAGTTTCGTATGGGAAAGCACACAAAAGGGGACAGCTGAAAGAAGCTGTGCTTTTCTCCTGTATTTCCAGCCCTACAGAAGCATCTTCAAAGGGAGCAGCCTTGCCCGTCCGCTGCACCCTCTTGGCCTGAATCGCTTGAATGGCATTTTATACACCTACTGCACCCTGGGGCCAGCCAGCCTCCGGGAAACCCATTCACCCGGCCCTGCTCCTTCTCCTGGCGTTTTGTTGTTTCCTACGCCATGGAAGCAGCGGGCAAATAAAAATGACACCCCCGGCTTGTGAGCTTCAGCTCCCTCTCAGGCATTTCTGAAGCCCTGTTCCCAGGCAAGCAGAGCCCACTCAGTTTGTTTTGAGGAGGGTTGAAAGGGTCCAAAGGCAGAGAATGATTGCTGTCTAATTCCACCTGTTTAGTTGTACAGTGAAAGTGAAGAAGTAGATTTAGGAGGGCAGAAGGGGAGAAGAGGAGAGCAGCACTGCTACTGTGACTGTCACTGCTGGGGTAATGCACAGATGAGTGCTAGCAGGGAGCCTAAGTCAGTCACTGTGGAGATGGAGAGTGGCAATGAGTGACCCTTCTCATGCACAAGCACCATGATCCACCTCCCCAAAGCTAATGAAAAATGCAGGTGGGTTTCTGAAGGCCAGGAGATTTCATCTTCTTAAAAATGTAGAGCAAAAGCCTGACAAAGATCACATTTCAAAATCGTGGCTTTATTTTTCTCCCCACCTTTTTCTTTTCCATCTTTCCCTCCTTTTGTTTTTTTCTCCTCACATCACCACATGTATTGGAAGAAATGAGGAGGATGGAGAAGAGAGAGAGACAGAAGGTAAACAAGCAGTGTGGGAATAGGCAAGACCTGAGAGCCAAGAACTGAAAGCCCTCAAACTAAGAAGTTACAACTCAGGAACTTCTCTCTCATACACAGACCAAAACTGTATGCAATAATTTCCATTTTCAGATAAGGGTTTTGTTTTCTTAAAAAAAGAAAGAAATACAAAAAAGACAAAAAATATTCCTCATACAAAAATGTAATCCAATGTGGGTCACATTAAATACTAGCACCTCACAGTCATGCTGCTCCTCCATAACTTGGTACCAAAAAGCCTTGGCAGAAGTACAGCAGGTGAACTTATTATAACCACTCAGCCTAGAAGGGAAGCTGTCAGGGAAGAACACCAGGCAGACCACCAGTGTAAATGCAGTACTCACAGTTTTCTGCCAGAGAAATCTGAATCCCCACTTTGCTGTACATGGCAGCCCAGGGACACCAACATCCAAAATCCCAGGTGGTGGGAGCATGAAGGGGACTGCGGATGGTGAGACACAGAGCACTAGGCAAACACATTCCAAGAGTACTGTCATCCACACAAGAATAATGTATGAATGCCTTTTCTGTTCAAGAAACCAACTGCCAGATTAAACTATGGGGCATTTTTGCTATAGACATAGGCAATAAAGTTGTTATGTTCAGCAAATGGGGATTCACTGTAGCTTGGATAAATGTTCAAAAGTGCCCAAATGTACTAAGTCTAATTTTAGGCACTCTGAGAACTATTACCTAACCCTCCAGAGAGCTCTGGTTTTCTCCACTGCCTAAATGGATAGGGACTAGGATGACTATCTTAACTTCAGGCTATTGTAAACTTAGTTAGCCTCTTCCATCCATCAACATCACATTTCAGAAGTAATTTAGTCAAGGACACTGAGCATCCTTCTAAAAAAAAGTCACTTATGGCACACCTAGTAATCAGCAAACACAAAGACATTTGGTATATTCTGAAAGTGAGTGCCTGGGAAGGGCAGGAATGAGGGTACTGGGCTGAACGTGATGATGAAATTCAAAAAGAGACACAAAGCAAAAGTCTCGACCACCTTGGCCTGCAACAGGAATTTAAGAAATATGGGGGTGGTGTAGAAGAGGGTGTCTATCAGGCTGAGCACAATGTACACCAAAGGGGAGATGCTGATCTTAGCTAACTTGAGCTGTTCAGAAACTTGGGTTGTGCTTTCATCTCATTGCCATGGCCCCATTTGTTCTTTGTCTGCCAGGGGATTTCCAGAGGATCCCTTGTTCTGTCTAGTTGGAGTATATCTCATCGGGGTAGGAGGGATTATTGTTATCTGTAATAAGAAGATAGGTTAGATGAGAGAAAACAAGACTAATTTGGTAAACTCTAGGTGGAATAATTTATCTGAGACATTGAACATCTGGGCAATTTCTATGACTCCCCAGGTTGAAACCGAACTAGGCTGTTTACATGCAGCAGGCATAGAATATGCTCATACGAGGGCTGCAGGTGACACCTCTACTAAATAAAATGGACCATCACTGTATTTTCTGGCTCCAAGGCTGTGGCACAATAGGGCTTACGTCCATATGACTAAACTCTCTTCTCCCCAGACCTGCATGACCTAGTCCACAGCACCCTCCAGGCACAATCCATGTTTCATACTATCTTCCAAAATGAGGCATTGCTTAGGAAAGCACTGCCTGACTCAAACAGAGCTTTGCTGAGGCAGGTACTAACAACTAACCAGTGGAGGTGACTATGGACGGGTGCCTGAAACCATACTTTGACCATATGTCCTGGTTTTGGCTGAGATAGAGTCAATTTTCTTCCTAGTAGCTGGTATAGTGTTGTGGTTTGGATTTAGTATGAGAAAAATGTTGGTACACTGATGGTTTTAGCTGTTGCTAAGTAGCACTTATCCTAAGTTAAGATTTTTTTCAGTTTCTCATGGTCTGCGAGCAAGCAGATGCACAAGAAGCTGGGAGGGAGCGTGGCCAGGACAGCTGACCTGAACTAGCCAAAGGGATATTCCATACCACAAAACGTCATGCTCAGTATATAAACTGGGGGAGTTGGCTGGGAGGGGTGGATTGCTGCTCAGGCATCAGTCAGTGAGTGGTGAGCAATTACGTTGTGTATCACTTTTCTTTTATTTCACTGTCTTTTTATTATCTTCCTTTTCATTACTATTGCTATTATTATTATATTTTTTATTTAAATTATTAACTGTTCTTTTCTCAGTCCACAAGTTTTACTTGGTTTTGATTCTTCCCTCCATCCCATTGGGGTGGGTGGAGGAGTGAATGAGTGGCTGCATGGTGCTAGTTGTTGTCTGGGGTTAAACTATGACACCATAGTTACTAGTTTAGACATGGCCACCCAGTCTCTTATAGAGACAGCTATCATACAGAGGAGTAAAATAAAGGGTACCTGTGTAGAGGCATAAAGGGATAATGATAGATGGCTGACCAAGATAAGTCTTTCTCCTTGTAAAGCAATGTATTTGATCTATAGATAAATCTGCAGCATTTGAGAAGACTTCTTACAGAGATTGTCAGGCCAAAGTGCCAAGAATGAGGAGATAGCAAATCATTCAGTTAAACTAAAACAAAAGCAAGCTTGGGCTTAATATTGGAAAACACAGAATTAACACATGACAAACTTGTCATGAAGGGGTTACAGTGACCATGAAAGTTCCTTTGTCAGATTGTCAGAAGCACAGAGGAACTGGAGCATGAATCGGGCAATAATCCAGGTGTGAGCCGACTTGGCTGCAATGGGAGAGACTGATTCAGAGCGGGGATTTAAGCCTCTGTCGACTGCAGCTCCTGACAGAACACTGCTCAGTGAAGGGCTGGACGCTTGAAAGGGGTGCCCACTTTTTCCAAACAAGAGTCAGAAGTGGTGCTCTGTTAGAAATACAAGAAATCTCAAAAAAGTGTGTATTTCCACAATGGAAAACCATTACCTGCCCATTTCTAATTCATAGCATACCTGCAGCAGTTCACAGGTATCGGGTAGAGACTAAGGTACCTAACACTGGCTGGGATTAAGACCCACTTCACAGAGTGTAAAATCCTCCAAACCAACACGACACAAAATAAAATCCTGCTAGTCTCCAGTACCCTTTGGGCCGGAAGAGTTTCCTCTCATTGCTGGTCTGCATCCCTCAACCTGAGCTATACTCTTGCATGCTGTCTCGCTGATGAGGTGGATCCAGTGGTTCCAGATGGGCTCAGAGCACCTTGATCTGCTCATACCTGCCAAGTACATTGTGCTGAGACTTTACTGCACAGGTTGCACTTGTTAGCTGTCAAGTCCATTTGCATCCTAAATAACATGGTAAGTAACACGGTAAATTCAGAATCTGCAGCAATCAATAATGGCTTAGGGATATTATGTCCCACACTCAGCGTGGCCACCCATCCCTATGTACTTGTTTCTCTTGTAGTGTCTCAGATGCACTGAGTAGCATATGTCTGCCTGGTGGTGCCTGCATAACATGGGGAGAGCAGCAAGCAGAGACCGCGAGGAGGGACACATGGGCATGCAGATAGTGATGTCAGGGGGTCTGTGGTTGCTAATGAATGTCCAATAATTATAAGCAAACTTACTTGTCAGAGGTTTGACTGCTTTATCCTGCTCTCTATCCTAGATGACTCTGTTTTTGTGGTTAATACTAATATCCCTTTTTGCTGCTTCTTTACTGCACTGCATTAGACTTGCATGGGGAAAAGGGAAAAAGAAATGGTACAAACTGTCACGGGCAGAGCTCAAGAGCATTATGTCTCATATGGCTACAGATGTCAAAGTCAGGGGAGCGGCTTCTCCTGTCCTCAGTCCAGAGGGATGAGTACTCATCTCACTTCCATGGCACCTCTGACAACCTTTGTAAATGTAAACTCTTATGTAGATTTGGAGACCTGGAGATTGAGGTCACTGGCCTGCATAGTACACCCAAGGCAGAACATAACGATTGTAAAATTCAGCGTCAAAGTAAAAATACATCTGTAACTTCACAGCCAACAAATGCAAACCAGACATGCCTGCAAAAGCCTGCCATGCTCTCACATTGTTTTCCTCCTTCTCCAGCCACCACCTCCCTCCTCAGCAAAGGCATCTGAGAACAGAGGCAACTCATTGCCTGGCACCCAATTTGTGAGCGAGCCTGGTGGGTGCTGTTTGCACAAAGTCCCACTCTGTGCTCCATTTCTGGCAGCCTGGCCCTGCTGTGCATGAATAAAAAAAAGCATCAGAAAGCAAGCTGGACTTTTGCTTAGTTGAAATCTTGATTGGCTTAATCAGCTCAGGAATGAGAAAAGGCTTTCAGTAACATTCAAAGCTTTCTGGAACCTGTGGTGGGCTCCAGCACCACTGAATGGGGTGAAAGTGATGGACTAGGAGGCGAGACTTGCAGTCCAGTCTTTGGCACCCCCTCCAGCAAGCCTGATGTGTTTATGCCCCAAGGGAAAAGAGCAAATGACCTTACAGTAATCAGCTGTGGAATCATGTGGCCCTTTGACATAGCAGGCTGCCTTTTAATCCTAGGTAATTGCAAGTGGGTGTCAGCCCTGAAGCAAACAAGGTTTATGGGTTTTGTCCCTAACTGACTCCCACCCTATTTAGCTCACAGTGATGTGAAATATAAAATTCCTCTTGAAAAAAACAGGACAGGATCAGGCCCAGAGGAGGCAGGAATCTGCTGCCTGGATTGCACAACATTGCCCTTCAGCCTCTCTCTGGGTCCATTTCGGTAATTCCGTTTCAGAAGGGGTGCTCCCTGCCCTTCTGCTGTCAGCTGGGGGGGGGTTGTTGTTTGTTTTCCTCAGCATTTTATTTTTGTATATTATTATTAATTAATTTTTTTGTGGCCTGGAGTGTAACTGTTTTGAAAGTGGCAGACCCCAAAATTCATTAAATGTGTGAAATGACAGGAGAAAAAGTGTGAAATTGTAACAGTCTGTTTGGAGCTGATTAATAGAAATTTCTCCTGACAATCCCTGGGCCCTTCTGGGGGTCACTGGAATGGAGCAGCTGTAAAGACAGCAGGAGCAATTTAGAAGCTGCCTGATGGGGGCCATGCAGATTTTGGAACAAGTGGGGAGAGTCCCATGCCTTGTTCAGGCCAGTGGGAGATGACTGGCCACCACAGTGTCACGTTAACATGCAGATTAGCCCGAGAGGTGCTCCCACTGGCCTCGAAAGGGTTATTTCACTGTAAGGGAGGTTATTGTTACTGCTATTTCCAGTCCTCCAGCAATGTCACCTATAAAGCTGTTTTGGCTGCACTGCCACGTCTCACTGGCTGTGCTTCTGCTAAACAGCAAAGTGCTAGCAAGGAAAAAACCCTGCGGTGGAAAGCGTATGCCATTGTGGTGAGGCTGGGGGGAGATTGCTTCTCTTTCTTTCCTCCTCAGTGGCTGAAGAGTCACCAGCCAGGGCCTGAGCTGGGGCTGGATGTAGCATTCGGGCTGCTGCTGGGTGAAGTCCTCCATGGAGAAGACAGCCAGTATTGAGGACCAGGGAGGTCAGATGCCTGCGCCCATGAGAAGTGATATTTCCCTGGCTCCCCCAAGGCACCCCAACCTTAAATGCTGACTTTTTTTTCTTTTTTTTTTTTTTGGGGGTCAGCTCTGTATAGCGAAATGCTTTCACCCTAAGAAAGATACAAAAGGAAACATCAAAGTAAATGTCCCCACACTGACATAAGGCTAGAATAATGGTGACCTAGTAGCTAAAGACTGGGACGAATAGCGAAAGTAATTCACTCCCCTCCATAACAATGGGGCATGTGTGACAATGATATATACCAGGAGGCGAGGAGAGCCACTTTTGTTGGGTAGTGATACCCCACAAACCCAATTGTAGGGAGATCAATACTGTCATAGGACAATCATCAAAGACCATCAGCTCATCATATTTTCATACCATAAGCAGCTCAAGGCGCCGGGGCTGCCTCTCCGGCAGAAAGCCCCGCGCGGAAATTTGAAGGGTGTGAAATCGACATGATTAATAATTATAGTTATTAGCACATGTACCAGCTGCTCATGTATGGCTTAGACCATGATTTATGGTGCCATAAATGCCCATATCTGCTTCTGACATGGAAAGGAGAAGGGCACGCAGTCATGGGCAGAAAGCATCGTCCCCAGTGCCAGGAGCTTTCCTCCCCCTGCCCTCGACAAAATTAAAACAACAACAAAAATGGGCCAAAAAGTCACCCCTGCTCCACAGCAATGGAAGGAGCCCTTTTGTTTGCATGTCTGCCTTTACTGCGGCTGAAACCTGTCTGCTCAATGTCCCCAAAGCCTTTGAAGTTTGGATCCCAGCTAACAAGGGCTAGAGTTTTCCCTCCCCCATGCAACTTCACACTGTTGCCAGGCTGCAAACAATCACCATACATATTACAGATGAAACCAGGAGGACCAACAACAGAAGAAGCAAAAACTAATTGTCTAGGTGCCAGAAGTTAAAGCTTTTGTTTCCAAATGTAATTTGACTCCCCGCTCTCCTACCTCCCCCCCAGCCCCACCATCCATTTACAAAGTGGTTCATCATAGAAAATTATTTTACTTTGACACAATCTGAAAAAATGGTTTGAAATGGCCACACACACAATGTCACCACCCTCCCCCAGTAGATATGACAGTGCATTAACTCTTCTGAGGTTATTCTTGACTTCTGAAGACTTATAATAATGTTTTTTCCCCCTGCCAGAACAAGAAAACCTGGTTAGCTCTGCAGAGAAGAATCACAATTTGCCACTGCCCACAAACATGCAGAAATGAAGCAGAGCGAGCTGCAGACCTATTTTTCCATAATATTCACAACAATGGACTAGCCATGTCTTATTCTTGAGCAGAAGCCAAAGTCGGTGCCCTGTCTTAGGGGTGCTAATTCCAGCCTTCATTGAAGTCAGTAGTAAAGTTGCACCCCTCCTCTGGATCAGGTGGTAGCAGAGTGCATGGCAAACAGACCGAAAGTGTCCCTGCTGCATCTTGTAAAATCTTGTGAGCCATGCCATTTCATGAACCTTACTGATTTCACACTGACCTGGTGGGCTATTAACTTCAGCGAGATGCAGGATTTCCTCAATGATGAAGACAAGTGCAACTAAGAAAACAACACAGAGCAGTAATGCATCTCAGGGGCTAAAATGATATTGAGATACTGGAACAGCCTCTGGCAAACACTGGAGTTGGGACATGAGAAGGGAGAGAAAAGGGGGTTATGTTATCATATTTTCTATATCTCTGCCATTCTACAATACAGGGACCAAATGTTGTAGCAGGATAATGGCAAATGCACAGGATGCCAAAAGGTTTACTGAATTATTCTGCTTTTAAATGGACCCCATGCAGTTCCCATAGTTCAAGGTGGAGAAAAGACCAATGTTAATAAAATGACTTAGAATAAATATTCAGTGGACCTCATAGAACTGATTTCTATTTCTTTTCCTTTGGGAAACTGAGTAGTTTGGACAAAAAATAATTAGTCTGTTCATGTAAAATATTTTGATAAAAAAATGACATATTGTAGGGAAAGAAAACACTTTTCATAAAAAAATCTGTTTAGTCAAAAACAATGGTTTTCCATTGAAAAGCTGTTTTAGTGGGAAAAATTGACCAGTCTTTAAATGATGTTAGTTCATGTGTTCATAGTGTGCTCAGTTATTATATACCCCTTTCCTTCAGTATTGAAATGCACTCTTCAAAGGGCTTGTGAGTTTTTTCCTATGTGTAGTTGTTGGCCCCTGTGCATGCTCAGATGCCTGATTTTGATGCCTAGTGTTGCCTGTTTCCCCATGTATTGGTGGATCTGTATCCTAAAAAAGAAGATTTTAGTCTCTTAAATTTTAAGTGGCCCTCCGTGACATCAGAAAATGACCAAGCTATAGCCAAACGGCTCAGACACAGTCATTTGGTTGAGTACAAGAATAACTGGGTGAAATATGAAGGCCTGGGGGCAGGGGTCAAACTAAACCATCTAATGCTTTTTTTTCATCTTCCATTGCATGAATCTGGGAGCCTCCCACAGCGAGGCCACAGATGTGGGTGCTACATCGGGTGGAGATGCCAGGCTGGGTTCAGACAGAATATCTCTGGTGCCTGCAGCAGGACTGCTGAGTTCACTAGTAAAGCCAGTGAGGGGATGGCTGGTGCACACTACCAATGATGCCAGGCTTCAGCACAGCTGTACGCAACAAGCCCACGGGCTTTTGGTTTCTTTTGGGAGAAGCAGCATATTCTCTGTGGAGTCAAAACACCTATGGTTGGTTCTGATCTGATGTGATTTGTTGACTGTTTTTCTACTCGTTCCATTCTAGGAAAATAACCCCGAAAAAACCCTTTCCACAAAGTTATCTTGTGTGTGTGTATGCGTTTGTGTGTATGTACATGTAAAACAGAAAGCTATGGAGACATAAGGCAAATTCTCAACTGCTTCATGTAAACTATCTCACCGTCTTTTGGAAGAGATCAGTGCCAGGGATTCTTTATACTGTCTCCTTGGACACCCAAGATAGATGGGGGTCTCAGTTTCTTCCATTTTCATATTATATGAGTGTGTGGCAAGAAGCAATCAGATTTTTCTTCTCCAGATACATGTATATCTACCCATAAACATCAGTACATTTACGTGTAGTTTTACCCACATTTTAAGAATAAAAAAATTCTTAAATATCAGGTTATACTGGAATATTGCATCCCATCAGCCAGTCTTATTTTATGGGGTGACAAAAGTCATCAGCAAATATGAGTTTACTGACTTTGTAATGAAGGATTTTATGTGTACAAGCATGTAAATATATGTGTAAACATCTGAATGTATCCATGTCTGCATTGTATGTGCATATATGTAACACATACAATTTCTCCACTGAAAAGCTGAGAGAAGTAAATATAGTGACCAAGAAATATCCTATTCAAGTAAAGTAAAGTAAGGTAAGCTAACCTACATATTCACACAGAAACTGTGAATTCTGAACTCTAAGTGGTTTTGCTATTTGTTATATTCATGATGTAACCCAAAGGGAATTATTCTGAAACAGTTAACTGTTGGTTGTATTCAGTCACTTAATTAAAATGTCACAAAAGCTTTTTTTCCTGTTATATTCATTCACATATGGCCTGTTTAGATTTAACTCTCAAGAAATATAACAATATGTATTACTTTACCGAGGCAGCACTAATTTTCACGGCTGAGATTCAAATAGAACAAATTTTATTCTTACACAAAATAAGTGATTTTGCAACATGCTGATAATATGTATATAGGGTCAAGGGAAGGAAAGTGGGAAGGGAACCTCATTGCAATGAGGAAGAACAAGATCTCTTTCACTTTCTAACAAACAAGAAGTAATGCCAAGGTCTCACAGTAGGTCTGTAACCTGTATGTGTGGCAGGTAATTAATTAGGACAGCCGGTGAAATAACTTTGGCTTCTGGTTATTTCACCTGATTTCATAACAGTGCTTTATCAGACAAATTGGAGGATATTTTCTGGAGGTAAGATTTCATCTAGTGTTTAGAAAAAAAATAGTAAGTATGTGACTGCATTAGCAAAAGCATCCTGAGTAAAGGAAGAGGGAATTAAGTGACAGAATGGCCAAGGAAGCCCATGAGGTAGGTGCTTAGTAGAAACTGTATATGTTTATACATAAATATATACGCGCACAAGCATGTATGTGTCTATGCATGCCCATGCATATCTGAGTATATGCTGCCCTGTGTGAGTGTATGCAAATGAGCTGCCCTCACTCATTCAATAAGCTCTTAGGTTGCCTTTAAGATGAAGAGATGAAAAGAGTAATCTCTACATGACTTTAGTATTTCTCCCTTCTTGACTGTCTTATCTGGAGCCTCTGCCGCGCTACACCCACATGGCTGCACTGTGGAAGCTGTCCCCTTGCACCTCTCAATTCTGCCTCTTCCAAACATAGAAGTTCTTAAATTGTTCAATTTTTTTGTGTCGTGGACTCATCAGGAGTCAAGAGGGAGATCAGAAAATGAAGCATTTACTTTAAGGTGGGCCAGACAGGATTCAGAATTCATAGAGGAAGGCAAATTTAGTAACAGCTTTTAATAAAGATTTTCATTATCAGAAGAGAAAGTTAATAAAAGTTCAAAACAGTTTTAGTGGCCAATGGGACCCTGGTTGCCTATGTGAAGGGATATTACAAAAAATATATTGGATTTAAAGCAAGTGGGGAGAGCCATTGCTTCCAGAAAAAGAGCTGGAAAATCACAGGTGCTGGCCCTACAGGAGGATATAGTGAGAGGTAACCGTAGGCAGAAAAAGTCTAAACATCACTGCTGGAAAAGAGAACTCTATAAGGAGCATTTATAGCAATTCAACACCAATCATAACTATTTAACTAGTTCAATAATATGTTACCCAGCTAGTCTGCAATTTTCCTAAAGAACAGTTATGCAGCAATGGGCATCTGCTCAGATCACTCAATTCAAAACAAACCATTTGCATAATAAATATTTGCAGAGGAGCAAGTGGGTGGGGTTTAGGCGAGCGCACAGATGAACATAAAAATCAAATATGGCTAGAAAAAAACTAAGCTTAATTACTGGAGGAAAACAAAACAAAACAAAACCCCCATATTTCTTCAACTATTTTAAAAAATCAGTGCAAATATGTCTAATATGTCCATTTGCCTCTTTCCAGGGTCATAATTTTCTTTCTGTTCCTCACTAATAAACAGGAACTTGGGGGCTTGTTCCAGTATCCTGCACTATTTCATTTGAAAGCAAATAGTTTGAGAGTATACATGTGTGCTTCTGTGGGTATGCAGGGAGGTGAGGGTGGATGGCAAAATGCCAGGGTCTACAGCACTGCTCCCAGATAAAGTCTGTTTCACAGTGACACTTGGGTTAAAAAATAGCTACAGCTTTTTTTAATATCAGAAGTTCACCGAGACAGTACTCTTGCACTGAGTCCCAGCATGCATTGTGAGAAATTCAGTGGCACTTTTTACCTCTCATGGTCTCCTTCCAGCTGTAATTTGTCCATCACTAATGTGACCAACAACTTATTATGTTATAACCTCCGTAGGAAATAACAGTTTCTACCCTGTTTCCATAGAGTTAGTGGTAGAGTGGCAATGGATGAAAATGCATAAAAAATGGTTTGACTAGACTCACTTGATTTTGAACAGGCCAGAAAAGCCTATGAAAGGGATAGAATTGAGAGGAGAATGTTACAATGAGCAGAGAGCAGTCTAGAAAAGGGAAAAAAACCCAAACAACCCAAAACCCTAGCCATGTTACCTAGATCTCAAGACAAAGAAATTAAGTTGGAAGGATGCAAGAGAGGAAAGGACAAGTAGCATGGCAGCATAGCCAGGAACAATCACTGTAGCAAGATCCTTGGCATGTTCCCAGCATGAGGAAACTTGGTGAACATTTAATCCAAGCACATTCTTCATGGGGCTTCTGTGTCTCAGCAGCATGGAAGCTCATCTGTGGTGAGGAGGGTATAAGAGCAAGGTCTCTCTGTGTGACCTCTGCATGGCAATATGTAATGGTGACATATTAAATATGACTAATATTTTTTTGAGAACTAAGTTTACAAAAATACATGATCAGCTGTGGTCAGGAAACAAGACCATAATGTGGTGTCTATCACAGCACAAACAGTGTATTAATGGAGCCATTAATCACCATCAAAACTGTATTAGGAGTGAAGATAGCCAAAGAGAGCTTAACTGACAGCAAGTGGCCATAAACCTGTCCAAAACCTAATTTGATTACCATCATACCAGCATCTGTGCCACTTATGAGGGTTCATTTTTTTGATGAAATTAAGTAGACAAGTCGTTCATGCGTATAATAGACATCTAAATCATGGTAAACATGTTTCTGGCAAGAGAAGTAGTTAAAGAAAGTGGGAGATTGCTTTGCAGGTGAAATTTCAAGCAAAATGCACTGCCAGTGTCACAACAGTTGGTTAGAAAACCGTTGTCAAACTCCTCTTGCCAAGCTGTGAGTGAGAAATGTTTTGGATCCACATTCAACAGAATAAACGTTGCTGAAAGTCAGGGAATGTCGGGAGCCTCTAGCTATTTACAAGAAGGACGGCTTTTGCCAATATAAACTCTTGCTCTTTATCGGCAATAAATATTCCCTACAAACAACCTGTTTTATTCATAGACAGTTGGACCCATTATGTTTTGGTCTTGACAGACGGGACAGTAGGATGCTGCATTTAAATGACACAGACTGTATAGGAATGTATTTCCAGATGATGACTGAGCCTAGAGCTTCCACATAAATCAGGGGAGAGAAATTATTCTGTAAGAAATATGCTCAGATTTCAGCCTCATAAATACAGAGAGAAACCAAATTTTCAGAGCTTCTTAACTTTTATGTGAGCATTTTAATGATCATTTTAGGCAGCTACCAAGAAATTCACGTTTACTATTAGCAATGTTATGCACATGAGAAGTCTCTCAGGAAAGTAAAAGATAAGGTTGTCCCGCCTACTCATAACTAAGAGGCTCAAGTCTGAAAATATCTCCATTTTGGAGGTCAGGGATAACTGGATTTTCTGGCAGAATAAAACTGTCCAATTGCCAAAATGAATATAGACTGAAAATCACAGTTTTCCCACTTGCTTTACCATGCAGCCAATACAGGTAGAGGTGAATGTGTAGATGCATGCAAAGTCACCACTGGAATGAAGGGACAAGAGCTCATGCTCAAACAAGAAAGTATTTGATAGCCAGGTGGATATGCCTGCTTTAACTTGACACCTTTAAATAGACTTAGCACAGCTGGTGATCTTAGGCCACTTCAAGTGTATCCCACGTAGGTGCTGTACATATGCTGAATGCATAATATAATTGAATATGGAGCAGGAAGGGGATCAGTCCCCGGAGAGGGAGATTGTTTCTTCAAAGTAGACATTAATGATAGAGTGAGTGACATTTATCTCCGGTCCTTTTATGAATCACTGAGACACAAACAGTGAACACCTTGCCTTTCTGTGAGCTATGCCTCAAGCCATGGGAAGCTGCCTGCCATTCACAAGCCAATGCCTTGTAGGCAGCTCCATCTTACCTGAGTTCGCAGATGGGCCATTCCCCAGGTGGGTCTGGCAAAACACTTCTCATTAATCATTGCTTAAAGCCCTCTCAGTGGGAAGACCTCAGGTTAGACATCATTTGGAAACAAATTGGGTGAAAAATAGCTCTGACAATAAGAAGCCCACACAGAATTCCCCTGTGAGAGCTTCAGTGGTGTGAAAACAGACTCTTCCAGGACACTAAATGATCTGTCAGTTAGCGAATGACATTATAATCCAGTTTTATGCCACAGACAAATCAAAGCCTTTGCTGCACTTCCTCATTTTTCCCTCTGTTTCTCTCCCTTTACCTCCTTTAAAGTGACTGAATATTTGAGTTAAGGGAGGTAAGAAAAGGATCTGCTACAGAATTTACAAAATATACCCTTTATTTTCAGTAAGGTGAAATAGTATCAGACTTCCCCTGCTAAGTGATAGAGAGGAAACAAAATAGAAAGGAGGCAGACTGTTTTGGTCTGTGATTCAGGAAAGAGAGACTGAGATTTCTGTTCTCTTTTGCCCTTTGACTGTGCTCCCAGTCCCCTTTGACTATACCTTTTACTTCTATGGGTGGACATCCTGATTCTGCACACACCTAACTTTATGGAGGCAATGGACTTAGTGACATGCTTAAAATAAAATCTGTGCTTAGGTACCTTGTGTTTGAATCAGGGCTGTAAAGCAACTGTGCACTTGCTCACCTCATAGGCAATGAAGTGGGACTCCTACCTGTACAGCATTCTGGAGACTTGAAGAACTATTTATTCGATGAGAGTAATCTTAGAGAAAAAAATAAGGTAGAGGTAAGACAGTTAGAGAAAGTCGGTTTGCTTTGTCCAGAGCACATTACAGGTATTTGCCAGGCGTAACTGTCCTGAAGCAGAAAGAAGTGAACCCCAAATCTAAATCCACTTCCCAGACAAATAGCCAAATTGCAAACACTTCCAAGGGACAAACCTAAATCTTGCAGTGTTGTCCTGTTGTCTCTCTTCTCCTTCTGCCATATTAACAGCAGAAATCCACCCACAAGCTACCAGACACACCACAAGCGACTGGCAGGCTGCCCAAGCTCTCCATTGCCACCGGTGCTGGCCAAAGGGTACAGTTGTCCTCAGCCCTTCCTGGCAGCAGGATTCCCTCCTCTTCTCCAGTTTAGGTACAGACACTGAAGTCCTGTTGGAGTAATTTTTAAAATGAAGCTTTAAAACGAAGCACAAACTCAAGTGCTTTTCTGTATGGAGGCTACAGTAACTATTTCAAAGTAAAATCCTTGTGCACACAAACAGTGGTCCTGGGCAGCCTGGTTATTCCCTGATAAATGATAGTATTTATTTTCAAGTGCTGACACTTCATGCCAGCGGTAATTCTGAGTCTTCAGAGGTGCTAAGTGTTGACA
This sequence comes from Elanus axillaris, assembly GCA_026212715.1. NCBI lineage: Eukaryota > Metazoa > Chordata > Aves > Accipitriformes > Accipitridae > Elanus > Elanus axillaris. The sequence goes on along the minus strand of JANZLQ010000086.1, from coordinate 25,468,295 downwards.
GACTCAAGTAAACTTAAAAACTATGTTTCTTCTCTGCCTCCAGCATTGCTTCTTTTCTCAAGTATACCCAAAGGTTAAGTTGACTCAGGGCATGGACAACAAAATAAGGGAGATGGTGAGTGTGTAGCATAATTTACCCAAACTGAACAGAGGAGCAAAGCATAATGTGTGGCAAATTGAACATCCTTCACTGAAGGACATAGAGTAAAGCCCAGCTACCACACACAGGCATGGACACAGGCAAAACCCACTGCAACAAGGGGCTGAAATACAAATGGTAATTGTTAAAACTCAGGTTTTGTTCCTGATGATATCTCATACTGACTTATCTACATGGACGCCTGCCTACATATTACTTTAGAAAGGGTTAAGGGCTAATTTTTTTAATGGTTTCCAGCTATGACACCCACTCTCTTTGCATGATGTAAGAAGGCTTTTTTGAAGTCTCTCCATTGACAGCCCTAACACAACAGGTCTTGGAATTTGGATAACAGAAACCTACAGCAGTCTGAATCGAAGCAGGCCACTGTCAGCTGGGGATCATCACCACATGGCAGTGATACCAAATGTTTTAAGACTCAGGGACTGTGCAACAGAACTGATCCCTTGCTTTTGCCTTCCCACTGAAATGTCCCTAAGATATTTAAGACTCCTTGCTTTCATGCTTTTACCCAGTGACCTTTCTGTCAGCTTTTTGCCTGGAGTGAATCAGTGGCTTCTGCCTAACATCCCTATAGGCTGCCTCAGCTTTCTTATCCAGGGGTTCAACACAGACCTCAAAGATTAGTAGGCCCCAAATATTGAGTTCATTTTTTTTTCAGTAGGGTTCATCCAGAACATGGGTGAGGCACTCAGTGTGGTCCATGCTGGAGCTCCTCTCTGAGCCCTATCTGCCAGTACCATCTGCCCAGAGTATGCCAGAGTGTCCCCCAGCATGAATGTTTGCTAAGAAGTGAGAATGTCAATTATTTAGCAAACACATAGCCCATTTGTACTATTCCTTCTTGCTCTAGGCACCACCTTGCACCATGAACAGCCTCGCTGAAATCAAGCTTAAAATTGACAGTGTTTCCATGGCATATTGCTGTCAGATTTCCAATAATGGCCTGAAGGTGTTGAGAAAGGGATACTGATCCAGCACTCATCCCAACTCAATATGTTTGCACCTCTCTGCTGGCCTCTGGAAATGATGGGGATGCAGCCAGACTCACTCATCACACAGAATTAGTGAGCATGTGAGTGTCTTTGCATGGCAGCCCTGCACAGCAGTCAGCAAGTAAGAAGATTTATTGCTTTATTTGACACTCTGTTATTCACTAACTGAGCATGACACATCTGGGACTAGGAACCATCTATTTGACATCAATGAGCCTTTTTTGCATTGATTGAGTTTATCCAGTTCATGCCCAGAATACAACCTGGGTAAGGAAAGACTCCCCAAATGGTCTGGAATGGGAGCTGCTGGTTTTATTTTTTTCCAGGAGAATGAATATGATGGGCAAATGACCTCATATGTTACAGAGCAAGGAGAGGTGATGTCAGTTACTTCAGCACCATCCTTCTTGTCACAAGGCACCATAATGATGAGAAACCATTTCTTTAATGCTGATAGACTGGTGGGGAAGCACAGATCAAAACAACATAAATAATAACAGCAATGTCTGGGGTCTGAGTGAAATTAAATTACCTTGCCCTGCCCATCGATGAGACCATGCAGGACATGAGCTGCACCACTCAGGACATGATTTTCTATGTGCGCTCTGCAGAGCTGGGAAGAACAATCACCCATGATTGCTTTTTTTGACTTCCCTAACTGCTGGGACAAGCCAATCTGTGTACACAGGACCCCAGCTTGCTCTGAACTAGACATCAAATATGGAAAATCAGGAAAAGCTTATCAATATTACACAGAGCTTGAACTCTGAATGCACATTGGTTGCACAGGTATCTGGGGCTATCCCCGGACTAATGAAAGAAATGACTCTTTATATGACAGTGCAACACTGACAAATGAACCCCTCACTGTTTGGGCATGAAATCAGAACCCTTCTTAAACACTTCAAACGCTTCTATGAACCCCAAAAGGAGAGCTCATGTTTCCTAAATGGAACATCTTAATTTTTTTCTTACTTGTAATTACTCCCAAGTCTGTAATTAAACTTCCCCCTATGCTGACGAATTCCAAGACCTTTTTTGTTGCTGCTATTTTGCAGATTTTAAAAGGTAATTTTCTCAGCAGGTGAATTTAACCTGGAGTTCAGCTGGTTTTAGCCACTCCATCATGAAGAAGAATGTTTCCCCTCTTTTATATGTGATGTTGATATGGCAACATATAACCAAATCATTCTGCAGAGAAATTTTAGACAGGAAAGGCTGAGAAAGAAGTGAGCTGTCAATAGTAAAGTAAGTCAGTAATCAGTCTCCTGTTTTAAATCTACCAGTGCTGCTTTTTGTTTTGGAGTGCACTTAGCACTCATCAAAGCTATCAGGATGGCAGCACTGGCAGGCAGAGCTGGCCTGTGAGGGTGCTTCAGCGACTGAAGATGCTGAGATGCGTGGACAACCAACTTAGCATCCAAAAAAGTCAGCAATGTCCTTCTCTGTCATCTGATATGCTTTTCATTGGGGAACTAATCTCACCTCTTCATAAACCAGTTCCTCCCTCCAGCAGACCTGTCCTCTCCCAGCAGCTTGCAGAAATAACACTGGGGGTTTCTAATACAGAAACCTTCAAATCCCAGCCACCGTTCAAAGTCATGCTGTCTTTCTGAGGCAGGTCTTATCATACCTACTCATTTGGGCTTTGCCACTCTGGAAATACCATGCCAGATCACACACCATCTCTATCTAGTCTATTATTGGTGATGATTGGGATTTCCTACTTTTCCTTTTCCTTTATCAGTTAATTTTCTAAAACAGGCAACTCCAGACTTTTTAATCTCCTTGTCATTTATTTTGTTGCAAAAACAGGTCCCAGCACTGGTATTGATATTATCCCTATCAATTTTTCATTGTACCTTAATACTGTTTCTTTTACTACAGTTGCACATTGATATTTTTCCTGTAATATGTATAATATTTTTTCCTTTAATAAACTTTTCCATTTTTGGCACCACAGTTCTTTTGCCAATGTGCTATGTGGTGTCTTGCATGGGTCTTAAGTTTGAAATTATCTGCAAAGGAAAATTAAAGAAGAATGATCATTGGGTTTACCTAAAATACTTCACCTACACAAATGAAGTTTCAATTTCGGTTTGTTTTTTTTTTAATTATAAGGCATAATATGGCACAACTTAGCATGTGAAGACAAATCTTTATTTTTTTGAAAGAAAATCTATTCAAATACAAGATGGATATTTTGTTTCCCAATCATTCAAATGGAACATTGGCAGAACTTTTCTTTCTCCAGATGTTTTCCAAATTGAATTGATCAGATTTTGTAAGATATTTTAGTTCATGGGGAACTACTTAGTGCCAGCACCAGTGTTTCTCCAACTAGCTTTACAACATGAAACATAACGTGCATAACCTCGGGAGAAACCACCATTAGCTTATGTCAGAATGACAAAATACCATTTATTCTTTGTTTCTTGTCTCTCAGCAATATTTTTTATTCCTAATTCTTAGATTATTTCATAACATTTTATGCCAAGCCATATGGAAAGTCTGACTATATTAGATCAAGGAGCCCTCCATTATCTTTTATGATGTTGACACATTCAAATGATATGTGCTGGACTGTTTTGGTATCTGTGAATTGCTGTCTCATAAGAACCAAAACACTGTCAGAAGTAGATGCTTTCAACAAGTTTCTTCCATAAACAGTTAGGTTTCCAATATACGTTCCCATACATATTATTTTGTATTTATGGTGAGTGGATTTCACTTCAGTGGAACACACTGCCTTTTAGGCACATTGAGTATCTGTGCACTGGACAACTCCCAGGCTGGGTGCATCTAGTTCTTGCATTTTGGGAAAGCTGTGAAGCTTTATTTTCATCCATGTGGTTCCATGTCTGTTTCCAAAAACAACAGAAAATTTCTCATATGCATGAAACCACCTTTACAAATCTCAAAAACCTCCACATTGTTTCCACCAGTTTAACGAGATGCAGAGGTAAGGCAAATATTACCTTAGCCATTTCCTAGGTCCAGCATCTGCTGCTCTCTGGCTTTTGGATCAGTGACTGTTCTCAATGTTTTTCATACATCCCTACTTAAGTTCCACTTTACTTATTAACCCACCCATCCTCTGTAAAGAATCGCCATAGCAGCAAAATCTAGAACACCAAGTCTACATGCCACAATATTTGGGGGTCCCCCTGTTTATCAACAGAGTCTGGTAAGTGACTTATTTTTAATGATGAGCTGTGTCCATTACTTCTACCAAGCTCCCAGTCTCTGAGATTTCTCAACTTTGTCACTAGAAAACAGCACACACAGGGAAGATATTTATGTGATAACTTTGGCAGTGAAGCTTGTTGGAAAGACAGCTTTCCTACCAGTTTGGGTAATCAAGGCAGTCAGTAAGAGTTCAGGCTATTTCCAGAAGTTCAAGAACCATCATAAACTAAACCCCAGATCCAGATCAGAAAGAAAGCAGCAGAGTGTCTTTGAAGGGAAAGGAGTTGCAGCTTGGAAGGACACAAATATTCCATGGCAGGGAGCCTGGACACCAAATGGAGGTATGGAGAGCATATGGAGGCTGTTTTGAGATACAGAAGCCTTAGCAAGGCAGGCACGGAGATTACTGGGTTGCACAATAAGCTCTCATTGAAGCATTCAAAATGGAGACAAGAAAAAGGTACTCACGGTACACAAAGGAACACATCCTCTGTGTTAAAATACAGTTCCTAGAGGAAATTTTAATGCTAGCAAACTCTGGCACATATCACCACATGCAAAATCACATGCACAACAACATACCACACACCCAAAATGCATGGTTTTTTACAGTACAAATGTAAATCAAGAAGAATTTGTATGGAGGAGAGGAACATGACACAAGTCTTCCACAACGTCTAGCTAGAAGTGACTATTTATCCCTAATGTTTTTGTCTGGATGCACCTGTGATGGGGTGGTTCTGTTCTGCTTTCATTAAGTGTGGAGATGGTTGTTTCTTGAGGAATTATGTGACAACTCTCACCTTTTTCATAGCTTACAACCAAATTCAAGCCCCAAAGGTAACTACTACCAGTCTTCACATTCTATTGCCCTTTTCATGGCCAGCAGAGCAAAAACTAAAGCCAGACTGGCACAGCTCTGTGGCTGAGTAGAGGCATTCAGACGGACAACAGAGAAAACATAGCATTTCGACTCCCCTGCTGCTTTCATACTTCTGTTTCTTGGTTCACATCAAGAAGACTGGTAAGACTGGAGTGTGGTAAATCACCACAGAAATAAAGATTGGAGAGAACAGGTGTCTCAGGGAAAGGAGATGACTTTTTCTCAGAACATTTTGCTGGAGTTACCAGAAAGACAGGACTCCCATGGGCTCTGAGGCACTCATTAGGTTAGCAGAAGTTGTAAATCAGCAAATTCAGTGAAATTCTGAGTTTGAAGTAAGTCCAGCACAGACTGAAAGTTGTTACACATAGACATGTAGCCAAACTGTGGGGTTTTTTGATCCTCTCAGTTAATCCCCACTGCTTCAGGTTCAAGTTTCCCATCTTTCAGGGGATTCCTAACAGTTGCTTCTTAAATAAAACCAGCATAACTGAGAACAAATAAAATGGTTACCACCTCTCACAGTCATATAAAGTTTTTAATCTAGTGTCACACCATCTATGTGAGTTAAGTAAATACCCGAGCTCCACTTTAAGGAACTTGAGAGTTACAATAGATTAAAAATTCATCTTTGTCCATGCAATCTACAATAAATATGCAAATTAATAGAATATGATCTTCACTGCCATTCAGCTGATTGCTTGACACAGGAAGGAGCAAACTTGTTTGGAAAACTTGATAACTATCTTTACTTCTCCTCCACATCACTCAGAAAACAGAGGAAACTATTTCAACACAATACTCATTCAGTTGCTTAGTTCATTTTCTTGATTCAGAGGTTTCTTTTAGAAAGACTGTAAAAACAAGGTTACAACCGAAGTGATAAAACCCCCAAACTTTAGGTTGCTTTTGCATTGTACAATCAAAGTAAGGTTCATAAAGAAGTACTGTGAGCTCTTGACATCTAGTGCAAATCAGTGCAGAGAGTCCATGTCAACTCTATGCAGGATCTCAAATATAAATTAGATAAAACATATTTCATGGAGCAGAATATACACTGCAACTTAAGGAAACCCTGGAAAACCTAATGAAATGCTAACAAAACAGCCTCATAAGTATCTCATTCCCACACAACCAGATACAGAATGCTGTTGCTGGGAATCAGTGTGTGAGCGCCATACAAAAAGTGCATTTATTTGGTTGAGGATAATGTATCTGTCTCTCTATCAATAAATGCCTGAATGTTTGAGCCTTCTGTGCTCATGCCTGAGACCTCTCTCTCTCTTACCATACTCTCTCAAATCTTACCATCAATCTGTCACAACAAAAGTAAGTCATCCATTTTTTAGTTCAGGCAGGAATTAAATCAAATTGTAGTTCATACTGATCAAAATCCTAAAGCTGCACTGCTGCTGTCGTTAAGGTGATCCTGGGGTATGTGCATCCAGATGGACCTGCTCATGAGCTAAAGGATTATAAATAGGAAGCCCATGAAAGCAATTTTAGGTGGTAGAGGAGTCTCAGGAGATAAAATCTCAGGAGCAGTGTTTCTTTTTCTTTGGAAAGAAAAGCTATTTCAGTTAGATTAGCTATTCCTGTTGCTCTCCACATCTCTCTTTTATTTTTGGATATGGAAATGGCTTTGGAAGGCTTATGCGCAAGTGGCAGTCACTAGGAGTAAGGCAGTCATTCCCCTATTAGCTACCAAGCAAAAACATTTTGTGTTATGGCTGGTGTGAAGCAAGTCTCACAAAACTGCCAGTGGGAGACAAAAGACTCACAGCTGTCTGAGGAACAGATCCTTAAGGTTCTTGTTCTTTCAGTACACTCCTTTAATTCCTTTCAAATTACATGCATTTATGCTAGAAGTCTTCTACAGACTGTTTTCACTGAAGCAAATGTTTTTGATTCTGGACATGCTACAGCGATTTCAAGAGAGAGCTCAGAGTGTTAACACTATTAGGAATTAACCTCTCTTTTTTTCATGATGTTACATGATCAAACTAACTTCAATGCCAGAAATGTGTTCACTGCTGCTCTGTGCCTCCAGCTGTGCTGAGCCCAAATGCACTACGTAGGGTGTAAATCTGTCCTTTGAGAATAATGATTAAGCGGGCTTTTACAGGTATATTTTTCTTCCCTACCACAGCGTGGAAAGCGACAGGCAGCAAAGAGCTAGGCAGAAGGGTTAAATCAGGATGCTGCTGGGCAGGAAGAGTGGAAGTATTTGCATAGAATAGCATCTGGAATCTATATGTCCTCAAATACTTTGAGGAGGGAAGCCATTTTCCACACTCATTACAATCTGGTAAGGAAGAGGAGAAAAGAAACAAGGGTGGATAGAAAAGGAACAGGGGACTCCTTTTGTATCTGTGTCCAATATGGTTTCTTTTGATTTTTCATTCTCCATAGTCAAGAGCTCCCCATGGGTTCTCATCTGTTACCCAGGCTTTGCCATACCTGCCTGCCTGTGTGAAAATGGCTCAGCTGCCGGCGCTGGATGAGGCTAACAGATCCCATCTATCTCTCTGGCGTCTACTGAGCACACAGGGCTCCAAGGATCAAGCCCTGGACAAGAGCACAAAAGCAGGTCTGTATAGAAGCAGCCAACCTTCTGCATCGTCCGCGGCTCATTGTGCTGACACCGGAGGTCAAAATTTGCCCGCATTCCTGCTTTCCCCATGCAGTTGTGTCTCTGTGTGTGTGTGCATGCTCCTGTGTGTGTGTCACAGTGTGAGCAAAAGGCAGTGCAAGGTTACACCACAGTGTTGTTTTACTGCATCATTTGGGGTAGTATTTTATAGGATGAAAGACATTTCAAAAGCACTGGGAATGTGCATATGTATATTACATATAGGGATAGGGATGGGGATAGATGGAGATAGAGACAGAGATACAACTTTGCTAGCTTAAAATACAGTGATTCTGGACAGCAAGTGCAGATTAAATGGGCTTTCACTTTCTGATAGGTAGGTAGTAAGAGCTGTCTGGCTTTCTGAACTTTTATTCAGAAAGGGAAGAGGAAGAATTAAATAAAAAATGTAAATAAATAGAAATGTCTGCTGGGTGAACATGGGTCTGCTGTCAGTAAGGGGGATAGGATGAAAAAATTCTGACAAACCAGAGAAGAAATCCAAAGTAAGCACAGAAACAAGATTATTAATGACAAGGATCAGGGAATGCATATTTGAAAGGAGAAGAGAAAACTTTCAGTTCTGTGGAATACTACCAGAAAGGGGAAAAAAAATAATAGCAAAACATGAGAATATCTATTCTGATGGATCCCCTTTTATTTGACCTTAGTTGAGTTCAGTAAAACAATGCATTTCCAGACTAGTCATCAATCCCTCTGAGAATTCACAGGTTGTTAATTTTTAGTCTTTTCCAAACATGGGCAAACAGCTAAACTAGAAAAATTAGGGGGAATGGATGCCTGGCATTTCCAAGCTTGAATTTATACCTGTAAGTTTTCATCCTACATGGGCATCAGGGTTTCCCACCTCCCTCGGGGCAGTTCCTGTTTTCCTTCCTGGGGAGATTTCATGTTTCCTCTTCCATTTGAGTTCCTGATCAGAGTCTTTTCCTGCAGTCTCTGTTTCTGCAAGACGTCCCTCTCTAGTTATCAGTGAGAAATACATCAAGTAGTCCAAGGAATTTGCTTTCTTAGTCTGGTATGGTTTTTAACTATCTTTGATAATATTGTGTTAGCAAAGAACCTCAGAGCTCATATGCATTTTTTCCTTCCAGTCTGTCTCCCTCCCTCCCTCC
>JANZLQ010000086.1:25447819-25459200 GCA_026212715.1 Elanus axillaris | reverse complement strand
TACAGTGACTCCAAGCGGATTCGCGCAGCTATTGCCGTGGCCGGGAAAGGCAGGGTGGCTTTGGGGCGGTTTGACGAGCGCGACCGAAACCTCAGCATCCTCCGCCGCCGCAGGCTGGGGCGCCCTGGGGAGTACTGACGCCGCTTTGACTGCCTTACTTAGCTGAAGAAGGATGTTCACGGGCGTCAGAACCTTTACGTACGGCATATATATACATCGATATACGCAGATCCAGCCATAAAAGGTCTGAAATCTAGCCTCGTGAACTCTTAAGCACACCTTTGTCTGTTGCCCTCTTGGCCGCACCGGGACTGGCCAAGGGAGGAGGTAAGCACAGGTGTGCCCAGCTTGGGGGATGAGTGAGATCCCCCAAATGCTCCATGGCCTCTGCAGCAACTAACTGCAAATTGTGTGAGAATTTACTCCTCTAATCCATTTGGATACTTTCTTCCTGAGATTTTCTGAAAGGAACGGCCATCCCTGCAGATGTTATTGTGGTATCTCAGCCATTTTTCCTGGATAATTTCTACTCCAGGATCTTACCTGAATGACATCTTTATAGAAGATGCCCACATTTTAAAGCAGAAAGGATGCCTCTCACTACCACTTCTGAAGGTAAATTCAGGTACTTCTCCATATCACTCATTGAATAAGTTCGTCATCTTAAACAAGCAGTGAGCTACCTACAGAACTTCAAAAGATTTGCTGTCTTTAAAAAGGCTTCTCTGGGCACCACCAATAAAGTAATTATAGGCAGGCTGAATTTTCGGAAGCCCTTGTTACCTGCCGTTCATGCAGCGTGTTGGGATTTGCATATCCTCCTAGCCCCTGGAGAAGGGTATTACTCACCTAGCAAGCACTGCCTCTGTCAACATTTGTTACTGAAACTGCAGGTGTTTGTGTTAGGCAGCTGCTCGCCACCCTTTCATAGCCCAGCACTCACCTCTAGGTCTGCTGGATGGAGTTTTCTAAGAGGAACACACATCTGGCAGCAGGACATCCCACTGGGACTGCAGGCAGCACCACCAGCAGCGAGCTGCTTCAGCCCAGCGTGAGGAGCTGGGGAAGCTCTGGCAGCAGAGGCAGTGCTTCCCTGGGGGTCCCTGCCCACCCGCTGCTGCCATCAGGACAGTAGTGCCAGCCGGGCCACCAAAAGTCTCTGAGGTGCTCAGGTCATGGGTTAAGGAGAACTGAGGTGTCCATCCGCTTTCTCTGTCTTTTGCCCTCGTGCAAAACAGGTGCGAGTGATTTCAAATGCCTGGAAGATTCTGATATAGTAGCGCTTTACGTGCAGTCCACATAGAAGTGAAATACACCCCCATACAAGCACCCTGTCAGGCCCAGAATAACAGCTGTGCTATGCAGTCCGGGTTTCTTCAAGTTTTTCTTGCAAACATGTTTCAGGAAGAATTGCAGGCACAGTCAACATCCACCCCCAGATCTCCCAAGGTAAGAGCCAGACCATGTCTCCAGTAAACTGTCAGCACCTAATAAAAAGGATAAATCATTCCACGGAGCCCAGCTTGAGTCACTTAAAAAAGAAAACAACTCGCAGAGCCACTACTGCTCCATAGCAAGGAGCCATTATTAGACAAATTCCCAGGGGCAAACTCTGTTGTGGTTGGTCAGTCATTTAAATATTCCTATTTGGCTGCCTCCATCCTGTCCAGGACATGAAGCAAATGAAGCCTGGCTGTTACCCAGATGATCCATGATGTCGTGACCAGATGGAACTTCGCCTACAACATGTGTAGGTGCCTGCTGGACAATAAACAGGCTTTCGCTGTCTTTTGCTCTGATGAACTCAAGGGGGTTACTGGCAGGTTAAAACAATCACAGTGCCCCAAAGATTTATTATTTTTTTAAAATTTATGCCAGATGAGCAGAACAGCAACAACAACAAAAAAGGTTAAATGGATGTTTATTTTTTGTATTAGCGCTGATTTCTGGGTTTGCCACTTCACTCAGGATCAGCAAAGAAACGGCTCTATTTTTGCCCATACGCTTGTGTGTGTTTATTTTTTTCTCCTGAAATTGTTGTGATAGCTGCAAACACAGTTTACAGATGAAACAAAAATTATTTATAGCCTCATTTCCATTTGGGTGAGGGGGGGTTGGGCATGTATGTGCATGCATGAGTAGCTCCCATGTGTACTTCTGCCTGACTGGCCATCTTCCCTTCCAATAACTTTCAAATAAATTGGACAATTTCACTTAAATGCCATCTGAATTCTTACAAATATCATGAAAATAAAAAGCCAGAGCTAGAAGAAAGAGAAAGATTCTAGCTCCTGCTGAAAGGAAAGATGCAGTGCAGGCTCCACCCCTGCTACCCAACAGAAATTGGAGAAAAGGGAGAGGTGCGTGCACACACACACACTTACACATTCTGATTATTCCAGTTGGAGGAAAAGCCTTATTAAACACCAGAGAAGATGCAGACTCATGGCTAGCCAGGCTACAATAGCCCTCCCTACTGTGCTGTTTCTCAGAGCATGGACATGTGAAACCTGGATATAGAATAGAAGAAGGACCAGGCAGAGGCCAAAGCTTATGCAGAAATCTCAGTTGCTCTCTAGACTCTCAGTTTTTGTATTTGTTAATGAAACCTCTGGCTGTTCGCAACAACAGAAGATCCAGAACCAAACAGCCTTTAAACAAAATTTCCCCATTCGTTTTTAAAGATTGCAAAAACTGATCCCAACACCCATGCTTTAAGTGAAACTTTAATGGAAAGTTGTTTGACTGCACCTCACTCAGATGTAATCCCCAATTTGAGAAGCTGAACAAACTGGGTTGTATAAGCACCCCCAATCTCCTCCTGGATAAATTTGGCTTGCTTAACTGAAGCCACTGTTGGAGCTGGCACTAATATGTCCAGTTCTGTGGTGTAGGGAACACCTATCGGGTCTGTTCCAGCAGGTCAGCTGGGTGGGGAGCAACATCCAGATGAGAAGTTGTAACCAACAGCTGGCAATTTTGTCAAATGCTTCAGCTGGCTCTCAAGAGATTTTGTAACAACGTCCCTGCAAGAACAGAAATCTCTGCTTCTTTCTCAGGAAAATGGGCACTGCTCAGCATGAATCATGTTATAGTTCTAAACAAAGGGTATGTTTCTTTCTGGAAATGCCACATTTGTGCTGGAATGATAAGAAACAAATCTCAGTTGCCAGAGCACAGGAACTTGGCAGCCTGTGCCTTTTAGTGAAGCTACCCTGATGTTAAGTGAGTTGGGTGCCTGTATCAATTTCATTTCCATATTTTTCTGATATTGAACCATACTTATTCTGCTAACGTTATTTTTTCTGTTCTTCCTCAAAAAAAAGATACTTATTCTCGAAGGGCTATCATACGTTTGTGAGGCTGAGGAAGAACAATTTTAAAAGAGTGACCAGTACATTTGTATTTTCATTTCCTAGAGCCAGAAGGAGAACCATAGGTCACAGGAAAAGATTAAGCAAGTTGTATCTTTTTTTTAATTCAAAAAACAAGACCTCTGTAGGCAGACCAAAATGCTTGTTACCATGGATAGCTGGTGCCAGAATGGCACTTAAGCCACAGAAAAGAAAGTCTGCTGCTGTGAGGGGCTGTGCTAGGGTTTCCTAAGGAAGGATGTGTGGTGTGATCCTGATCATGAAGAAGGGGGAAAAGATTTGTATTTTATTCTAGTAAATGCAGACACTTTTCATAAGAAATGGTGGAGTAGAAACTAGTTTCTAAAACCGGAGAAATCCTGGTTTGGAGGTGTTTCCATGAATGTACATTGAATGTTTAATCCAGAGTGATAAACTATTCCAGACAGATGGACATCCAGGCAGAATGCTCATTGGAAATGCTCTTGAAGTAAAGAAGAAACTTAATTTTGAAGTAAAGAAGAAACTTCAAGACAGCATGGTCAGCCTTGGAGAGGAAAAAAGACAGAGGATAAAAATACATGGGGAAGAGGTATGCAGACATTAAATTACCGGTCTCATGGCTGTGATGCCATTCCCTCTCCATTGGACATAGTTTTGCAGCGCCAGACACTTGAGTCAATTGAAGTGAAGACTGCGCAGTGAGCAGTAAAGCCATTGTGTGTGACTTTGTCCCATTCATGCCAGACCTGCTTTACAAAGCAATTTCTGACCAGACTCTAGAACCAGCTCATGCCCTCCTAGTCCTGGGTGAGCAGAACTCCACTTTCAGTTCTGTGGGGTAGGAGCTTACCTGGGGTAAGCAAAGGGAGGGATGGAGGAGGTCAGGCAGGATTTGGGAAGCTGATGGGAACCAGTATGAACTTTGGAAGACTGGGCTTGTTAGGCCAGGAGGAGTCAGAGAGGTTTCAGTGGGCTGTGGATAAAGATACCTCCCTGTTCCTCCTTGTCTCTCACAAACCCCCCATCCTCCTGGTTTATCTGATCCCAGGTTCTTTCCTGCCGAATCTTTATAATGATATGGGTTATTCATATAAATAATTAGAGTTGTTGCTTCAAAATTGATCAACTTAGAGATAAACAACACCTGAGAAGATAATTTTCAAGACAAGCTGTAATATGACAAAAAGTTTCATTAGATCAATTGACTTAAATGGACCTTGAACAGAGGCCACTGGGCTGAAGACTGGTGAAATGTTCCTATTTCTGGCTCTGACTCTGGCTTTGCTGAGAAGCTCAAGGCTCCAGCTGAGGTTTTGCAAGGAAAGGGGAGTGTGCACAGATACTACTGCTTCTGATGTCCTCTCTGAATTTTTTCACACTGGATACCATCTCCAAAATAAGATCTTGCCTCCTGGCTGCCACCTCTTGTTTGTTATCCAGGGCTTGCTTCTGCCCAAGTATTTTCCAACTTTCTTCTGACTCTTGCTCAGCTCTCCTATATAAACTGCATACTTAAAGCACATAATGCTGACTAAAGTGGTTTAAGGCAGAATGAGAAAGTGACTGACTAAGTTCATGAATCTAGCTGAAAATCTTTAATGTCACCAGGACTGTAAGTCACTGTGCATACATTGCTGCACAGACAAGTTTGGCTACAATAATCACTTTTGAAAGCTTTTTGTTGCGGATATAGTAGGTTAGTATGGCTAAACAAGTGAACTGCAGAGTGCAGTTGGCGCCAGGAAAATAAGACACGAGTGAGTGTTATTTCTCAACTTCTGAATATTAGAAAATACCGTCTGAAATAGTCACATGAAACAAGGTACTAGAAAATGACAACTGGCTAAGCAATTGAACAGGAAATTACTTTATGCAGTTAGAATACAGGGAAAGTTCATGTTTCTGAACTGCAAGTATGGCTTCACTCATTAGCTCCAGATACTGACGTAGATAGTTTCAAAGTATGCATATTCAAAAATCAACTATGTAAACACTACACGCAAGAAAAAATATACATCTGTGGGTTGAATCACACCTCCACTGACTATGCCTGTTCTGTCTTTGGTAGCAACACTGGAAAGCCGGTTAAGTTTCATGACCGAGGTGCTACAAACCAGTTGTAAATGCTGCTACACTTCAGCAGCAGCATGGTCAGGCTGGGCAGCTACCTGAGGTGCTCTGCTCCTCATTGCAGCAGATCTTTCCTAATCAACACTATTTAGCACCATTGACAGGCTGCAACTCCCCTGTCCCTGCAGCAGAACGAGGTATGTTGGAGGCCACAATCCTCTCAGAGCCTGCACTGGACTGGCAGGGAGGCCGGGCAGCAAGCTGCCTCCTCCATACCCTCAGGCAGAGACTGGGGTCCTTGGAAAGGGCAGGCAAAGCAACCCTTTGCTTCCTCACCCAGCCATGCAGCACCAGGGAGCCACTCCAGCCCAGGAACCCTCTGCTCCATGGCTCTCTAGAAGGTCACCCCCACCTGATTTTGGACAAGTCTGTAACCATGTAGCCTGAATTGCCTGTATTGCCATTGCTAGTAAAAGGGCATTTTTCTAAATTTTCTAATTCACCATCTGTCTGTAGCTAATATTTTTAATTTTTATTTATCTTTCTCTGGTACTGCTGTGGTTTTACAAATCTAACATAATGTGTGGTGTAGATAAATACTGGCTTAGTATGGTAACAGACGCCTTGAGAAGTGGAGATGCAGGATGCAGTATCGAGGAGTACAGCCACAGAATTACAGGAGACCAGGCACAGGCCTGGCACTGGACACCCCACAGGTACAAACAACTTACCAACAGCCAGTTAAGAAGATGCAGATCTGCACAAAACTGGGTTTAGGGCAACAAAGAGAACAAAGAAATATTACCTAACATACATGAAAGGCACATGATACAGTTCATTCAGATGTAACATAGATTTGCAGGCCAGAGAGAAAAAGCAAGGTTTAAAAGCATGTGAGCAAGCATATATATAAAGGACCTAAAGTGGATCCTCGAGTGAGGAAGCAGAAACCATCATCATGATCATATTCCCCCAGCAAAGGACTCCAGACACTGACAACTTTCCTTAACAGCTGCTTCACCACCACCCAAGTCAAACTACCAACCATAGGAGCCAGAGGAGCAAGGCAAAAGTGAGCAAAACATCAGGAAAGGGGGTGGAAGCTAGGAATTGTGTCTATAATGGTTTTAACTGTGTTATCACTATCGATATTTTTTTCTGCAAAAATGTATTCTTTCCCTTTCTGTAACAGTTACTAATAATTCTTGGATTAGACTGCTGAGATTTGATTTATACTAACAATAGATTATTGGCTTTATAGACAAGGTCAGTTTCCCCTCTGCCTGTAAACAAGGTGGTGTGCATAATAAGGGAGCCTAGCACGCTTTGGTGGGATCAGAACATTTTGTCACGTATGATAGATTAACAGCCATATACAGGAGATGAGAGGCACTTTTGGCACCCGGCACCAGCAGCAAGTGCCCCACGTGCAGTGACACGACACCTCCTTTAGAGCCATAGCCCCCCAGACAGTCACCCCCTCCAGGGGCTGGTCACACCCAGCTCCTCTCACTCTGTGAGAAGAGATTTGGAATGCAAAATCCTGTCAGGGCAGCTGTGTCAGAAGCAAGCTGGACCATCAATATCTCTTCAACATGGTTCCCCCAGCTGTGCAAGGGCTGCAAATGGCATTCACAGCCCCCAAGATAACTGTGCTAGCAGAAAAAGGGTTCTCTAGCCAGCTTTCACTGAACAACTCCAGTTTATGGACTTACTATCAACGGCTGTGAGCAAGTACACTGTGCCTGCTGTGGTTCCAGGGCACCTGAATAGGGGAAGAGCTAGTGTCATCTTCTGCAGATAGGCATGTCAGCAGCCTCAGGGTACTAGTCTCTGCCATAGTCAAAAACCCCCATAATCTGCTGCCTGAGTCATTCAGACCTGCCTAAACAACTCTGGGCCACATAGCCAAGTTAGTCAGATGTTGAACTCCTGTTAGGCAGTGATGCAGCATAAGTTTGGTCTGCTAACAGCAAAACAGCACCCTGAGGGACAGGTGTGATACTAGTATTTCAGATGTCGCTAGTGTTGTCCACTGTTTCTGCAGAGCTGGTATGAGGACAAGGTCTGCCAAGCCACCTTCCCACAGTCTTGGGCAATGAGGCACAGCTCCCAGCAGAAAAAAAGTACAAAAGCTTTACTTAACATGGCATGAAAGTAAGTTGCATGATGGCAGCAACCTAAATCACCTGGGACTATTTGACTAGCATCATCAAGCATCTCTCCATTGCCACAGCACCCTCCCTGTTTCAAGAGGCAACTGCAATTTCTCTAACAACAAATGGAAAAAATCCCGCACACACACAAAACCCTGACAACAAACAGGAAGGTTATCTCCAGCTCTTTATATTCCAAGTTAAAAACAAAACAAAATAAACCAAACAACTTATGATGCATTATTGCAAATAAACATGATCTTGTCTGGAAAATAACTTGCTCTGTGGTCAGTTTTCCTTCCTACTAGAAGCTCCTGGCTTTCAAAGTTCAGCATCTTGGGTCAAAAAGAGGCAGCACAACACAGTCAGCACTAGCAGGGGCAAGAAATTGATTTTATGAAATCTCTGAGGGCTCTTTTGTCTTTTGCATGTCCTGTAATATGTAATGTCAGCTTATTTAGGAACAGAGGTTCTCTTCTATTTTTACAGTTCCGCAGACAACATAGAAAAAGGATTTGAAAACTCTTTCAGGGAAGTGGTAGTTGAAACATTTTGTATCATGAACTCTTGCACAACATGAGTCTTTTGCACTCTCTTACCAGCCACAATTGGTAATTTTTGCAGATTCTTATGTACTCTTGTCCAATTGAATATCCAAAGACACCATCATGATCATCTAGTCCATCTTTGTGTACAGTGTAAGCACTTCTTAGTTTCTGCATTACAATTTCTCCATTAATCCTAGAACTTCTGTTCTAGGAATATACAGATACCTTTTTTGCATTTGTTTATAACATTTCCCCTAGACTGAAGATCTATCAGAAAACTCTTTCACATCTAGTGAGACCATAATTTGCCTTCTGTCAGATAAACTGTACTAACCAACTTGGTTTGGTTTCTTTTTACCAGGAAGAATTTCCAGATCTCAAATTATTCTTTTCAGGACATTCTGCAATTTTTAAGCAATTCAGGCACCATAAATAGTCATAACATTGAAGTATCTATCTCAATTGTTTTATCAGTGGTTATAACATATTATCCCTTCTATACTTGTCTGATGTTCTTCTGCTTACACATTCCAGAGTTATATTAGCCCTCTGACATACAGCTTCCTATTGGGAAGTAGCATCCTGAGTAAAACCAAATGTCCATCCAGTCCTTATCTTCACAGTGGCACTTAGGATAGTGTATGTAGATGATCAGAATAGGGTACGTGCACTCATTTAGATATAGGGCACATACAGAGAGATCCTCTCCTTGATGACACAACCTAGTATCTGGCAAAGTACCTCACCAGAAACTCAGCAGATCTTTCCACATCGATCCATTACCAGCACCATGTGATGCTAAACAGGTAGATATGCAACAGCAACACTTTTTTTTCCCCCACAAACAATTTGATATACACATTGCCAACTGTACTTAATTTGAAGGAAAAGCAAGAAAGTATTTCATATTGTTGCTTTAAACAGCACGCTGGATATCTTCCTCACCAACATGCTGCCCTTCTGAAGTCATGGTTTGACAGAGAGGAAGTGCTTTTTGATAACTTTTTTCCTAGATTTGAAAATATGGGGGTTTTTTTCCTTCCTTCCTTTAAAATTAAAGTATGAAGACATTTGGGTACAATTTTGGTAGAATTAGTACCAAGGCCTCAATTAAATAAAAATCCTCACCATGAGCATATGCTCCAAACAATAAGTTCAATGATAACACTACTAGATTTTCCTAAATGCAAACTGCATCCAGCTGACAGCCTCAGTCTCTTCCCATACAAAGTTTCATTTTGACTTTGGATGGAACCAGTATAACTAAATTTAAGGAGAAGCTAACAAGGCAAAAGGTCAGACCTGCAAAGCTCATTTTGATCTGTGAGGGCTTACTGGCAGGATGGAAGACCTATGAATTTACCCACTGACTGTTTAATGCTCTCCTATAGAATTATCTTTATGCATGTTAATAATATTCTGAATTACACAAAATAGAAAGCAAGCGATATGAAGTAAAAATAAAATAGGCTTGCTGTAATCTCAGTCAAACATGTATCTACCTTCAGAAGATCATATAGATGGGATCTTATTAGTCTTCCAGTCCCTGTTTTCAGAATAGAAACTATTTCTTGAGAATGTTTATGTCATTAAAGTAATGATAGTCAACTTAAATGTGATGTAAAGCCCTTTGTGTTAGATTTAGCAGCCCTTCAGTACTTAACTTGCAGATTTATGATGTTAAAAATGCACATTAATGAAGTAGCTACATCCATTTTTCCCTGCACATGTGCTTTTAATGCAAACTTCAAGGGCACCTAGCTGTAGACAGAAATGTAATTCAGTGTTTTTTTCACTGACTTTCAAACACAGATGCATTTTCTTCCACAGTTATTTTGTATGACATATGCGCTAACAATAGCACCCATTAGTTCCTTTCATTAGAAAGAGGGAAAACTGAAGTGGTGCTGCAAGTCACCTGTAAAAACTCATTTGACAAGGCCAGCAGCAGGACCAGAAGAGGATCCCTGGCGTCTAAGTCTTAGGCCAGTGCTTTCTTTTTTTCCTTCTTTTTGCTACCTCCTTTACTCTCCAAATCAGGCTATTTCTTTTCTACTTAGACATATTACCAATGCTACAACACTAGAACTCCAGCTTTTCATACTCCCTCAATCCCACACAAAGTATCATATCTCATACAAATCGTTCTCCTGTTTGATCTGACAGATGCCTCTGGGGGCACAGGGTGATAATGTGGAAAGCCATGTAATGATGTGCTCAGCACACAGTCACCTCCAGCAGCAGCAGGTTTCACAGCAGGGCGTACAAGTCCTTCTAAGACTAAAGGAAACAGACTGCTGTAACACTCAGTGTCTTTCAAGGTAATGCATTAATTTGCAGGGTCTGAGTGCTGAGAAGGGAGACAGTTTTGACTTCCCTGTTCACTCATATCTAGTTGCATGTGGCTGGTTAGCAGAATGATCTTGAACAAATGGCTGTAGCAGCAAAGCAGCCCCAGAGGAAGAGTCATGGGTGGGGGAAAGATGCTTCAGCTCTACAGTTTCACACACCAGCTATGTTTCCCCAACCTTGACATTCCTTAGCACAGGTACCTCTAAACAGCTACACCAGGAGATTAAAACCAAACATGCTCCAGATATCACCACCCGAGCCCCTTGGATGTGAGGAAATAAAAATGGGAGTACTGTGTTTGTCATGATTGCTGGGCTAGCTGCTCCAGTCTCGCTCCTGAAGGCCTTCCCAAGTGTACCTTCACAGGAGTCAGGCCTCGGGCATCTCCCACAGGCTTATTGTAGCCACTAATGAACGATAAAAGAGGGGCTTAAATCCCCCTTTCCCTTCCTGTAAGACACACCATGTCATAGCAATGGGCTTTAGGAGCAGAAGGAAGAAGCCACGGGACTGGATGTGGCAGAAGCTGCAGTGCAGGCTGGTAGCTATGGAGGAGCAGGAGGGAGGCTGGAGTGTTGCAGAGCAGTGCTGCACAGACGAGTTGCCTGTACCCAACGGGGAGGAGGTGATCAAGTCAGATGAAATGACAGCTGATGAGCAAAAGCCCTTGTAATCCTTGATAAATCTGTGCCTGTCCTGGGACATGACCTCAAAGTCTCTGAGTTTGAAGGTCTCAGAGTCACCTGCCACCCCTTCCCTTTGCAGTCAGACTCACCTAGGGATTTCCACATAAACCTTTGACACAGCTGTTCAGACAGTGCACTGGTTTTGGCTGGGATACAGTTATTTTCTTCACAGTAGCTAGTATGGGGCTGTGTTCTGTATTTGTGCTGGAAACA
>JANZLQ010000086.1:25408535-25447011 GCA_026212715.1 Elanus axillaris | reverse complement strand
TTATTTCCTGAATGTGACGTCCCATGGTATGGAATACCTCGTTGGCCAGTTTGGGTCAGCTGCCCTGGCTGTGTTCCATCCCAACTTCTTGTGCCCCTCCAGTCTTCTCGCTGGCTGGGCATGAGAAGCTGAAAAATCCTTTACTTAGTATAAACATGGCGTAGCAGCAGCTGAAAACATCAAGAGTGTTATCAACATTCTTCCCATACTGAACTCAAAGCACAGCACTGCACCAGCTACTAGGAAGAAAATTAACTCTTCCCCAGCTGAAACCAGGACATTCATTCTCAACATAGAGCTTTCAAGCAGGACATTGCCCATGACATTCTACCTGACTTGGTCTATGCTTTAGATAGAGCTGGATTTCTGCATTGCTGGAGCTGAAGAAGTGGAATCCTTCTTTTTCTGCTATGATTCCCTCCTCACCCAATAATCCCATGACTTGTAATCAGTGGCTGGTTTCTAGTGTTTGACAAAGGGACAGAAGTAATAGTAATAATGCTGAGTTTGACAGTTTGCAGAAAATTTGTAGCCATGTATGGAGGAGACAGACAAAATGGTTTTCCCATTGAACAAGAAACTCATCTGTTTAGTCACATCATCAGACACCAAAAATTCACGTAAGCCATTGCCATGGGAAATCAGGCTTCCTAAGTACTGTTGTTTGCAATGAGATTTGTTCAGATTTTCAGATGGCCTTTGTTTCACTACAGTATTGCTTTTAGCCGAGTGTGATTTATTGTGGGATCTAGTCAGCAGTATTTTGTGTTCTGTTCTTTTTCACATCTGTATGTTTAATTGCTTTGTTAGTTTTTTCTGTTGTCAGCGAGCTGAATTTTTATAGCCTTGTGTGTATGGAAAAGTTGGATTGCTTAACAGTGAAATTCTGTGCAGAGAATCTGTTTCTATTTTAGAAGCAGATTCATGAATATATCCAAATGCCTCCATTACTTTTAAGTGTCCCAGCTGTGTGATATTAATTGCATTGAAATAAATGTGTAATTCTTCTCAAATCTCTAATGAATTTTGGAAAGCTAACTATAAATAGCATATTTTATGTTAAAAGCTTTGGCCTAATAGCAAAGGTGCAATGTCTTGCAGGAAAAATAGGACCACCAAAACTGAATCTCTCAAGGCATGGTGATAAAATCATGGTTGATATTTACCATCCTGCATTCCCATCTGTGGAGCTTGTTCCTTGGATGAGAGATATCTATTCAGAGCTTGTGTACGTGGTGACTTTTTGGGATAGTAAAAATCAGGTAAGTTCCAAAATGAAAAATCCTAATTAAAAATACTTGTTTACCTTAAATGCATAAACAAGGAGTTCACTCCTATGACACAGAACCAACAGATATTAAGAAAACAGTTGAATGTAACGTAGGACCACTGAAGCCTTAAAATGCCAAGTGTGTCACAGTGAGATATATGACTGGCAGGTCTGGATTTTAGTTGTCCAAATGGATGCCCTGTAACAAAAATTAGATTATTGCATTAGCTGTACACAAGGTGGAGTTACTTGATCCCATGTTATTATTTCTGCATACATGCTAAAACATTGGTAACTTTACTTGTGCTCCTTTCACTTGTCTGGACAGACCTTTCATTTAAGAAGATTACCTTTGAAAATATTGATACCACTTTGTTCAGCAATCATGGAGGGTGAACTTGAGGAAAATGATAGTATGTATGTTTTTTTACAGTTATTTTTTTATATGCATCCAGGTAGAAGTTTTATAAGTGAAGTAGGAATGCTAATCTGGACTGTGAACAGTGCGTATCTTTAGCTGAAAGCACCATGGTCTGATCAAATACACCATCTTAGGTAGCTCATTAGCTGATAGCCGAAGATCACACAGCTTTTGCAAGGCATATGGATGATGTAGGAGCCACATCTAATAGTGTTTTAACATTTTTGGAAATGTTGAAAGGTACTAGAACATTTATATTGTTGTATTGAGTCAAATGATATAATGTGACTTTCATTTTTTGCAGAGTAAAGAAGAGTTCCCTGAAGACAACTGTACGATATATAAATGTAGCCTCAACATCCCAGTTCCTGCTGAAGGTTCCACTTACTGCGTTTCAGCGAAGGGAAGTTTCTATGAAGGTCTGATGGTTAGCACCCCATCAGAAAAAAGATGCATTCGTGTTCCTTTCAAGCAGACATTGAGTAAGAGGATTCTAAAACTTTAGTAAGAACATACTGAGTCTGACCAGCGATCTGTCCTAGCTAAGTATTTGACTGCTGATACAGCCATGTGATGACTTGGATGCCTATAGGAGAATATGAAAAAAGGGAAAGCATGGTCATTCTTTTCCAAATGCACTTTCCCAGTTCTAAAGACCTTTAAAGATCATGTATTATTTTCAAGTAACCTTGACTTCTTTTTGTGTGATTTTCCTGCTTCTCATTGGTATTACAAAACCTGTTTCCATTGCATCTGATCATTGGTGTAATTAACAAATGACAAATGGATCATTCACTGAGTTACATGGTTTTTGGAAGCATTGTCTCTCTCTTCCAACAAATGGCTTTTGACTCAAGTCTCATCACTGAGGAAGATGTATGTAGACTTCCTTGAGTCTGAAGCAACTATAAACTTGTGGTCATAAAATCGAGGTGTTGACATCTTTTCCTTAATTAAAGAGAGCAATGGCAGCTAGCGACTCAACTTTAGATCTCTGATAACCTCTTACTAACTTTTTAACGTTACTTCATTATGGCCTAGAACTTCAACAGAGAAAAGAGATAAAATTGATAGAAGCAGTTGTGTTGTTTCTTTTATGCACAAGAGCAGTGGTTTGGTTGAGGGGGAAGACATTAAAGAGTCAGTAGAATCTTCCTAGTTATAGTTAACAATTCTATGTTTTGGAAAATTTCATATTTTAATTTTATTGTACACAGACTATATGTAATTACTATGTCAGTTAATACACTGCCACATGGAAAACGTACAAATCTGTTCATCCCTATCTGTCATCTCTAATGAACAAAAAATTAGTTATGAAATTCCTTTGTCTCTATAAAAACATGATTGTGTTTACATAAATTGAAAATCTTCTGTTATTCTAATTTTTATTTACTTGATATAATGCTCTATAAATTTATTTTTTCTTGAGTGAAAAAAGGTGATAGTAAACTGACAAATTCACACTTGACAGCTACGTATTCTGAGCTATAAGGAGGTGATTGTTGACAGCCAACATGGCTTCACTAAGGCCAAATCATGCCTGACAAATTTGGTAGCCTTTTATGATGGGGTTACAGCATTGGTGGAAAAGGAAAGAGCAACTGATGTTATCTGCCTGGACTTGTGCAAAGCATTTGATGCTGTCCTGCACAACATCCTTGTCTCTAAATTGGAGAGACATGGATTGAGGGATGGACCACTGGGTCGATAAAGAACTGGCTGGATGGTCGCACTCAAAGAGTTGCGGTCAATGGCTTGATGTCCAAGTGGAGACCAGTGACGAGTAGCATTCCTCAGGGGTTGGTATTGGGACCAGCGCTGTTTAACATGTTTGTTGGCAACATGGACAGTGGGACTGAGTGCACCCTCTGCAAGTTTGCCAATGACACCAAGCTGTGTGGTGCGGTCAATGTGCTGGAGGGAAGGGATGCCATCCCAGAGGGACCTTGACAGGTTTGAGAGGTGGGCCCCTGCAAACCTCAGCAGGGCCAAGTGCAAGGTCCTGCCCATAGGTCAGGGCAATCCCAAGCACAAATACAGGCTGAGCTATGAGTGGATTGAGAGCAGCCCTGTGGAGAAGGACTTCAGGGCATTGGTCAACAAGAATCTCAACATGACCCAGCAATGTGTGCTTGCAGCCCAGAAAGCCAGTCACGTTCTGGGCTGCATCAAGAGAAGCGTGGCCAGCAGGTCAAGGGACATGATTCTCCCCCTCTACTCTGGTCTCTTGAGACCTCACCTGCAGTACTGTGTTCAGCTCTGAGGCCCCTAACATAAGAAACACATGGACCTGTTGGATGGAGTCCAGAGGAGGGCCATGAAGATGATCAGAGGGCTGGAGCACCCCTCCTATGAAGAACTGGGGTTGTTCAGCCTGGAGAAGAGAAGGCTCTGGGGAGACCTTATAGCAGCCTTCCAGTACCTAAAGGGGGCCTACAAGAAAGCTGGAGAGGGACCTTTTACAGGGGTGTGTAGTGATGGGACAGGGGATAATGGCTTTAAACTGAAAGAGCGTAGATTTAGATTAGATGTAAGGAAGAAATTGTTCACTATGAGGGTGGTGAGGCACGGGAACAGGTTGCCCAGAGAAGTTGTGGATGCCCCCTCTGTGGGAGTGTTCAAGGCCAGGTTGGGTGGGGCTTTGAGCAACCTGGTCTACTGGAAGGTGTCCCTGCTCGTGGCAGGGGGGGTGGAATGAGATGATCTTTAAGGTCCCTTCCAACTCAAAGCATTCTATGATTCTATTATGGTTTCTGAAGTTACTCTAAAAGATACAGCAGTTGTTTATTTTTCCAAACTTCCTAACAGATTTTGCTCTGACTTCTTAGGCACACAGTATATCATCATTCTGTGTGGTGTTACTCTGAGCCTGAGTCTAATGTTGACAGTATGTTGTGGCTGCAAGAAACTAAGGAAGAAGAACATAAAGCTGCCTAAGTCTTTGGTAAGTTCAGACTTCTTATCTGCATCAGTTTTTTTAAAATCCGGCTAGGTAACTTTTATAACTATAACTTCTTCATGCCTTTCCCTTTTTCTTTTACCGTGATCTCATAGATGTTTATGATTTACACCAGTCTAATACTCTGACAGTCTCTGCAACCAGATGCCTTGTATTTGTTTTAGGGCTAGACTTCAGTTTCTTTTTAACTGAAGCAGCAGCAGCTGGTCTAGCTTGAGAACTTAGTTCTTAAAAACTCAGTGTGTACATAGACAGGTTTGTATTCATTCTAGTAGCAGAGACACAGAACCACAGAATCGCTGAGGTTAGAAGAGACTTTTTGAGATCGTCTAGTTCAACCCTTTTGCTCAGACAGGGAGAGTGAGAGCAGGCTGCCCCGGACTTAGTCCAGTTGGGTTTTGAATATGTCAAAGGAAGGAGACTCTACAGCTGCTCTGGGCAACCTATTCCAGTGTTTAACCACCCGTAGAATGCAAATCCTTTTCTTACATTCAGATAGAATTCCACGTGTTTCTGTTTGTGCCCATTTCCTCTTGTCCTGTCACTGGACACCTGTGAGCTTCCTGCATTACATGGTAATATTGTGATACTGCTAAGTGCTACAATGTTCTTAAAGTGATATACAGAGTAAGGGGAGAGGGGGAGTAATAGTGCTATAGGAGGAGGGAAGAACAACTAGGGGAAATCTGTTCTCACACTGTGCAGTCACAGGGGACAGAGGTCAGCAGCTCTGCTACCTTGTTCTTAGGAGACAGAGTGGATGTTCCATAGAGCAGCAGCATTCCTTGTTTTCACATCAGGCAAGAGCGAAGTATCTGACAAGTAATTTTATAATGTTCTGGTGTCTCATTAGTCACAGTAACTGAACAATCAGCAGCAGCTGAAACAGCTTTCAAAAACTACCATGTGAGGCAGTAGTAAATGGTAATCATATCAAGAGTGTATTTTCTCAGTGGATGCAGGAAGTCTCATAAGACTTCTAGAAAGAAGAGGCAATGATCTTCAATTCCAAATTCTTTGACTTCAAGACCCTTTAAAGTGACTCCTTCATAGTGCAGGGGTAGCTCAATGCCTAAGATCCCCTGGAGCCAGCTTTCTTTGGAATACAATATTAGGATGTGAGATTGCACTGACTAAATGGAGATATCCAAGCCAGTGATGCTAGCAGGGTCCCTTTGTAGTAAGCAGTAATCTAGTCCATCAACTTGTGCAGCACAAGATGATTCATCTCATTCTAAAATAATACGTACTTCTGGTCAGACAAAACACTGTCTAAAATGCTTGTTTCTTTCCATGGACTGTGAAAGAGCCATGTGACTAGTTCAGAGATAACCATTCAGACTGTAGCCTTCAAAAAATCAGATGGGAGAAACCTGTCTGATAGAATCTGCAGCTAGACCCCAGTATCAAAACACATAGGCCTGTAGAAGTGAGACACTGGAGATTTTTTCATCTTCACACCAAGTATGTAACTGTCTGAATATGTAACACTGTCCTACATACACACAGTAATTCTTGTGAAGACTGTTCATTATAGCAACAGACAGCTCATCAAGAATGACAGTGCAATGCTCAATGGATCCATAGTTATTCTGGCTTCCCAGTACCATTGTGGTATCGCATCTGGAAGGATCAGGAAGAAGAATGTTGCATAAACAGAATATGTGCTGCTTAACTCCTGTGAGCTTCCTGATGTGTGATCCAAGTTCACGCTTTAGCTAACCTTGTAGAAACTCATTTGTGCGCCCATATTCTCAATTTACTGGGCTATATGTTATCTTGTGATTCCTAGGCTCCAGTGTTCCACAGTCTGGTTCACATGCCACATCATGCTTTGTTGCTCAGGAGCTGAATGAAACCTGTAACTTCTTACAAAGATTGTTACCTGGGTGGTCAAGCACCAAGACAAGTTCCCTAGGGAAGTGGTCACAGCCCTGAGCCTGTCAGTGTTCAAGAAGCATTTGGACCATACTTTGAGCTTCATGGTTTAACTTCTGGGTTGCCCTGAGGGGAGTCAGGAGTTGGACTCTTATGATCCTCATGGGTCCCTTCCAATTCAGGATATTTTGTGATTCTGTCCATGTACATTGAAGTCTCTAGTGAAAAATAAAAATTGCAGAGCTCATAAGGGTAGTTTCAATACAGGTGATATAAATAATGTAGGAATTTAAAATAAATAATTAATAACTTAAGATTAATTATTTGTATGATTAATCATTTAAAGTAATGAATAAATAATGCAAAACATGAATATGAATAAGTTTAATGATATGAAGTTATTTCTGTAGACTTCTTGTAGCTGAGAACCTGTCAATGACCTTTGAATGTGTACTAGACATTTCTCTCTGCACAGGTTATGACCGTTGTACTTTACTTGAGCTTGTCTGAAAATGAAACATCTAGGGAGGTTTTTTTCATCTATTAAAAGGCTAGGCAAGGTGTTCTACTTGGGACTGCTGCCTTCCAGTGATCTGCTTCCTAGTGGCTTTAAG
Organism: Elanus axillaris; assembly: GCA_026212715.1. Taxonomy (NCBI): domain Eukaryota; kingdom Metazoa; phylum Chordata; class Aves; order Accipitriformes; family Accipitridae; genus Elanus; species Elanus axillaris. The sequence goes on along the minus strand of JANZLQ010000086.1, from coordinate 25,439,866 downwards.
TAGAGGCTAAAACATCATTTGAGTGACTTTTGGCAAGTTGGAATTCTCCAACAGAAGGAAAAATAAGAAAGAGTAACCATCAAGCAACTGTGTTTGCTGAGTCTAATATACCCAAAGAAAAGAAAAAAAAAATTCATTGCCATTTAGATCTCAAGAACTTGTACATCGTCTTTTCTATGCTGTTTGTGACTCCCAAAAATAATGTCAGTCATGTACAGGTCCTACTTCCACAGTGCAATTGTCTTTCAGTATGGGCATTGAATGACTGCCTTCATTAGAGAAAATGTTCATTTAAATGTTTTAAACATCCTTTTTCATAGTGGGATCCTACCAGGAATATGCATGTACTGAAATGGGACAGATTCTTTTACAAGACTTCATTGTGCTAGTCTTCTGCTGCATCACAGGAATCTGATGTTTCAGCAGCTTAGCTGTAGATAGCTGTTCATTTTCTTTCGTTTACCTCACAAGAAGTATTTCAAGAGGCTGTCTGCTTCCACACACCATTTTCATTCATTCTAATTTGTCCTGTGTGATTTGTCCTATACTAGATTTTTGTTATAAGATTTGTGATAAGAGCTTATCCACTTTAAAAGGAGCCTGGCCTTAATTTACTGGTATGCTGTGGCCATCTTCCTCTGCTTTAACTTTACTGTCTTTTTTTTTTTTCAGTGCCTCTTACCTTTTAAATGATGGCAAATATTTTAGTGGGTAGAAAACACCCACTCTGTAAGAGGAAGACTCATTGAAAAGCATCAACTTTCATTTTTTAGCTCATACTTAAGTCAACTTTTCTGCTGTCTGCTGGTGCTTTTTCTGAGCCTGACAGGAATGACAAGGCTCTGTTCTCTCACTGTATTTGTAGAACACTTATGGATATTCACAAAACACCTCAGGATTTTCTTTGTGACTCTGCATATACAGCATATATTTTCAATTTGGAGAAATTGTAATTGTTCCTATAAATTGACCGATATTTGCCACAAATAATTGTCATCTTGCAAGAGAGAAGCCGCTTCATTAGCTTTTGTGAAGATTTTTTTTTCCTGTGAGTGTCTATAGGGCAGTAACATAGTCTCCTATTTATACATTTACACAGCATTAATTTGTTGTGGAACCATGCAGATTTTGTCAAGGTCCTAATAATGTTTGAAATGGACTTCCCAAACTCTCCTCCAGAAAATGTGCACATGAAAATTACTGGGAATTTGTAGGTGGACGAGCCCTTGGAAAAGAAACTGTTGATTACCTTAACTGTTACAGATTCCTTGGGGTATGTTACTTGTATGTATACGTGAGCCTGGTTTCCACTGGTGCATCTCCCTAGTCTGTTGAGACAGTGAAGACCTAAAAGTTCAGGTGCTGTCATTGGAGACAAGATGATATCTGAGTACCTACACATGCCAGGAAATACTGCTGACATCCAGCTTAAGCACACTGGCTGTCAGTTTGCTGGTGTTTGATAATGTGCACCAAAGAAAAATACTAACTTACCTATTGTAAATACTTCTCTTTAAATAGCAACCATATCTTAATTACCCTTGTTACTTGAGATGCTTTGAATGGCATTCCAGTTATTGTAGTAAGCTGTAATTCTTATCTTTGAAGCTAGAAATAACTTCATGAATTGCTAAATTGTCTTGTAGTCATGCCTCGGTGACTCCTAAAGAACCTTTGGTACAAGGAAACCCATGAGGTTTTTTTTCTCAGATGGCTTCCTTCTCTCATGGATGGGAATAGGAGTGTCTTTGCACCATCTTGCTTTGGTCAGAAACTCACCAAGAGAAAAAATGGTTTCCTTTTTGAGAACAGAAGTCTTGGATGTCATTGTATAGAGAAAAGAAAAAAACCAAAAACTAGCTACACTCACTAGCTAGTTGGCCCCCAGCTAGTTGAAGATTATTACAGCTTTTTTTTCTTTTGATGTTTTCCTTTACATTGCAGACTTTAAATGACTTAAATAGAGTGGGTGACGTGAAATGGATTTGGTCCTTGCAGATATGTTTGCACATAGAAAGCATTTTTGAAAGCTTGCATAAAGGCATTAATAAAACAGTTGAAGTCATACATATAGGCTAATGACCTTGCCAGATTCTAATTTTGTTAATTTCTGTTGGGATTGGTTGTAATGACATTAAATTAGTATTATGAACTTTTTTTAACTTCTGAACTTTGGCAAAGATAAAGCCAATAAATTAGTAGATTATATGGAACTAAAAGTGATTTTTAAAATTTTTTTTTCCATTTAAGGTCAGTGTGATAAGAAACCTGAACACAGACAGCATTCTAGAATCAAAATCGGACGCAAAATACGTATCTGTAATAAGCTTCACGCCAAGCCAGTCAGCATTGCCAGTGAATGAAGAAGTAACCTCACTGGCAGTAGAGCCAAAAGAAGACATTGTTAGTCCTGAGAATTCCAGTGAAGGAGCATCTTCTGCTCTTCCCCCAGAGGCACCAGCCAAAGCAGAAGAGGTGTCTGTGCAGGAAAGCACAGAGGAGGTATCTTCTGATGATGAACAGAATCACAAAGTAAAAGAGAGTTATTTCATTTCGGACAGTAACCAAATGGATATATGCAGTAACTCTTCAGGTCCACAGGTTTCTGCTACAGAAATAAAACAAACAGTCATGCCAAGCAGCGGTCTCAAGTTTTCTGGCTATGACAAGCCTCATGTTCCATTAGATATGTTGATAGATGTTGGTGAAGAACAGCCTGTGATTGCTTACAGGCCAACTGACTAACCAGGATAGCTGAAGTGTTTAACTAGAACTCAGGGAGAATGGCATTACTGAAGATTATGGAAAGTCTGTGTTGTATTACGAACTTCTATAAGTTGTACTTTTCTGATCCAATCAAAGTAACTAGTACGTAACTTAGTACAATAGGATCTTAAAATGGAACGGAAAGTAGTGCCTGAGAACAGCATAAAAGGTGGGGGGAAGTTTCATAATAACCACTTTAGAAGTGTTTGTGTATATGACAACTTAATATTTCCTATTTGAAATAGAGCTCTTTTTTAACAGTACTCTATGGAGAACGGACTTCATGAAGGAGTATAAAACAGCAGCTGTATCATTATTCCCTTCTGTTTCAAATCCTTTTAAGAAATAATTCGATGAACATAATGCTTAAGTCCTTCACTTGGTTACAGTGGAGATGTGCAAGAAATATTTTGAGAGTTTTTGCCTTTATTGGAGGTATTATCTTGCTTGTCTCTTTCTCTTGAAGGGTATTTTTGTACTAAATGAAATGCTACTATTTCTTTTAAGTAAGAATATGCCTATAACATTTTCCTGTATATCTTAAGAATTTGACTCCATGGCCAAGAACTGGTTACTTAGAGTCTTTTAGAGTCTTTTCTGCAATAGAAGTATGTGCTTCTAGGACAGTTACTTTGTACATTTCAGTGAGACAATTATAGACTTTCTCCTTTGTAACATAAGTCCTGTGACTAAAAAAGCTATTTTTAAAAGTGCTGTTATTTGTGTGTAGCTGCATCTGTTTGGATCACCTAGATATGTTGTGTAACCATGTCACATTCTGGATAACTCCTGTAATAGCATGATGACTGATTGTCATTGGAAAAAAATGTGTATAATGGGTGGTTGCATAAATTCTTTTAAAAATACTTTCAAAATTCAAAAGCCTGCTTTCCTCCAGATCATTTTTATCCTAATTCTTAGAACAATAGAAATCAACAGGACTTTGTTCAAAGATGTTTTCTAGCAGGTTGAAAATGACTACTATTTTTCCTTTTTTTATGGCATAACTCAGGAACTACACCAAATTACCTCCCTCGAAAAATACATCTCAAGACAACAGAAAAGTAGTGTGGTAAGTTGTAGTTCATAAGTTATTGTCATCTGATAGCCCTCTGAATTTTGTAGCATGAGATGGTAGTTTTGAAAACTGAAGGGTGAGGATTTTGGGTTTTATATTTAAAAGCTTTTGACTCTAATGCCTGCAATCCAGTTATTTCCCTTTAGTCAAGATTTGATGGGTATTTTCTGTTTGTAGGAAGTGTTTACAATAATTCTTACTGAAGCTTACTTCAGAAGAAAGTGTTCTACAGCACAAGGTTGTCTGTATACAGTGTTTATACAAAACAAATACTTTGTGTTAAAAGATATATTTTATAGGATTATCAGAAATATTTGCATGTTATAGCAGGTGGTTTTAAAGGAGAACCAACATTTCTGTCTTTATGCTTCTCCTTATGACTATTCCTAAGATAGTTTATACAGCAGTTTCTGGACCACTTCCATCCCTGCAGATGTCAGACATCAACCACAGTGGTACATTCTCAATTCTCGAAGATTTAAAGACAATAGCTATTTTTCCTTTCTTTACTCATGGGAAGATAACAGATTTGTTAGCAGGGTTTCGATAATTCTACAAAAAGCCCAATCAAAGAGGTGCATTTTGTAGTTAGTGTAATGGAAAGCCCAACTAGAAAGATTTCAGTGTGTAATAGCTGGTTTTGACTTGTTTCTGCATTATGTTCAAATGTAGTGAGACCCCCAGTAACTTTTTCAGTGTCGTGTTCTGAGTTGAATTCCTAGAAGTCAATGCTGGTGCCTTTTTGCTTAGGATCCACTAGTGTGTAGATATCTCCATTGTGGAAGTGCAGGAAATAATTCTTTTGGTGTTACAAGAAGCTTTTGAAAATCAGAATTAGCTTGCATTTTGAAACTAACTAAGCTGACTTTTCAGTTAATAATAGGTTCACCACTGAAGTGTGCTTTTAGCAGTCTGTCTACTAAGGAGATGAGTAGCTGCATCTTGGGCAGAGCAAGAAGTTGATGTAATTTCTTTCAGGTTTTGTAGGTTTGTTGGTAAATATGAACTGCAGTAAATACCTCTGGACTTTATAAACATCAGGCAAGTGTTTAAGTTAAACTTGGCTCAGAAGGGAGGAATAGGGCATTAGAAACTGAGATTACTTTGGTTTTGGGGAAGAAGTTTCTGATCAGACAATTTGCTGAGTATCTTCTTTGCTACTGCTAAGAGTATTTAATCTTCTTGCGATTGGTAGGTTGTTTTCCTTCTGTCAGTTTTGACCAAAAAAAAATATGTTGCTGTTCTCCAAGAAGATGAGGAATTAGTCATAGTAGTCATTCCATTCAGTATATCTGCCTCAAAACTATTCTGTCAGAAGTATGTAATTTCTTGGAAATGTTATTTACATTATTAACAGTGCATGTTGAAACCCTGGCACTGTTAGGAAAATTATTAACTAAGATTCAGCCTCTTAGATTTGTGTGAAGCTAAGAGATCACTAAGCATTTTCTGTTCTGGAAGGTTTTCCTTTGCTGCCATACTGGAAGAGGAATGTTATTTTTTGCCTGTGTGTGGGCAGATAGATGCATTTTAAAACCAAGTGACTGTCTCAGATTCTTTTGTCTTCCCCCTGCAATACTACTGCATTGTACATTGTCCTGAATCTTTCAAGTCACATAGAGCTCTATGTGAGCAAAAGGGACTAGCCAGGTGCTAGGATATAATTAAGCACAAGGATGTTAAGATTGATCAGAAATATATCATGAGCATATGGCAAAAATTTGGCATGGTGGGTAGTTATATACAATGGAAAGGCACTGTTACTCTGTAAGCTGAAAATCAAGCATAGAAGTATGAGTGCTTTGTGCTATACAACATACATATGTGCACAAGTGATGTCTTGTAATTTTCACAAGGTTAGATGTATTTTTTTAAATGAAAATTTCTGAACTGTAACTACAACAGCCACTGAATTATCACCATCCCTGCCAGTATGTCTTCTGTGTGCTGTGTACTTAACAAGTAGGCAATAGCACAGGGATAGTTTCGATGTTTAAATTGCTCAGGCCAACTTGCAGGTTTTATAATTGTGAAATAAAGAAGTTTAAGGGTGCGCAAAGCACTGGATTCTTTTTTTAGCTGTGACTAGCTAAAATCGTGAGGCCACAGTGAGACAAGAGTGTGTTCCCTGGGTCAATAAGCTCTTTTTCCCCCAGTCTTGTTTCCAGTAGTTGCTAGTAGGGGTATTGAGAGAGCCTAAAAACATGGCAAGTGCATGATGGTAGTTTTACTAGGATACAATCCAGCAGCCTGCAGTGTGATGACTTCTTGTGACAGGGAACATAGAAATGCCTTTCCAGCTACAGCTGGTTAGCCTCGCTTTTGCATTTCTGTAGTACTAAATATCTGACCTGTGTGGTTTGGAAGCTGTCAGGTAGTATTTATCTATGCATTTTCACTTAACTACTAAATGAGTTTAAATTAATAAAGTAATAGTCTTGTGATAAGGTAGTAGTTTGCTTAAGCTTCTGGATATTCATGCATAGCACCTTGATGCAGGATATCAAAGTACCCAATATTTACAGGTTCAAAACATTTAATAGCTCTGACTTAGTAATACTAAACTATTTACATGACACCACTTCAGAGCACCTGGTTATTTCTAGCCTTGAGAGAAACAGCTCTTCTCATGCAAGCTTCTTTTCCTGCAATCTTAAATAGTGAAGGACTACAGACAAATATGCATGTCTGTTCTAAGCAACTGGGACAGTACAAGATGTCTTTCAACAGATGTCAGTAGCTTTGACAAGAATGGTTTTTTTTAAGATACATTATTGATTTATGTAAAAAAAGTATAAAAGCAGAACATTTGATGCTTCTGTGCCAGGATGCAGTATTACCACAATATTTCATTGCTAATTGCAGATCTGATAGTAAAAAGTTAGAATGTCACTTGGTTCAAATTAATATTTTCAGCAAGTCTTTAAAAAAACCAAAACAACAAACTAAGCACAAAGCACCTTTCATCTTATAAGGGACCTGCATAAATTTCTTTAGTGTGGTTTTTAAAAATTCAGTCCTTTAACTATGAAGCCCTTGTTTATTAATACACTTTCTCTTTTCTCTAAATGGATGCAATCATTGGGCTAGGTGGGACCTCCAGGGGTCTATGATTCTTCGTTCTTCTCCCCAGTCTTGTGCTTTAACCCCAGATGGCAACTAAGCACCACACAGCTGCTCGCTCACTCCTTCCCCCTCCCCTGGTGGGAAGGCAGAAGGAGAATAGGAAAAAAAAGCAAAACTTGTGGATTGAGATAAAAACAGTTTAGTAACTAAAATAAAATATAATAATTGTAATGAAAAGGAAGATAGCAAAAAGAGGGAGAAATAAAATCCAAGAAAAGGCAAGTGATGCACAATGCAGTTGCTCACCACCTGCTGACTGATGCTCAGCCAGTCCTGGAGCAGCAGTCTGCCCCTCCCAGCCTAGTCCCCTCCGGTTTACGTACTGAGCATGATGTTCTATGGTATGGAATGTCCCTTTGGCTAGTTTGGGTCAGCTATTGTGGCCATAGTCCCTCCCAGCTTCTTGTGCACTTGCTTGCTGGCAGAGCATGGGAAACTGAAAAATCCTTAACTTGGGATAAGGACTACTTGGTGCAACTAAAACATCAGTATGTTACCAACATTATTCTCACGAAATCCAAAGCATAGCACTGTACCAGCTACTAGGAAGAAAATTAATTCTATCCCAGCTGAAACCAGGACACCCGGAACTGCATCATTTCTTCTGTGCATTTGTTTAAAGAGTCCATGACCCTATAAAGCAATTTATTCTAGGAGTTTTTTACCCCTAGAAAGTATTTTCTAACATTTAATGCAAGTCTTCCTGACTTCAGAAACTTAATTATCAACAATGGGCCTGCTGAACATAGTTTGGTTCTTGTCTGAAATTTGTAACTAAACTACTTGTAAATACAGTAAATTTTAAATGTTTTTATATTAAATTTTAAAAAAATCTCAGAAGACAAATGTGTGTGCTTGCCTTTTCTGTTAGCTTTTGTTCTGAAGACTAAGTCTGCTTTTTGCTTGGTTCATGTCACGTATGTAGTATATGCTTGAGCATTATTGAAAATGAAGAGAAAACACTGTGGGAGCTAAGTATAGCATTTATGTGTGTAATTATATGTAGCCAGTTACTGTACTGTGCTTACCAGATGCATGTAGAATTAGTTTTAAACTAAGGTCATTTCTCATTTGTGGAGATACCCTTTGGGTGAAATACCACTCACTCCAGGCAGCTGTAGAAGTCTGACTTTGAGGACATGATTTACATCCCTTTGTTTTGAACAAGGTCTCTCTCCAATACAGATGTGAGGTGGTGTCTTTGCTGTACTCCAGTAATTGATCTTTGAGAGGGATGAGGGCTGACACACAGGAGCTCTTGGATCCACTGATTCTGGCTACATCATCGGCTTTGCAATTTCTTTTTTGCCCTTTGATGCCATTGATGCAGCCTGCAATAACTTCAGTCTGGCTCTACTGCTTCAGCTTGGGGACTCTCCTTATGTTCTATTTAAAAATCATGGACAAGGATTAAATGGTCACACCATTTGAATGGATTGTTTGCTACAGAGCAAGGAAAGCTGGGCTTCCCTGAAACTCCTACTGATTATGTTATTTGAAGTTTAAATGATCACAAGAGTCTTATTTACATGATGTTTACTTCTTAATAATGAGCATGTGCATTTTACCTGTATCTTGGAAATCAACTACTTGTTTTCAAGTGTCATGCTATTTTACCCAAAAGAATGTAGGCTACTGTTAGAAGAATTTTGGTTTCACTTGTCTGTCAAATCTAGAATGTGAAATTTAAAAACATTTTCTACTCCTGATCAATAATTTAAATCCTTCCAAGTAACTTAAGATTATGAGTAGGGCTGATTCCAGTAAGAGCAGTCATACCTTAAGAATTCAGATTCTCTTAGAAATGGCTGTGCAGATTGAGCAGAGTCAGAACAAATGGAAAAACATGTCTGCATTAATTACTATATTTAAATTGTAAGAGAGACTCTGTGAGTTTTAGTAATAGATTAGGTTTTTTGATTAACCCATTATGAATTACTTACAGTCAAAACAATTTCCTGAATTTTTGGGGTTGTTAATCTCATTTAACACGCCTGTCATCACCATGTTATCTAATTTGCCCATTTGTGTAATTGTCTAATGGCAGGGTAGCTGATCAGGCTGAAAACTAATTTTTCATTTATTTGGAGGCAAAGAAATTTTATTTTCTGCTGTCCAGTCACAGCTTAAAAGAGGAAAGCATTACATGCAGAGGAAATGATGAGCAGGCAAACAAGGTGTTCTGCCAGCCAGCTCACTGTGTTTTGCAAAATTAATCCTGCAGTTGTCAAATATTTGCAACTTATGCAGCAGGGCAGTAAGCAATGTCAAGTCTGATCCAGCTTTTTCCTGCGCTGACATCTTTTGAGTTGCACAGACTTGGAAAGGTTGTGTAAACAACTTGTGCCCCTTCAAAAATACCTTTCCACAAAGAGTATATAGAATCCTTTTAGTCTGAAAATACAGAGTGAAAAGAATAAAAATCTAATATACTATTTTCTTTCTGGGTATGACTGTTTTGTGTTAACATTTAGGGGGCTTGAGTGTTTTGGGGTTGGTTTTTGTTTGTTTGTTTGGGTTTTTTTTTTTTTTTGCAAGTTCATGGCAGCTCAGTTAATTGTAGGAAGGGTGGAGGGCATGCACAGTCCCATCATGGACGACAGGAACTGTATGTAGTGGTATGTGCATTCTGCTACCAGATTTGGTAGAGTTGAGGTCTGTGACAACAACAGCTGCAATTTCAACCTGCTGCAGGTGTGATTAAATGTAAGATAATTTATAACAGGTAAGGAATGGTTGCAAAAGCTTGCCTGAATGGCTAGAGGGTGGTGCTGGGAGGCAAAGAGGCAGGGAGCACTTTTGTCATTCCTCAGTCCCTTCTATGTGGGTTCATCCCAGGAATCAGTCTGGCTTTGTATCAGGCATTAGTATAGTACCTGCTTCCCCCCTGCCAAATCTGAATAGAAATTGGAACAAAACACTGAATTTGGGTGATTAATTACGAAGAATTACTTTATCAACTGCTTCCAGGTTGTGCAGCAAAACTAACAATTTTATTTGAGATACACCAAATTTCATTTCCTGTAAGAAAAAGAATATGGAACAAAGCTTCTTGGCAAATTAAGTATCACAGGGTAATCTAAATTTTCTGGTTAAATGAACATGTTGCAGTAAACTTGAAACTAACACCTCTGAGAAGTGTGAAAACCAGTTATGCTGAGTGTGGAGCATTTTGTCCTGAAAAGCTCAGCACACTGATCACTGAATGCCAGGAGACTATCCACACACATCTGAGCCATTGTATTTTAAAAACAAAAGCTCATAAAATTACAGTATATTTACAGATTCAGTAGTGACTTGGAGGTGATGGTGGTGAAAATTGTTGTTAGAATAGAGTCCTGTTCTAGAGTTTGCACTTGTTGGATGATACAGAGATGATCTTGAGAATTTGAAAGACAACCGCAGAACTGAGCCACAAACTTCCACTTGCAGAAGAGATGAGTGAAAGGCAGTTTCTTTTTTTTGTTTGTTTTTTGTTTCTTTTTTTTTTTCCCCTTGGCCAGGGAAACGCTTGGAGCTTGCATCTTTCCAGGTTTTATTGCCCCAAGTAGCTACCAGAAGTGTTTGCTCCTTCTGCAGCCCAAGCCTTGATTACAGCTGTGGAGGCAGGCATCCCAGTTCCTTCCATCTCTTCCCCCAGTGCATGGCTGCCAAACTCTCGCCCTTCTCATGCTGCATTGTAAGTCAGCCCAGCACAGTCTGTGGTCTGGGCAGGGCTTCGTTGATCAGGCACAGAGACTTCCAACAACCACCACCTATGAAAAAATGAATGCAGGGTTGTCTCCTACCCACATTGGTAGTATTTCAGGTGTTACCTCAGACGCTTCTGGTGACAGTGTGTCAGAGAGAGCCAGCATCGGCGCTGCCAGGCTTTGAGCCTTCCTTTCTTTGCTTTAGTAGGTGGACCAAGAATGCATGAGCAATGTTTGTGTTGGGCCTCTCCAGGCTTATCTGTAGTTTCTGTTGTCTAAGGGATCACCTGGCACCTTTCCTATACTAGTAAGATTACCTAAGCAAAACCAATGAACTGTGGAATATTAATTCTATGTGTCTGTAAGCTGGTGGGGTTTTGTCTGTAGATGATTTGGTGAGGCACCCACAACCTAAAGAAATGTGAGTCTTTTCTCAGTGGGCTTAAACAAGCTACAGCACTCCTTAGCAGTAGAAAAAAAAAATCATACAGCTTTGCAGATGAGAAAAACTGACAATTGGAAGGAAACTTGTCATTTAAATAAAAGGCTTTCAGCTATTTTGAGGTTTTGTATTACCTTCAGTTCCTAATAAACATTAGTGTTGGTTACTAACTTTCTGGTACAATTCAATGTATGTCTTGCACATCGTTAAATAAGTATTGTATGTGCAAATAATCACTTGCTACACAGAGAGCCTTCAGCAGATCTTAATCTTTAATATGTTCAAATGTCTCACTATTGAGGTGCAGCTACAGCACTGGAAATTTCTAACCGTAATCTTTAAAATGTTGACCCAAGCCCTTTAACAGTGGGTGTTGAACAGTTTGTACCTGTGGGCAGGAAGCAGCCAAGGCAAGCACTGTGCAGTGAAAGCCAGCCTTGCTTCCTCAGAAACATCTGTGAGAACCTGCGTGATGCAATGCCTCTTCCCTGAAGGGCAGGGGGAAAAAAGTCCAAAAAGTCCCTCCTGACTGACTGAAGGGGGTTTCTTTCTTTTTTTTTTTTTATCTTCTTTTTTTTTTTTTTTTTTTGGTGTGTGTATGTGTGTGTAGTGATTCATTTTCCCAGTCCCCACTGAGCTAGTGAAGGGCTGCCCTGCATGGCACACCAGAGGAGGCTGAGGGAGCTGGGTTCCTTCAGCTGGGAGAGGCAATGGCCTGGGGCAGGATCTAACTGCAGTTGCCAACTATATAAGTATTTGCAGAAAAGACAGACTTCTTTCCAAGGCCCCCAGTCAAAACACAAAAGGCAGCTGTCATAAGTTGCAGCGGGGGAATCCCACTTAGATATATGGGGGAAAAATGTGCACTGAAAGTGGATAAGTGTGGGTTAAAACTGCCATTAGCCCCCCTCTGAGCGTTAGGGTGGACTGGATGACCTCCAGAGCCCCCTCCCAAGACAGGTTTTTCTGTGAGTCCATGCTGGTTGCTTACAGGAGTAAAAGACTGAAAATTACAGCTCCAATGGAGAATAGTCTTCAGGTCCAGAACCACTCTTTTTTTTTTTTTTTATTGTCAGTTTGTGTGAAATGCCGCACATGAGAGAGACTTGCCTGGCCTCTGCCAGTTACTGGAAGTATTCTCTGTATGCTTTGGGAGTTCCTCCCCTTCCTTCATCTTCCTGCACCCTCACCCAGGTGTGTAAGCAAAACCCAGTCTTGCATACACTAGAAATATCAGAGACTCATATCTGAAAAGCGAAAGGTGGTGCTGCGGAAGCGGTTCCAGGGTTAAATTTTCTCTTCTTATGGATGGGAAACAACTCATTCCAGGGAAAAAGAAAAAAAACATCAGATTGGATAAGTCAGGCAGCTTCCAGCAAGCATATACTTGACTTTCACCTCTGTGTAGCAATATCCTGTCCTCAAGGGAAAGAAATCTGTTTACCCAGCATTCAGATAGGTTTTTATTCCAGGAATGGAAAAAATCCTCATGCCCGTGGTTCTATGTTGGTTCACAGAAACATCAGTACTGCTGTTTCACAAAGGTTTGGATTAAAAAAAATGCTTCAGTGTAAGCTAGGATCAGCTAGTAGCATAACTACCTATGTGGACTCTGCTGGGAAAAGTAATATATTTTCATTTTCCATTTCTTCCTAAAGTACTGCTCAGAGTATTCTTAAACAATGTTGTTTTTTTAAAAGTTATCATTTGTATTTTAAATAGCATTGCAGTGCACATCATCCATATAGTGTTCCTCAGTTGTTTATATTTTTAAGCATACTATACATGTATTCTATGAAACTCAAGATGCATATGTGCATACATGTCTGTATGTGTGTGTAGCTGGTACTTGTTTGACTGTAGTTGTTTTTATCACACAAAGCACCGAAGAAGCATGACTGAAATTGATAAATTGCACAATGTTATGGATGTTGATAACCTGGGGATTACCAGCAGCTGTTTCAGTAATCACAAAAATGATGTGAAAAGTTACTGATTACTTCAGAGTGTCAAGCCCAACTGCAGGTAAAGCGCTATCAGGGTACAGCACGCAGGTAAACCCTGAATTTTTCCACAGGCTAGGTATCGCATAGCAGCCTTTTGTGATCAAAACCCACAGGTGCAGAGTGCGCTGGCCCTCAGCTTTCTGTTCGTAGGAGGAACCACCATCAAAAGCAATTTTGGCAAAGCTCCATGCTTTTGCTCCTGGCAGTGGGCCATTCCGCAGGTTACAGGAAGGTGCATTGGTACAAATCAAGTTAACGAATACACAACCTGTGACTAAACTGGTGACATTTCAGTCTGGTTTATAGAAGTTCCCTATTCCTGCACTTGAGCTCATATAACATGATGAAATACTAACTGCCTTTGGTGTGGGGAACTACTTAAAGGTCGTTGGATTTTGAAAATGTGTTTGGGAAATGGATAGATAACAAATTCCCAGCTGGCGATGGCAGGGTGGCCTTTCTGCCTTCTGTCTCCATTTTGTTTGGGTTTTGTTTTTTCTGCATTTCTTCTCAGTTCTTTAATTCCCTTAACTGGGTTAATTAGTTAATTATTCAAAGCTACACATCTAGCATTTTAATATATCTGCTGCAGGTACAGTGCTTGGATAATGAGGTAGAGGTAATCAGCTGAACTGATAGCCTGTGCCCATGAATCTGACCAAGGCCACCTTCTTGAGTAGATGTTGTCCAGTTTGCTGAGTGTGACCAGCTGCCTTTAAAAAATACCTTCATTTGAACCAGAACTTGCACTTTTTTGATGTGACAGGTGTTTTGCTTCCACCTTTTCCCAAAGTAAAGACGACTGTTAGGCAAATTTTTGTTTCTGCAGACAGGTAGTTTTCACATCCAGAGTTCTTTGGCGGGTGTTGTTACGTAGTGCTGCACTGTCATACAAAATTTGCATTTTCTCCTCCAGCTTGTCAACATGAGCTTGCAAAAGGAGAATACATCCTAACTTTTGCCCAGATGCACTGGCGCATGAGTGGTGAAGTACACATGGACATCAGCACCGGGGAGCTTTTGAGGAAGGAAGAGTGAAGGTAAGGCTGGGCAGGAGAGCCAGCAGGCTCCCAGCTGCCTCCAGTGGCACAACATTCGCCACCAGCGACCGACTCAGCTGAGCTTCGTGTACATCCCAGGAGCATAAAACCTGGCTTCCACTGTGCAGGTGCACACATGGCATTGAAGTATTTACAAACATGGAGAGATTGCTTTTGCTGGGGACCCCCAGCATCCCCAGCACTGGGGCCAGGCTCGTGGGGCTGTGCTTATTGGAAAGGCAAGATTTAGAGGACAGCAGCAACAAACACCAATATTTGTGCATGCAGCATCGTGGTACACCTGCACCAGTTGGGGTATATGACTCACAGTGGTCTGAAAGTCCACCGCAGAGTGGCACTTTGGCCCAATGGGCTGGGCTCACCTCCCTGTTCCCTGCCCAGAGGCTGGCAGTGCTGTGGCTGCCCCAGCCTCCCAGCAGCCAGCATGGTGTGGATGCATTGCCCCACGGTGCAGCTGGCAGTGATTTCACAGCCCCTCATTCCTCTGATGTATTATTCCTAGGTGATGTCCTGCCACAAACACGCCTGCAAACTGTCAGCTTGCATTTGACCTGTAGACAGGCTACCAAATCAGATGGCATCCCATGGGTAGGTCTTTTACATGTTTGCAGCAAAATTTCTTGTGTTCTTCAGTTCTAAGTGACTAGTGAGCTGAAAAACAAACAAACAAACAAATAAAATCTTAGTGTGGGAAGCAGGCAAGCTTGTGTGACAAATTCATGGGATAAAGCAGTATTGCCAGGCACCATTTGGGAATTAGTGCCTTAAAAAAAAAGAACTTTTTTCGTGCTGGTTTTCTTCATAATTAGTTCCAAACTTCAGAGTGACCACAGCTGCCAAGTAAGAACAATTGCTTATGATTAATTTAGAGCAGCTCATATGTTTTCAGCTAAATTAAACCAAAGCCACACCGGGGATTTTGGAAGCTGCTGAAAATAAGGGGAACTCTGGAGTGTTTAACACTTACTTCCTCCTAAGACATGCCCAAGAGGAAGAGAAATGCTTTTCAGTCATGGAGCTGCTCTCCTAAGCATGAGGGGGATCATGCTTTCCCCTCTCTGCTTACTGATGCACCTGTTTCAGGATGAGATAACTAGTAAGTAAAGGCTTTCTGCTCTTTTCCTGGGGGGGAGGGGGGCAGGGCACTAGGTCTGTTATTGAATCTCTGGATGAGTCAAGAAATCTCTGGATCTTTTGGTAGGTTTCAAAAGTCCAGTCAATTCCAAATTAGTCTATTATTTTGTCTTTCAGGTTTCTGAAATGCAGATAAAACAAGCATGTTGCCCATTAAATATATTCATGGCTGTATTACCAGTTTCAGTTCAACTAGTACAAGTCTTAACCTGACTCTGTGATATGCCAGGGATAAAGCTGCAGTCATCTAGGTCACAAAACCCAGAAAAATGTTAAGATTTGTATGTTTCAGAGAGGTTATTAACGGATTCTGCCATCAGTAACTATCACAGTTTGAAAACAGATTGTCTTGAAAATTGTCAGGCAGCTTTTTCCAGTAGTGCCAATCAAAAAGGCAGTGAATCTCACATTATTTTTTATTAGGCAAGAGCTGACAAATACGGCTGTGACAACAGTTAAAATAGCTATAATCTCTGCATGTTAAAGCTGAGATGTGGAGGAAAGAGCACTCAACTTTAACTACTGATGGGGCTGCTTACTGTAGGCTTTGTGAATTGATCCAAAGGTTTTATTTCCTGCAGTGTTCGTCAGGAATTTTTCACAGCAGTAAACTCACTAAGGAAAAAAAAAAAACCCAAACCATGTAAAAGCGTTCCTTTCATAATACTAAATATGTTTGTTCTGTAGCTGCTAATTCTAGTCACTGTGACTTGGAAAGTTTTGAACATGAGATCCATGAAAGTTAATTTCCCTGCAGCCTGCTGGTTGTGAAATCAAATGAACTGTAGCAATACTCCCCCATTTCAATACTGAGGAGTGTCTCTGACAAACATGTTATGTTACCATTCTTTATTATTTGCAGCAATTTTAGTTTTGGAAAACCAAGACCTGCGAGATTCAATTAAGCCGCAGAAGGTAGAGTTTCATTCGTTAAACTTCAACAGCACTTTGCATTGGCAGCCTGGGAGGGCCAGAGAGGCAAGAGACACAGTCTACTTTGTGCAGTATAAAATGTAAGTACCAGGGGAATTCCAGCATCCCATCTGCTTGGCACATCAAAGGGATTTCTCAGGTGACATGGAATATTCTCTCCATAGCTGGGGAACAGCCACGTTCTGCTCAGCTGCCAGCTCTCTGTTGTTGCTGCACTTAACAATAGCTCATAAGGTGCAGCTGAACAGCCCGAGGCAGGCAGGGAACAAGGACTTCCAGCAATGTGTCTGCATCCTCATTGCACCATAGAGTTGCAGAAAAATGTACTTTGCAGGGGACCTCTGGAGGTCACCAGGTCCAACTGACCTACCTAGGTCAGGTACTTCTGCAGAAGGACATTTTATGTATTTTGGTGGCCCACCTTCCCCATGACAGTGCCATAGGGTGCCTCACATGGCAAGCTTGAGGCAGCACTAGGGGCTGGTCCTGAGAGGAGGTATGGTCCTGACCCTGGCACACCTGGTGAGCACCTGAAATCACTATTGGCTTTGAGAAATTAGCTGGTGGAAGCCAGCATTCTGCCTGTCACTGAACACACTGGCTAAGCCAAAGTTCACCCACCTCTCCCAAGGGGCAAGTATGTGGTGGCTTCCTACAGGGATGGTGACCCATGCCTCTGCTTTAGGTTTCTTTCAGAAAAGACAGAAACATGCAGCTCCCAAATGCCCGTGAAATCAATCTTCCTTGGCATCAAATTGAAGGGAGTTGAATTCCATGGCAGAATGCTTGTCAGTACCACTGAGTTAAAACAGACAGGTTAAAAATATGTACAGACCCAGTTTACATCCTTCCTCCTTTTTCTCCATAGGTATGGGCAGAGCACGTGGCAAAACAAAGATGACTGCTGGGGGATTCAAAACCATGTCTGTGACCTAACGACTGAGACCTCTGACATCCAAGAGCCTTACTATGGCAGAGTGAAAGCTCTGTCAGGTGGCGTCTATTCCGGCTGGAGCCTCAGCTGCAGATTCACTCCCTGGCAAGAAAGTAAGTGCAAACATATGGATCTCTCTGAGAAAGGAACTGGATTTTCTGTGGCATGGAATACATCATTTCTGCTCGCAATTTCCAAACATGAGTAATCCTTTTCTAGCCACAAAGCTGTACCAAAAGAAGTTGAGTCAATAGCTCTCAGGTGAAGGGTTGTGATAAAATAATTCTCCCCATGCTTGAAAGCCAACCAGTTATGAATAAGTATCAATAATTAGGAAATCAGAAGTTCCTGGCTCCCTTTAACTCAACGTCTTCCTCAAGGCATGGAACTACACAAATTATTTTCAGCTCTTTTCAGAGCTGCTGGAAGGACTGAACACAAGGTAGAAAAGAAGGAAATGTTCTCTGCTTGGGGGGAAAAGGGAGAAGAAAGCCGACAACTGTGTGACCACCATTCTTCTCACTTTTATGTGTTTTCCTGGCTGCAGTGTATTTAGAAAGGACACAAGCAAAGCTTTTAGTTAGTACAGTCATTATAATGCCATAGTATGTTAGAAATTGGAGGACTGTCAAAACACTGAAGAGTACCAGTGTACCTACCGATAAGTTCTCCATGAATTAACTAGTTTTTCCTCACTGGTCAATGCAAAATTGAATTGTGAATATCAGTGCAGGTCACTTCACAGACTTGAAGTGCAAACTACCTTGAGCCTCTTGTACGGATGAAACCACAAGCTTTGACATAAAGCAGTACCTTGCAGCAGCAGCAGCAGCCCATCTTGCCCAGTGCCACATCCTCCTCCTGGAGAGACGTGTAGGGTAGCTGCTGTCTTGTCTCCCCACATCTCGGGAGCTGCACTCACAGGTATGCAGGCACTAGCTTGAACCCTTAGCTGTGTTTAACTAAGCAGATAGCAAAAATTTGAAAGTAATGATGAAGCTGTGTCCTTGGCATAACAGAAATGGTTCAAATAGCTGGTTTATGTATTCCAAGGACAGATAAATAGAGGGGCAGGAAAAAAAATTAGGGCAAAAAATCCAAAGCATTTTGCTTGATTAGCCTGCAGTCAGCAACATGCAGCTCTATGAGATTTCAAAAAGTTTGGCTCAAAAACAGATTTACAAACACAGGAAATGTCACTCTCAAAATGACCCTAGTAATAACATCAAAAATTAAGATTTACAAAGTGGCACTTTAAAAGTAAATGCAGCATAATATATCATTGGTAACAAAAACATTAAATTGTTGAATGGATTCAAACTGCATTCTGTGAAATATTATTAATAAGCTACAATTGTGTTTACAGCTTTGTTTTTTTCCCTTAGCTATGATAGGACCTCCAACAGTAACTGTAACTCATAGCAACAAATCCATAATACTAAAGCTCCAGGCTCCACATTCTCCTTATAAAAGGAAGAGAGGCACCAAGATACCAATGACAAATTACTATGATCTGCTATATCAAGTCTTCATAATTAACAACTTGCTAGATGAGGTAAGTGCATATACAAAGATGAACATTTACCATTGAAAGGCCAGGAAAGTATGGGCACACTGTTCTTGTTTTACAGTTGAAGTTGTCTTCTGGCATTGTGAGGGTATCAATGACTGGGTAAGTATTTCAAAACAATGTAGGCCTATTTTTCAGGAATCAAATTTGAATTGAGTTGTAATTCCTCCCTTTATTCCTTCCCATCAACTTAGTATTTCATAAGCTAAGGCCTAGATAAAAGAAAAAAAGGGTCAGGAGGCTAATTTTGGCAGGAATTTTCTTTTAAAATCATAAATTATTGATCTTGTTGACTTGTTGCAAATCAATGTGCTGCTCTGCATCCTCTGTACTTTTCAAACTTTAGTCACAGAGACACTTGCTAGGGCAATGTGCTTGACTGGCTGTTTTTATTCTGCTCTGTCTGAAGCAACGCAAAGTCCTGGTGTATGAAGGAAAAGACAAGGTTATTAAAATAGAAAATTTGAGGCCCGGAGTCAGCTACTGCATCGTGGC
Source organism: Elanus axillaris (assembly GCA_026212715.1). Taxonomy (NCBI): domain Eukaryota; kingdom Metazoa; phylum Chordata; class Aves; order Accipitriformes; family Accipitridae; genus Elanus; species Elanus axillaris. Next base: position 25,420,629 of record JANZLQ010000086.1, on the reverse strand, counting down.
TAAAATGTATGTGCCAATGCTGGACCGCAGCAGTGCTTACAGCAGCAGGCAATGCACCGTGCTGCAGTGACAGGGCTGGCACCTCTGCGACAGGTAAGTCACCAGCTGAAATTGGAGATGACTCTGGACATCAGGAACTATCCCCCTCACCAAAGGCAGATACTTTCCAAAAGGAGGAAAAAAAGTGGCATAAAAACTGCCATCCCGTAGGTCAATATTAGCCAGGGTTCTTAGATCATCTCAGCTAGTTTCACACCAGGTAGGAATGATGTGGCTAAGGAGATTAGAGGAACGGTGTGGATAGTTGTTTGCATGCTGGCTCGGTCCTCAGAAACATCTCCTTCTTCCCTTTCTTTAAGCAGTTATACATAGTATTGCTTTCATCCATTTTTATCACTGTCAACTAATAAACAACTAGGAAAATGAGTGATCTCCAACATTATTAACATGCAATTCTGCTGCAAGCTCTGCAATTCTGTTCAGGGATTTATGTGATGTATTTAATTCAAATGGGCCTGTCCTTTTCATGGCCATTCTTCAGGTGTGATGTGTTTACAAATAAATCCTTTATCAAATTTCATGAGTTTCCATGGGCCAAAATGCAAGACTTAGCTCAATTAGCTGGTCTGAAAAATCTGTTTGTTTACTTACCTCAATCATTAGACTATCTTCACATATCATATGCCCAGCAGAGACATTTGCTATCAATCCTGCCTTGCAGGTACCAAGGCACAGAGTGTACAAGAAAGACCTATGCCAAAGCTGATTTCAGTGTTGTTGGCCTTAGCAAGCTCAGATTTGGGTCCTTTCTAGAAGTAGCAGGGGAAAACTGGAAGAGCATCATTGTTTGAACCTGTGTGTCTGTTCTCAGCTTGGTACCCTAACGATGAAAGATTTTCTTTCGTCTGCTTCATAATATGATGCATAACACTGGTCTGTCATGAAACTTGGTCAGTAGGTTTAGGCTAAGGAGGGAGTCAGTTTCTAGGTGATTTTCCTGCATTTTTGCTTGCTTTCCAGTGCTGTAAAAGTCTGGAAGCTCAGGTCAGAGCTGGACTGCTGAACAACCTGCAGAGGTACAGAGGGATGCAGGCAAATGGCATGTGTTGCATTTTCAGTTAAATTGAATACCATCCACCTTAAATGCACAGTCCAGTGGCAATTCTCTTTCTCTTCCCAGTTACAGGAATAAAGGTGGAAGATGCCTCCCATCACAGATCCAGCTGTAAATCAACATCTGTGGTCTATGTCTGGAATACATACCTGGCTACTTTTTAAATTAACCTTTGCTGCATTCAATGATTTGGTTCCTCATAATCATTTTATGCTACACAAAGGCCAAGGATGCTTTGTATGTCCTATATTACAATTTAAAATGGTATGTATTTGCATTTAGAAAGGAAATAGTCATGTACTATAATAAAAAAAAGGCAAAAAGCACTTGTGAAAATATCCTTAAGATTGTTTCTAGGGATGTTCTATTTTAAACCTTGGAATTAAAATACAATTTTTAAAATAGAAGTTTGAGATATTTTTCTTATACAACAAAAGTTGCAACAGAAGATGAAAAAAGTGTCCTTTCTTTAAAATAAGAACTGTATAGTCCAGGAGCACACCCCACACTCACAATAGTGTCCTCAACATAATGTTTCTGATAGTGAAACAAGTATGTGATTAGGCAGGAACTCATTTAAACTGAAACAGAAAAGATGCTTGCTTTCAGTCAGTGAGAGACAGTTGAATGCAAAAGACCTCTATTTCAACCATTTCACAGTAAATGATGAATGGATGCTGACTATCACCTGTGACTTCTAATTATTTTACTCATCTCATAAGTGAAAAGATTTCCTGGGCGAGGTCTGAGTAGATATCCACAAAGCCACCCCAGGATGGGGAGATGAAGTGGGTTTTCCACATCTGCAAGAACTGTAACTGATGAGAAACTTGATACTTAACTGCATTCTGTTATTGCAAATTAAATGAGAGGAGGTAAGAGTGGGCCAGACACAAGAGGGCAAAGCAAGCCCTGGGAAAAGTGAAGCTCCCTGCTACGTAAGCACTATCCATTTTTCCCTTAATTCACATACACAAAGGTGGATTGGTTCAATTTAAGTAACAGACCTTGAGTTCACTTAAACCACATCCAAAGCATTTTTCACAGTCTAACTTACAGACACCTGGAGGCAGCACTGCTGAGTGCAGCATCAGGCTGCTGGCTGTAGGCATCTGTTAGGAGGCTGTGCTTAAGTAAGTGAATGCTCGTCACTCCCGCCTTCACCAAAATGAAAAAGCGTAACATAAATATAATAAACACATGGTATATTTGAACAACTAGATTTGCAGGCATCTAGCTGTGTCCACAGATCTAGTCCATAAAACCAGATTTCCTTTACCACACTTCCCTCTTTGCTCCCCTTCCATTTCCATGCTATGGATCTATGGAAGCATTGGAAACCTGGAAGTTTTTCAATTTAATAAAATTATATGAAAGTTGCAGCACTTATACTGGGAAAAACAATAAAAGGTCTGAAGAAGTCTTGCTCTGTTATGTTTGCTAACCAGGTTTCACTTCCTCAGCAACAATACAGGCTTACAGAAAGCAGTGCAAGAGTTGCAGGAAACAACCCACTTCCATTCTGATGGTACCAGGATTTATTATTGCCAACCTCATGATGTTCTGCAAAAGCTAATTTTCTCTTTCTGTTTGAAATGCAAATTTCCTTTCAGCTCTGCTCTGACATGTAGTTTTACTGGGGAAGGGTTTGGTAGAACGACTGGTGCTGTATTTTTTCTTTGCAATCAGCAGTAGTGGCATGTTCCCGAGACATGCTCCACTGGGCTTGCAGGATGGAGCTCCTGCAGGGAGAAGTACTTTGCTGTAGCACATACCAGTAGGGTGATCTGCACCCACAGCTTCTAGATAGCGTTGGTAATGCTGTAGTTTTTAAAAACAACTTTGTTGGTGCCTTAGCCTGTATGCTACACTGCTGTTTACATCTCCAGGAGGGAGAGGGGGAATGGAAGAAGAGCTCTGCCAGGCTCTAATCTAGAGCTGGGGCTTTCTTGCAGTTTGGAAATACCTGGAAAAGTGAGCTCTGGCCCTCCTTCCCCTTCCTCCTTGTGGACACAAAGAGACCGTCTACTGTAGTTTAACCCCAACCAGCAACTAAGCACCACGCAGCCACTCACTCGTTGCCCCCCACCAAGTGGCATGAGGGACAGAATCGGAAATAAAACTCATGGATTGAGATAAGAACAGGTTAACAGAAAAGAAGAAACTAATAATGATAACAATAATAAAATTACAATAATAATAATAGAAGGATTGGAATATACAAATCATATAAAATGCAATTGCTCACCACCCACCAACTGATGCCCAGTTAGTTCCTGAGTGGCGATCCCCCCAGTTTATATACTGGGCATGACATCCCATGGTATGGAATACCCCTTTGGCCATTTTGGGTCAGCTGCCCTGGCTGTGTCTGTCCCTTCCCAAATTCTTGTGCTCCTCCAGCCTTCTTACTGGCTGGGCATCAGAAGCTGAAAAATCCTTGACTTTAGACCAAACATTACTTAGCAACAACTGAAAACATCAGTGTGTTATCAGCATTCTTCTCATATTGAACTCAAGACATAGCACAGTACCAGCTACTAGGAAGACAATTAACTCTATCCCAGCTGAAACCAGGACAGCATCTGCTGTGGGTCCACCTCTCCAGAGCTGCCTGGGGTGGCACATGGCTCCTCAGTGGTTAGCACACATATGCACCACGCAGTGCAGGATGCCTTTACGTTGTCAACTTGATACTTTCTGGCTGTAAGTTTGCAAGGCCCAGCTGAAAACACTCTTGTCTTGGTTTTTTAGTTACTTACAGAGCATTTTCTAACAACATGCCAAATGCCAGCTTCTGTTTCAGGGAAGAGAAATAAATGCTCGTTTCTAGGGTTGTGACATAGGGTGGGGAAGGCTAAGCTGTGTAACAAAAGCAGGACTTGTGCAACCTATTCTGTAAGCCCCTGCCTGCCACATCACTTGGGGATGTCTGCAGTCATGAGCACAGCCTGTCACAGTGGCCTTGTCTGGCCAAATCCTTGTCGCAGCTGAGGGTCCTGCCAATGAGATATTATGTCTTTTAGAGTTTGCAGTTACTGATCTTCATGTGAAGTGCAGCCCATTCCACAAGGGCCTACTCTTCTTTCTTTCATGACAGTGGCTGAATGTTATCTTATCTGTGGGATGGAGTAAGAGCTTATCCCCCACTGTAAATGGCTTTAACTTTCTGTTTCGCCAGCACTCAGAAGAGCAGTACCCAACTACCAGAAATTCAAGAACAGGGCTCCAGAAAAGCTGATAGAGCAACAGCAATGGACCAGATGCTTCAGCCTTATAAATTAGGAGATTATGCATAGCCAGCTGTACCATATAAATGCCCAGTTTTATATGATGCCATCATCCTCAGTGTTTATCATATGGTCTAGCATCTGGCCAGTCCTGTTCATACCTCCCATATATCTGTTCTAATCAGATATGGACTTTGGGTTAATTTACTTGATCTCAGCTAAGAACAGCTCTTGTGGCCTAGGGGCGGGGTGCCGCTGTGAAATGACTTTGGCTTTTGCCACAGATCTATCAGATGTTCTCAAGTACTCTGAACTGCAGGGAATTAATTATAAATAGGTGTTTTTTCTGTAGATTTTTGATGGATTTCAGTGGTTGCTACAATGATCAAAGATGTTAGCTTGTAAAATCTGTCTGATAAGAAAAAAAAAGAAGAAAGAAGAAAATAAACCCCAAACTTCTGAGAGTTAGTTTGCCACAAAGGACAGGACACAAAACCAGGGTACTTGTTCATAGAAGCAGAGGGAAAGAAATGACACTGGTGTTCATCGTCAGGAAAGTTACTGAAAGCAACTTGCTTTCAGAATCTTTTATAAAGTGCTTCCAAGGAAAAAAAAAAATGCTTGAAAATTTAGTTCCCCAAACGATGAAATCACTGGCTGTGTTATTGCAAGTCTTACATGTCGAGTCCACTGAAGGCCCAGCTCAAGCAGTCATTGATGCCAGAATTTTGGCTTGAGATGGGGAAAAATGGAAAGCTCTGATGCTTACAAGGAAAGTTCAAAAAGGGAATTCCTGAAAAGGCTCCATCATTTGAGGTAAGTACTAAAGACCACTAACAACTTCAATGTTTTTAATGTTGTGCTTTTCTAAGGCAGTGGGGACCCAACACTGATACCTAAAATACCTTCAATACTGACAAAATTCAGCCCAATAGTATCACATTCTGAGGGCTAGGCTCTTCAGAGATGTCCTTACTTTTAAACACAAGAACAAGGTGACAATGAAAAGCCATTGTGCTAATTGCTGTACCTGCAAAAGAGCAATTGGAAATTATGGGACACCGGGTGTTTTTAATAGCTGACAAGCACATGATTGGTATAGGATTGGGCTAAGCTCTTATTTCTGGGCTAAATTATTCTTATAAATTTTTATACTGGAAAGAATAAAGCCCCGAGAGATATCAGTAAGAAGAAAAACAATAGAGTTTATTCTGTTAAATGAAACTTAAATGCTTTCAGAGTCCATGAAGTCACTAATTGTGCCCCAAGTGGAATGAGAATCAGGGAGACAAAACTGGGGAAAAAAACAGCTGGGAAAGGCTGATTTAAACTCTGAAGAATTAGAAGGGGTCTGCAGAGCAGCAGAGTGACCAATACAAGGAGAGAAGACAAAGTATGCACAGAGAAGGGCTGGGAAGCAAAGAGCCTGCAGCATAAGAGCAGAAACGTGTATTTCAACAAGCTTACAAAATAGGAGCAAAGTGATTTGGCCAGCAACACAGGATAGCTGCTGGCGCAGACAGTATGTATTTTCTGCCTTGGAAAAGGACTGCTAAATATATATGGAGCACAACTATTTTATACATGTCCATAGCTGAGGAGAGGATATACCTCTAAGGGCACAATGTTTATGTATTCTGCTCAGAGAGGCCATTTCAACTGTTTCAGCAGCAATCTTGGAAGCAAACAGCCATTACCAAGAGGATTTTAAAAGCTGGAGAGATAAATTTATCAGTGGAAGAAGTGGTGCCAGTTACTGGAAAGGCTTATTCATTGCAACTGTTCAAGAAACAAGCATAGACACACAGTGGGACTCAATCACTTCAACACAGGTGCCTAGTGCCATTTAAGATACCTCTTAAGTTTCCAGAATATTTGCACATGGTTGGCAGGTGCAGCAAGAGACCTGCAGAAGACCCACACCTCTCCAGGGTGGCAGCTGAAGCTGTGAGGGGACATCCCACAGACATGCACTAGACATTTATGCTTGGGTGACTGAAGCTCTACCCCAGTTACTGAAATGCTACAGTAACATACTAATGGGATAGTTACCAGCTATAAACTGGATCCTGAAGTCATGTGTACATGATTCATAGGGTTACACTAAGAAATCTGAAGAGAAAATCTGGTTACGGGGATGGAACACAGGTAAGAAAATCTTGGTGTGTACATTGGAGTTGCAGGGTGCCTTGGGTGTCATCACCTTTCTAATGCCAAAGGCCTTCCCTTTGCATTTGAATGATCTTGTGGAAAATGGAGTATGAAGAATGAAACTCTGAAAAGTGAATGTGAAAATACTGCAGAAATTTAATGAGATCCCAGTTTGTTACTGCTTTATTGCATGTTCATTCTGATACCTTCCTGAAGCTGATTCTCTCATCTGCTGAAATATTGCTCCACTCTGATAAATACCATGAAAAAAAATGATGCCAAAAGTAAAGAAAAGGATTAATTAAGTTAGAACTTTTCAGCTGCACAACAAGATGTATTTGTATGCCATCCCTGAGAGCACAAGGCCACCATCTCTTGCCAAGTTGCTCCTTAATGGTGTTGGCCACAAAAAGGTATCTTTCTAGAAAGAACAGAAGTCACAATGACATAAAGCATAATGTATCTTGAATCCTGAAATTTTCAAATAAAAGAGGCTGGGATCAAGCAGAAACAGTAGGGAGGGCTGAGCAGGACATTTCCAAGACTAGGAACTCGAACTCGGAGACATAGAGAGATCTATTATCATATATTGTATATTATTGTATATGTTCCACTCATGCAAGTCCTTGCTCTGCAGGCTGTGCTACCACCACAAAAAAAAAAACAAAAACAAACAAACAAACAACAAAAAAAAAAAAACAAAGAGCCACCAACAAGGGAGAGCTATTGCACCTGTGTAAGCCTTTAGCGTGTGCAGACACAGTACCTGTGGTATGCTGGAGTAAAGCTGGCAAAAATGGCTTAGACTGGGAAAGATTTTTTTTTTCCTAATTTTTATACCAGCTGTATATTAAAGACAGCTGAAAGCCCCAACTCATATTACCAGCAGCCATCTAAAGGAACATTATAGTGTTCATTTTACCATGACTGACCAGTACAGCAAAACCCATCCTGCTACTTCCAGATGAATGTAACAAATGTACCATTTTAGGTGAAAATGTAACATTCCAGATGAATGTAGCAAATGTAACATTTCAGAGCTAGGCTATCAATATGATCAAAGGAAAGAGCTGTGCATCAGTGAACCCAAGGCCTGGTGAGCTGTGTCCAGAAACATGATCTCTCAAGTTCCAATGATAGTCATGTTACGCGGTAAGGTGGGGAAATGAACCAAATAAGGGATTGCAAACTGAATAGCAGATAAGCTTCAACTGATTTTCTATAAGACCCTGCACTGCATGTGAATAGAATCAATGAAAACACTTCCAAACAAATGTTTCAAATGAAAACCTGGAATTTTACTGAAAGAAAAAAACACTTATTAAAATATCTTTCGTAACATCATGTTTTTCAAGTGAAAAAAAAAAAAAAGAAATTTCTCTGTGGCAAAACCCCCATGTCCTTCATTTTCTGGGCTGTAGGATTTCTAATCCCAAGTCTAAATTTCCTGGAGTAGGACAGTGCGCTGGTTTTGGCTGGGATACAGTTATTTTCTTCACAGTAGCTAGTATGGGGCTGTGTTCTGTATTTGTGCTGGAAACAGTGTTGATAATGCAGGGCTGTTTTCGTTACTGCTGAGCAGCGCTCACGCAGAGCCCAGGCCTTTTCTGGTTCTCACCCCACCCCACCCACGAGGAGGCTGGGGGGGCACAAGGAGTTGAGAGGGGGCACAGCTGGGACAGCTGACCCCAACTGACCACAGGGATATTCCACACCATAAGACGTCATGTTCAGCATATAAAGCTGGTGGAAGAAGGAAAGGGGGGTGTTCGGAGTAATGGTGTTTGTCTTCCCAAGTCACCATTAGGTGTGATGGAGCCCTGCTTTCCCAGAGATGGCTGAACACCTGCCTGCCCATGGGAAGTGCTGAATGAACGCCTTGTTTTGCTTTGCTTGCACATGCAGCTTTTGCTTTACCTATTAAACTGCCTTTATCTCAGCTCATGAGTTTTCTCACTTTTACTCTTCCAGTTCTCTCCCCCATCCTACTGGGGGGAGCAAGTGAGCAGCTATGTGGTACTTAGTTGCTGGCTGGGGTTAAACCACAACAGAGGGACTTGCTATCCACTTCTCCAGTTTAAATTATTACTTATCCTTTCACCTAAAGTTACAAAGAATGCAAGACTAATGCATGAAACCAACAAACAGAACTACAGGGCTTCTCCCTTACATTTTCTTACCACACCGTGGCTGACATTCCTCATCTCTGGGGGAAAAAACCCACAACCAAAGTACAAAACCCCAACCAACCAACCAATCAACCCAAACCCACCTTACTGCTTGCAATACTATCTCTCTATACAGGTCATACCAGCAAGTTAGCTTTTTTACTGACATGCTTGGGCAGCTCTTGAAATCCCATAAAAGTTCTCATTCTGCACTCTTGCCTCTAGAAGGGTGAAGTGTTTTAGTCAATACACTGCCAGCTGTTTTTATCTTAATTCTTCTGAAACTGTGCACCTGACACTGGCTTGGGCATTATTGTGTTACTGTACTCCTTGTTGGTTTTCTAGCAGTCTCTTTACAGCTTCCTCTCATTTAATTCCATTTGTACTGAAGGTCGTACATAAACCTGGCAGCCACTGATCTAAACACTAACAGGAAATCTGACTCATTCGTCAAGCTCGTAAGGAAAAGAAGGCTGACATTTTGCCCAACCATCTCAACAGCCACACAGAGACACAGGAAAATGCAGAGGCTCCCTCTCCCCATCTACCCACTTCTGTTTATCCCCAAGATACATTCACAAGCAAAGCCTTTGTTATGGTCAGGTTGTGAGAAACATTTTGGCTGCAAACCAGATCACTCAGTCATGTGTTCAGACAGAAAAACAGAAGCACTTACTGTCTTTATGTTCATTTTCCTCTGCAAATACATATTAGCCTGTTTTTAATCATTAAACACTACCTGTCTGCCTCCCTTTCTAACAACAAAGTCAAGAGCGTAGCTCTTGGGGTATTAATTACAACCACTGATTTAAATACAGGAGCAAGTTAATCATCTACTTAAATCTAATAATTTACTTTTTATGCTTTGAAACATAATAGTTGCTTAATTCCTTGAAGTGTCAGCACAAAGAATAACATTCAGCTTCCTGACCCCATTTTGCCAGCCAAGTCACTGATCTTCCAGAATAGCAGCAACTGGATAGGCAGTGCTTCACTATCATTTCCATCTCTTGAGGAAAAAATATCCACTTCCTCTTTGGTCAAAATCATTCAAAGACTTGGCAACAAATACAGTTCTCTGGGACTACATCCCTGCCTTTAAAAACTAAGTAATTATTTCTTGCTCCGTTTTAGACCCACTCCACATTTCTGTAACCTACAACTTTATTAATGTGTTGTCAGCCAAAGACAATCCCCTCCCAGCCACAGCAGGCACAACACAAATGCCTCATGCTCCCTTCTTCAAAACTCTGGTGAATACACTGCATTGACAGTGTATCAAGGCTGGGCTTGCAGCACATAGTGATGCATCTCAGCACACGGTAGGCTGCCAAAAAAAAAAATCAATAAAGACTGACACATTTTTGCCCTTCATCTAGAAGCTACAAAAGTTAACAGAAAGTACAAGAACCATTTTGCAGCCTAAAACTGCTGATAAACTTCAGCCTTGGCCCAACGTGTCTGCATTGACAAAGAAGATCCTTTGAAAGGGAGTCTCTTCTTGGGCACTTTTATGTCATGGTTTAACATCTGAGCGGGTTTTAATTACATGTCTTAACATTTATTAAATTTTGCTCAAAATGCATAGCATTAGGAGAAAAAGTAAGAAAATTTAAAAAGCACAATTTTTTTCTTATTACTATATCATTGATGGGTTTTTTTGACACCAATATGAAAATAAAGACTTCATCCTTGATCTGTAAGGTAAAAGGGAATTTCACATTTACTTTATATTAACAAGATCCATTGTGTATGAAGGGCTATCTTGGGTCCTCATTGTTTGTCTCATATCTGCTGTTATTTACTGAACATACTATTACTCCTTTTGATTCTAACTTGCAGAAACTTGCAGTGATTTTGTTTTCCTTTATGAGCAAAAACTGAGACTGAGTCATGGTCTCTTTTCTAATAGAACCTGAACATTGTAAGAAACCAACAAGGAGGAGAAATGTCTTTTCTACTATCTTCAAGTTTTTCCAAAGCAGTGTTCTTCCTAAAATATTCTTGTTCTTTGTTTTATTCCTTACTAATTCTTTCTTCTGTTCATAGTTTGGTTTTTTCTACTTTTCATTCCTGTTCTCCATGTACTTCTGAGTATTGTTTCTGCAGGGATATCTACTCAGTCACATGCTCCTTGCTACCACGTTTGCAAAGCTCAGCTTCTGACTTGCATAATGGCCTGTGTTTGAGCAGTAGCTCCTGCTGTATCAGCTATAGAAAGCATGCATGCCCTCAGTGCAGGACTGCAGTCATGTCCACCAGCTGCAGTGAAGTTTCACAGTTTCAGTAATTAAAATACCTTCTCTCTCAGTTCTGCCCCTCTTCCTGCTGAAGTACAAAAGTGTGACATTCTGTATGGACCAAAAAAGTGAAGGGAAAAGAAATAATGACAGATTGCAAATAGCACAAATGCAGCTATGTAGGGAGCCCAAAACACAAAAGAACATTCACGCGTGGAGATCCTGCCACACCTAGCCTTTCATTATACATTTTCCTGAGCAAAACTTTTGTTGTTGACTGAGGGGCTCCAATCCAGACAGAAATAGGACATCTATATGGAAGGATTCAGGAAGGTGGCACTCCCCATTCCCCATGCTGAAGCTACAACTGCCCAGGGAGAGAGGCAGCCTGGCTGTGAAAGCCAGTGATGAAGCTCTTTCAGGAAAAAAGGATTCCTGGGCTCTGATTCTTACTGGTAGCTGTGTTATGCTTATTATCCAGTTATTCGCAGAGCAGGTGGCAGTGTGGTATCAACCTAGTTGGCCACCCCTTTCAGCCAGCAATGATCAATGCTATGCCTTACGTCTTCTAAATATCTGGAAACAGCACATCCCCAAGGATGGTCTTTAAACTTTCTTGTTCTCTACTGTGTTTGATACAAATTCCACAGCCTGTCTGAACATCATCAGCTTCCTTCAACAGACCAAAATGCACCTGTCCTGTAGCTGCGTGCCTACATATTTTAATTTATTGCCAGTCCCATCTGGATGTCTTCATTTGCATATGGTGTATCAGAAAAGCAAAATTCTCTACAGATCAACCACACTTCCAGATTATGCCTCTTCTTTTTCTTATTTCAGATTAATTTCTGGTTCCTATTAAAGTCTTGTCCCAGACTGGATAAGTCAGATGCTTTTCTGAGGTTAAATTCTCCTGGATTTCCCCAGCTGACAGCTTGAATCTTCCTCTTCATTTTCACTGCTGTTTATCTGCACCATGAAGTTGAATTGAGCTGAACAAACCTCACAGAGGAATCAAAGGAATTCTGTCTGTGTGTCGTGGTTTAACCCCAGCCAGCAACTAAACACTACGCAGCCGCTCACCCACTCCCCCCCTCCCAGTGGGATGGGGGACAAAATCAGGAAAAGAAGTAAAACTCGTGGGTTGAGATAAGAATGGTTTAATAGAACAGAAAAGAAGAAAGTAATAAT
>JANZLQ010000086.1:25389168-25406974 GCA_026212715.1 Elanus axillaris | reverse complement strand
CAAGCTGAGTCTGTTTTGCCCGTGATGGTGATTGGTGAATGATCTCTCCTGTCCTTATCTCAACCCACAAGCCCTTTATATATTTTTTCTCTCCCCTGTCCAGTGAAGGAGGGGGGAATGATAGAATGGCTTTGGTGGGCACCTGGCGTTCAGCCATGGTCAACCCACCACACTACGGCAACGTACAAGCAGGCACAACAGAACACAGAAACTAGCTGCTTGTATTAATGAATATACTATATTAATAGTGATAGTTCTTAAGTAGAAAAGGGGTTTGAGGCACTTATCAAGGCCTTCTGCAGATTTTGCTCCTGCCAGCCTTGTAGCATTTCTATTAGCTGGAGAACAACATGAACAAGCTCACTGACAGAAGGTCAGCCAGTCCAGTGAGTGCAAGTCCTAAGCCATCCTTGGGATATGGAGAACAGAATTCCCTGGAGCTATTTACAGTTTCTTAATGACCAAGTAGCAAAAAAGAGTAAGAGGTTCACCCTTCCCTCTTGGCCATCTTGCATTGGCTGTCATTACTCAGGGGATTGTGTGCTTCACCCTCACAACCAATTTACTTACGTGGCAAGAACAGCTTTTAGGCAAGGACTGAGCAGGTACTAGTCAGTAGTACTGGATGTAATGGGTGTGGATGACCATAAGTCTGGGGTGGTATTGCAGCTATTGCAGAGAGGTTGTGGAGCACAACTGGGGACAGACTTTTTGCTTGCTATAGGCTGTGCCAAAATCTGAACGAGCTTTCACAATCCGATGGCTAACTTCACACTGTGACACAGGCCACCTGCATTTGCTTGCTTAGAGACAGCATCTTAGCCATGGTCTGTGTAAAAACACCAGATATGAATATTTCACTGCCACAGAAAAATCAGAATTGCTTGGTAAAGAGAATTCCAATTTCAAAAATACAAGGAAAAAAAATTAAACCACAGTCATAGGTATAATTTCTTTGTATTTGCAAAGTTTATGTAGCATGGCATGAGCTGTGCCTGGAAAAGTGCATTTCAGAACTGAGGGTTTAATGAATGTTTGCACTCTCTTTATCTGTTTAAAGAAAAGCATAAAAAAAACTGAGAATGAAAGAAATTCAAGTAGGTTTTTTTTTGTTCCTGAAACAGATCTGCTTTTATTGTCTCAGAAGATGTACATTTCTATTCAGTGCACACAGCTATTCCTCCACAGATGGAAAAAAACAAAGCTGAAAAGAACAGCAAAATCCCAAATCCCAAGGCAACATTTTCTAAATAAACCAGGGAACTATAAACAGTCTGGCTGAACCATACATGGGATTATACTGACATATTGTGGCAAGACACAAGTAATGCAATGCCTTAATCACTTCTGTGACCATAAGCTACTCTGCTACTCCCCTCCCTCTTGGTTGATGAGCAAAGAGTAGTCCGGGGTCCTCAGTCCCAGACTGAGGACAGGACAGGGAACCTGAGAAAATATATAAGCAAGACCTTGTGACTGGATCCTTCCAATGCTTCCAACCATGGTATCTGGAACAACTGAGTTGTTTCCACGTCTTCACATAGTGAAAAGTCTCGTCCAGTTACAGAGAGGCAGAGCAGATTGCCTCCCTGGCTTTGAACGCAGAGCAGAAAGCCCTACACCCTGCACAGCTGCAGCTGTGCATTTGGAGGCCTCCAACCTCTAAGCTTTCAGCCAGCCAGAAAGCTCTTTGTTTAAAAAAAAAAATTATCCCTGAATGACTCAGTTGAATAATCTTTCCCCTATCATTGGTGCTTTAGGAAAAAGTTCAGGCACAAGCTGTGCCCTAAGCCATGACATTTTTGGGGGAAAAGAGTATGCAGACAAAACAGTTCCCAGAACTGTGACAATGAATAAGCCATCTGGACTGAAAGTTCCCTTGGCTATGGTGACAGGCAGTTAGTGAGGACCTCCCCAGCCTGCAGAGCTCAGAATCGCATTTTTAACAATTTTAGCCTTTTCAAGTAAGAAAACATATTGTGAGCGTGGTCACTGTGCACCTCTCCTTCCCGATGTAATTTCACCACTGGGTGGACCTCCCCCATTGTCTTCCCAGCAAATGCCCCAGGCCATTTATAATAAAATACTGTCACCTCCCTCTAATGACTTCTGGTACTAATTTTTTTTCCTCTATCATGGGCTTAGGAAGCCTTTCAATCCATGGAGTCACAAGAATCAGACTTAGTGCCAGAGAGCTACCACTCATCCTAACCAGAGAACAGTTGTGGTGGAGCGGGTAAAGTGTGATGTGAACCAAGGTTGACCAGCCACAGTTCTACCATGCCATCAGTTGCACCACCTGGAAGACTTCAGCAGGTACTTGGTGCACAGTAACAGTTGTAACCTTCTTTCTGGGCTATAAGAAAAGTTGCAAACGTGGAGCCTCTTTGTATGACCACAAGGACCACAGCCTTGGTTTTTTTTTTAAACAGCAAGCCAGCTAGCAGAGCTTATATATCCTAGGTAAAAGGAAACACAATTTTAGCTTTGTTATTCACTGTTACCTCACATAGTACTTGGCTCCTCAGGCACAGAGGAGCGTAGGGCTACAGAAGAGCTGTGACTTTCTGTAAGAAAACTGCAGTCTATGGAAAGGAGCAGGCAATGTCTGTTCTGCTTATTGAGGAAATGTTTTCTGAAAGTGAACCACATGTGGTACTAGTACCTATAGTAAAAGGAATAATTTTTCTATGGCTGCTGGCACCTGACAAAGTTCCTTCACATCTCTACCACTGCCTCATGCATAATTCTCCTTCCTGTCCTGGCATAAACGTCAGTTGTCAGCATAAATACAGCATAAACAGCAAATGGCTTAAAGCTTACTCACAAGAAAAATAAAAGGCATTACCTGTAAAACACTCAAAGTATACCTGAGGTGAGAAGGTTTAAATCAGTATTTCTTTAATATACTTACAACTTCCTTGGCCATAGGTGAAAAAAGTATGGATACATTTAAGTGTTAGCTTGAAAAACATATCACTTGAATGCTTGAAAATGAGAACCCGCTTTGAAAATTCTGTGAGCATTTCAAATCTGGCCATTAGATACAGTACCCACCATCTTTCCAAAGAAACCCGAAAAGGCAAAGCCTCGCTTTCCTCTTGAACTTCTGCATCTCCTCGGAAGGGGGAGCGCAGCGGGCAGCCCCGCTGCCTGGCCGACTGCAGACCTCAGGGAGTGACAGTGGGACAGTCGGCGGGTTTCTTGAATCTCACACCTTGTCCATACGAGGAAGTTTCAGTGGGTGAGCTGTGAATTCTAAACCTGTCAAGTTTCCCCCTATAGCTAAGTCTACACTCTGACTTTTTTTCAGTTTTATTTATGTGATGAACATGGGTCCTTGACTCCTCCCCTGCTACACTGACACTAACAGTCCACGAAGCAGGTGTAGAAGCTGAAAATCTGATTTTCCAAGGGTGAAACTGCTTACAATATGAGTACATACACCAGTGACAGAAGATAACTTGTAGAAACTCGGCTTATGATGTTTACCGCTATTTAAACAATTCAGGTTTACACTATTAGTAAAACTGATAAAAATTTTTCCACTACAGCAAAACCAGACCATAAGGACATGACTTGAGTGTAGTACAGAAATAGTACCTATTACTGAAGGTTTCTTCTGGTGAGATTTGTCAGGCAATGGGAAAGTGACAGTGTACCTGCTGTTTGATGATAACAAAGCTCAGGGGACCATATAAAAGCAATAATAATAAAACACCAGGAGGACAGGGTTAGACATGAATAAGCCAATTTTTAAAAGAGAAACCTCGATCTAATGTATGCCTAGAGTTTTTTTACAGAGTTTTGTGAACAAGCACACAAGCCAGGCAGCCAAGTAGCTGACTGGATACTTGATCACCTCTGAAGTAGGCAGTCTTGGCAGCTCAGTCAGTCTCTAGCTTTGGTCCCTCTGTAAATTCCCCACTTCACCATGTGATTTGCTGGAAGGAAGTGTTGCTGCAGCTGGAAACAAGTTTATGTCTGTTCTCAGTTCCTTTAAAGTCAGCCTCTCACTCCGACCTCTTGCACTATTGCTGCTTGTCAGTAACATGCAGTAAGAAAGGAGGAAATACAAAATACCGCAATAACAAGATTTCCTTGAGACTGTGGATGTGAGGAGTAAGTCAGCTCAAACTGACATGCTCTCTACTGTTATTTGTTATTTGACAAGACATCACAGCATCAATCCAGCAGAAAACTCCTCAAGTATTTTCTTACATTTTAGCATGGTCCCAACAGTATAATGCAATGGGACTGTCATTTCTTTCTGTAGGCAGATGGCAAGATGGCATACAAAGCATTGTAATGATCAGTGTGAGGTGTTGCTCATGAACAAAAGCTCCTGGACCATAACATCTGAGATTTTATAGAGATGAACTACATTATGGACACATGCTTTCAGTTCATCAAAATTACCAGAAATGAAGATTATGCTTAGCTAATGAGTACTTTTGGGGTTGATCTGATTATGTGTCACCCATCGAGCTTTGTCTACCTCTAGCTCTTTTCTCTTGCGGGAAGCCCTGTCAAGCTGAGTCCTCTGACATATGTTTTCAAGTGTTGAAACACATCCTATGAGGTAAGTTCAAATCAAATGGAGGTGAAGCTGTACCACTGAGCAGCCTCTTCCAGACCAAACATCACACAGGAGACTACAAGTTTCATTTAATTCCAACATTTAATTCCAGTTTTAATAGGAGTCCACTGAAAACATACATCTGGGGCAGGATGTAGTTACCTAAATCAGGGCAGCAACTACCAATTTTAAGGACAAGGTACCCTGCCTGGCCTCCAGCTGCTACTGCAAAAAAGACTTCACATCTCCTTATAACACGTGTCGTATCTACCTGTACCTGGATACTCAAGGGCATGGTAACCTGAGTATCTAATGCTATCAGCTACCAGAGTGCTGCATATTAATACCTCTGTCTTCTTAAGTGGTGATGTATTTTTCTCCTGCAGGTTCTTGGCTGAGGTACAACAGATTACACACCTGAAGCACACATACTCATTGAAATGAACTGGAGACCACAGTCAACACTGCAATCAAAATGAGTGCAGGTTCTGCATCAGTGTTTAGGTGTCTACTCTTATGCTGACTTCAAGCTAGCTAGTTTGGATGCTGTTAGCAGGATAGTCATGAAAATGCCCCCAAAAGCTAACCACCTGAGTATTGCAGCCCATACAGAGCTCCATATTCCCATAGGCACACTGCTATAGGTGTATCAGATACTTTGGATATAGGTCTAGATGCCACCATGGATAGCATAACCCTAGTTCACTGTGAGTGCATAGCTCTGGTTATGCGGTGTGGAGTAAGCCACTGCACTGAGGACATACATGTGTCATGTCCCTGTTTATGTTCCTGAGGCCTGTGTACTTTATACTGCTGTCCCACTGCGGCTGCCATGCCACCCGGCCTCACAGACAACCTGTTCTCATGATTCCGGTACAGGAAATCTTTCCCCTTCCCTGCACAAACCATCCCTGCTATGTATGGAGATTTTTGCTTACTTGAAGCAGCCATGATAGGCCAGTGCAGAAGCCAGGATACCAGACTTAAAAGCTTAATGATCTACCCATTATGCTAAATCCTATGTAGCAGCACTAATTCTTCCTATTCAATCATCCTTTTCCCAAGAGCTCCGGACAATACAAGAGACATGGAAGGCTAGCTGATTTATTGCTTTCATGCAAGAGGTCAGATTAAAGAAGACCAGCCACCAGAGTCTGTTGCCCTATAAACTTAGCATCTGACAAGCCATTGGTTAGATTGTCTTCAAATTATCCTTTGACTTGGAGAAGTTACTTTAAAAATAACACTTGGAGACTTTAAATAGCTTGTACTTTGCTTATCTGTTTTTTCCCCAAACAAATTATGAAATAGGTTTTATTACATTCCAGCATCACATATCCACTCTGAAATGAGAGCTAAGACTTTCTGATTTACCATATCAGCTACACATACATCACATCTTCATAAGGGGGGAATTGATGAAAGTTATCACAGAAGACAAGTCTACAGTAAGACGAGCCAAGATTTGTTATTGAGTCAGAATACTCATTGTGAACAGAAATAAGTAGTAAATTATTTCCTTTGAAATAAACAGCCATACCTCTCACTTTTCAGCTCAAAACTAGAGTTTAGGACTATTGAGAACAGATACCTCAGTATACACACACCAGTACAAAAATGTGCTTATATATGGTGTATTCGTCTGTGTATATAAAAAAATATATGCATGTAATGTAGATATGTATTTATAATGTATAAGCATATCTATTCTCTGCAAGCTGAGAGACACAAAAGACCCTAAGCCACCACTTCTGAGCTTCTCTCTGTAGGAGAGTTCCTTCTGACAGCAAGATAAATGAAGTGGCAGCTGTGTTCATTCTCTAGCGCTCATGCTTGTTTAGTACCCTGATTAATGATGAGTGCTTTACTTAGACTAATTTATCTCTTGCAAGCCTTTATATGCTGCTCAGAACCCAATGTAAAGTTTATGTGCAGATGCACCCACACAATAAAACAATTCCATATTGAAAATCACTTTAGTTTAATTTCAAAGTGAGTCCCCAAGGACCTCATTGCTGGGGATGCAGTATCTCAGTCTGCCTTGACTTTAAGCCCACATTATGGGTTTGTTGGCCATCCACAAGAGTTACAACATTGCAGTCAAAAGAGGCAGTAGATATTGTGAGAATGGTAACATCCATTTGCTAGTTAGGTAATTTTTTTAGTTCATTTGGACATTTCAGAAAGAGAGGGAAAGAAGCAAGGATACTTCTTGTATACTAGAAGCCCATTCTGAGAAGACATCTCTGTCTAAGCAAGGTTATAGACTCTAACGTTTACTCTAAGACTCTTGGCTGAGAAAGTGATTGCATCCCAGAAAAAAGTACATGTGGAGGAAATGTCATGGCATGAGCCTTCTAAAGAAAAAGCAAATGATGGGAATCCTGCTGTGTCCTTATAAAAGATTTTTATCTACATTTCCACTTTCAGCTGGATAAATATTTTATGGGATGAAAGAAATGGATAAAACAGCATAATAGGGGGATCATCAGGAGGAGTTTCAACACCTCTTCATGGACTAAAGCAGTGAACTTAGATGAACTGAGCACCAAACAGCTGCAGAAGCCTAGAAATTGTCTATAGTGGCAGTGTGGGTAACAGGTAAAACCCACCTCATTATAAGGTCAAATGCACACATTAAGGCAGATGTGAACTCAACAATATTAACTGGCTTTCAGCAAGTGCAGCAGAAATCAGGAATACCTCTCAAATTGTGGTGTAAGCTCTTAAGAGCAGGAGGCTTATTACTCACAAACCAAAGGACCCTCTATGTGGAAAAGAAAAAAGAAAAAACAAATGAAAGGATAGTTCTTCACATCATAACAGCAAAGAAGAGAAGCCAACTTAGACCACAAATCCATTCTCTACGTTTAGATAATTCTTGCTTTTCAGTGAGATGAATGTTTCCATCTATTCGGCAGGACACTACTGAGGCCTGCAAAGGGCTCGCACATCCTCATCAGTTGGCTACCTAGACATTAATTTTGAGACTAATCTTACTCAGAGTTGCAACTTCAACTTTGGCTGCATACTTCCTCTTTGCTGATTATTTCATTTTAAATATAAACTGGTGCCTTTTGAATACAACTTCCCCAAATAACACCGCTCTAGGGAAATGAACACAGATATTCTTCTATTCATTTTTTTAAGTATAGTTGGTATAGTGAGCAAACACAAATAAAATTTATCTTTAAACTCTTTGAGATTTTTGTAGCAAATAAAAATGTAACACTTATTTTTTAAAGCTAAGATGCTCTAATGTGTTTTATATGACACTGATGTGGATAAATGTAATGCAGAAGTTGCAGTTTCCTGCAGAGAGTGAATTGTTGACATTTTAAAAATCAGATTTAACAGAATTTGTAATGACAAAGGATTCATGCTATCAGGCATTTGTGTGGTCATATTGATTTCTTTACCACTGTATGGAAATAGAGTAGCAATTATGCTTGTTTTCTGCAGAAGTTAACAGTCTGAGTTACAGTTAATGCTTTCAAAATTATACCATTATGGCTTCTTCATAGGCTATTCATTTTTCTTTGATTTCCTACAGCAACAAAATACTTGTAAAAACTTGATTTCAAGGGTTAAAAGTCTGATACTGGAGTTAGCAGAGAGGATAAAATCAACAGAAACTTTAATCAGAAGCTATGATAACTGCTCCTTTTCTGAACTCTAATGGAAGATAAATTCTGTTTCCGTTATTGCTGTTACTACTACAGACGCAAACTCATCCTCTAGCCTCTGAAAAACAAGGATGTGATTCATATGCCTAAGTTCTAACTGGTAGCTTCATCAAACTCTTGGAGTGTTAAACTTCTCCATATGCATACATTCACTGTGCTGCTGCTTCTGTGAGCTTTAAAATCACTCTCTACTTCCATGGGTTTCAATGGACTTGCTTGCATTGTAGTAAAAATTACTGCATGCAGTGGCAGTAGAATACAGACTATTAATTAATCTATTAATTTATTCTAATTCCCTTGTTTGTTCACAGTAAGATGCCTATGAGCATTGCTAATATCTTTGCAAATTAGCAGCTGTCTTCAAGAAGTAGTGTGTCATGTCCTGTCCCTAAGAGACATAGTCATAGGTGTGACTGGCCTGAGACATCCAGCTGCAGGCTTCATGAGAGATTTCACCAGATGAAAGACAGCAAATCATCTCCTTAAACAGGATCCAAAGCATTACTGGAATATTGGAGGCAAAGCCTTATCACAGTTAGGGAGTTTGACAGGAAAGAAAAAAAATAATGAAAGAAAAATCCAAGGAATTATTTTATTAAAACTCTAGGCCAATTAGCATTGATCCAGTTACTTTGAATGCCCTACCCTCCCATTACCTCCAGTCACTGCAAATACAGTCTGGACTTTGTAATCTCAGAAAGTCTACATTGCAAGAGAGGTAGCCATTAGGGTACTTGGCTTTGTATCACACTTTGCAGGAACCAGAACAAAACACATTGTTACCTATTCTTTTACATCCTCCAGATGATGCTGAGACACCTCAGAGTCTCCCTGGTTCTTTTTTGCTGCAGCAATACAGGAAATCCTCCTCCTGGTAATCCTGTTCCAGCCAAGGACCATATTCCAACATCCTTTTTAATCTTTCCTTTTTACTGCTGCTCCTCATGAATGACTTAGTCCCATTTCCTCTGCAGATGTTTGTTAGTACTTACTTTCAATTACAGCTGTCCGCCGGCCAGCCAAACCTCCCACCTGGTGACCAAGGAGCAGCACAGATTCAGAAAAACAAATCAGAAAAACAAGTCAGCCTGACTTGCACAGGATGACGAGACATTTGAAGCTGTCCAGTTCTATCCCTGCCTTTGGTGACAGGTAACACCCAAGCCCATGTTTCTTACCTAAGACAATTGGGAAGGTGTGCTCAGGAGGAGCCCAGGCAACAAAGGGTGTTCAAACCGTGTCAAACCTGGGAGGTTGGACCATGCCAAGGCAGGCGATTTGATTACATGGTTTAGTGGTGGACTTGGCAGTGTTAGGTTTATGGTTGGACTCAATGATCTCAAGGGTCTTTTCCAACCTAAATGATTCTATGATTCTATGATCTAACTCTTTTAACCAATACTTATGATTCTGTGACACTCTATGCCAAGTTCAGTTAAACATGGAAATGATGGCAATAACCACCTTTACCACTTGATCCTGGAAGAACCGTATCCGCTTAAGATGTAAGGGACCTAAATTCCTTTACCCAGGAAGGAATGTCTGTGCAGGTGCCAAAGGCTCTTAGCAGGATGTGTATGTTTCAATGGTCAATGTTTTATTGACCATTACCCCGGAGGGTCTGGCCTCACTGTACCTGCCGGGTGGAGATCCGCAGCTCACCCCTAACCCTGAGAGAGGCCAGACTCGTGGTGCAGAGGCACTCAGCACCCGTGGAAAATCCATCGGCCCACCTCCTAGGGCCTTCTCCAGCTGCTGTGAACCTCAGTTTGGGTACTCGCCACACTGCCGCTCACTCAGAAGGGATGAAGGGACCTAGGAGGACATCCACGCTCCTGAACTGCTTGCTGTGGTACGGCAGCCCTCAGTGTTGCAGTGCC
The DNA here is from genome assembly GCA_026212715.1 of Elanus axillaris. NCBI lineage: Eukaryota > Metazoa > Chordata > Aves > Accipitriformes > Accipitridae > Elanus > Elanus axillaris. Next base: position 25,396,829 of record JANZLQ010000086.1, on the reverse strand, counting down.
AAAGGTCTTCTGCCTCTACTGAGTCTCAGGCACCCTCAGACTTCTACCACAAACCAGCAAACCCCACTGACTCAAGTCAGGTGCTGTGCAGTAGCCAGCCATGGCACCTCCTCTATCAAACAGCATCCAGCTACCCTTTAATGTCAACTGCATTTCAGGTCCGTGCTGCAGCTCAAAGCATCTGGTGGGAAGTACCATGTCATATCAGCCGTGCGTGCTTCTGCTCCATTTGGAAGCACTTTTTCCCACCATTAGGACAAACCCCCTGCCTTTGGGCATCTCTCCTTCCTTAACAAAACTCTGCTACAGTGATACCACTCCCTCTTACATACTTGCCATCTCTTTCAGGAGTTCAAGACAAGAGAAGCCATTCATTATTTATATGGAACTAAGCCTTCTCCATTCATCTGAATGACTGTTTCAACTGTCTCTTATGATTTATTAAGTATTTGCAGAGTGTTTCTTTGTTATGTTATCATAACATATCAGTTCCTAAGGGGATGGAACAGAGCAATATAACATCTGCGTTAATTACATTATGGCAAAACCTTTAAATGCATGGCTTCTTTATTCATGGTTTCTTGTGTATGCCCATATTTTTGCACATGTAATTCCTACATGGCAGTGCTCCCTATGCTAACCAGGCCAAGTTAGGCCCCGGTCTGAAAGGTGATCCCCACAGCAAGCACACTTTAAGTACAATTCTGGACGTGCCATGCCTACCTGTGTGATGGCCATTCAATATACATGTCTGTCATGAACCCTGCCCTGTATGTGGTGGCTGCAGCCTTATTGTACATGCAATGAAGAGCCCTGACAACATAAGTTACCTAGATTCAGGCTTCTCCGATTCTTAAGATTTGACTGACTCTGGCCACCTATGTTAATAATTATGTGTGGCTTTCTAGCCACCCTAGCAAGGGCACTAATAACAACAAGATCTTCCAGAGTGAATTGGAGGCCTCCTAGGAAGACAGCTAAAATAGGTGGTGTTGTCAAAACATTAACACTTGAACAGGTGACTTAAAACCAGACTTTTTAAAGGCATGTTAGCCATCCAAATATGGTAGTGCCTCAAACAACCAGCCTTAAAAAACCTGCAGCTGCTCAAAAATCATTTGTGAACACACACACAAATACAGATGTCTGACCTAAACCCAGCTGAGATTCCATCATTATACCACTTCTCAGGCCAGGAATGATACATATAGCAGCAGGGAACATAACTGAGACACCTGACCGCAGTTTCTAGGACAGGTGCCGTAGTATGAAGGCCAGGTTTTAGTCTGAGGACCCAGGCAAGAATATGTTTCCTCCTGTTTCAGATGTTTCCTAGATGCATTTCTGTTCTACAAGGCTGTATCTTAAGGGTATAAATGTTTCTTATAAACAAGTTAAGAAGTCTGGTTTGCAGGACAGGCACATTTTTTTAGCATACCATGATCCTGGTTTTCTGAAGGTTCATGACTCCTGGGAGTCATGTCAGATCCTTTCTCCTTTGCACAGCAGGATTTCTCTTGCTATGTCTTGCTGTACTGCTTAGCTATCCAATAAATTAATAAAGAGAAGGGCATGAAAGACAGAAAATGGCTTGACCAGCTCAGTGAGACCTATGCATACAAATGACTTACTGAATCATTATTTGCCTCTACTAACCCTTCCCCAAAATGGTACGCAAGAATGCAGAATGGTACGCAATTTGTGGTCAAACCGTTCAGGCTGCTCTTGATCCCACTTAATCTTTGGGTGCAACCTTCTGCTATTCTGGGTGTTGTTTTCTGAGGCCAGGATAAATTAAGTCTCTTCAGGAAGGCCATCAGTTTTCCTCTTGAGGAGGCATTAAGTGATTTCCACCAGCAGAGGATCTTAATGCAGAGGCACACTTCATATTGCACACTCTTGGCCTCAAACATTTCTCAGAGCTCTTTGTGCTTCAGTGAGTGCCCTGGGTCAAGCTCAGCTAGGGATAGTGTTGCTATGATTATTACTTCTCTGTCTAGGTTAGATTTTTCCGTCTCAGTGAACTCACCTTGGATTTGGTTTTACAAAACAGGAGGAGTGCTCTTGGCTGTAGTCTGTGCTTGGGCTTGCTGTCTGGACTATGCAAATCAGGATTTGTAAATACACCATTCAAAATAGCTCTGCAGCTGTGACTTTTGAGGGTGGAAGAATGATTTTCACTTCCCTGATTGCAATGGTTTATCTTTATGGGTTTTGGTAATATCAGTAGATGGAGTCAAATCAAGACCACATTCCATATTCTCCTACATATAACACCTGATGTAATATGATGGTGAATCATAATTAGTCTTCTTAGTTGAATTAGAGACAGGGAACAATTCTGGTAAAGGTATTAATAAGAGTTGTCACTGGGAGGCTTACCATGCTTTCCTGATTTTAGTCCTTACAATAAGCAGTTTATTTTTAGAGTGGTTATTGACAGTATGGTAGATTCAGCAGTCTGAGGCATTTTGCTGGGAGAAGACCACTTACTTTGGCATTTCCTTGTTGTTAAATTCCAGAGCAGACTGTATGTATAGCTATCTATGCACCGGCCTGCAACAGTGAAGTGAGTCTCCTGAGGAAGACTTGCTTCAACTCAGCCATGACATGATGGAGATGAGGGTCAGCTGCAGGTGGGACAGATAGTGGCACAGAGATCTGGCACATACCTGGCACAGATAGCACTGCCACTCTGGCTGCTGTGGAAGAGGGTGGGGTGGACAAGGAGATCTATCTCCATTTCCACCCTTTTCACCGAAGAGAACCTATATGCAAAGGATCCGCACACATGCTGGAGCTTGGATATCAGAACTTTGTCCTTAGTCAATGTTGCATTTTTTAGCAACAGCTTGTAAGAGGCAAGAGACAAAGCATTTGCAAAAGATCCACAGTTTAGTTTAATGACTTTCAGGGTTTAGAATATGTACTTATTCACCTGAACTTGTGTTTTAGGGGATGCTCTGTAAAGTTGTATTTTTAATTACAACTGTGTATATGAATGATTTTTGATTGATGCTGATTTGTTTTACTTATGAGTTTAAGATTACTTGTTTTGATCAGTCCATCAACCTACAAAGAGCAAAGGAAGACGCAACTAGCGATTTTTAAGGTGTTTCAGTTCACTGTGAGCAATAGCAGGACTTTCTGAGATGTTTCTCTTCCTAAAGTTCTGGAGAAGAACACTGTTTAAACGAGATCTGTTGATCTCTTACCCAAGCTCTTAGTGAAATACAAGCATCTGATCCTTTTTTTTCAGCTTATGACTGAAAATAACTGCCATTTTGCATACCTTGGAAATCATGAACATTTATACAATCTTTTCTAGTAAATGACAAAAATATCTTAGGAAACAAGGTGATGAAGAAGCTCTTTCACAAGAGGTACTTTATGGGGTAAGATGAATAACCGTTGTTACCCTGAAACCAGTAGCATGAGGAATAACCTATAAACTCTGTCTGGAGGAACATGAGTCATTAATCAAAACTCTCTTCACTGCTACTCAGAACAATTTTATTTTGCCCTCCTCAGCTTTCTCTTTGAAAGCTTGGACAGATTCACATGTGAGATAAGGAAAATTGCTATTTAATTTATTGTTGCCTAAGTATATATTTCTTTTGTTTTCAAAATGTGACTGAATTTCACAACCAGGAAGGAAGAATCACAAATGCATGAGTTCTGTTGTATTTTCCTTTGGATACTGTTGTGTTACAATTTTTTAAATAACAGCATGGAGGGTAGCAAAGCTAGCAGTCGGGCAGACTTCCCATTGATGTGGACAGTATGCACTTATTTCCCATCTATCTTCTACTGAGCTGAACAGCAAGACCATTGCCTCTTGATTGCACCAGCAAAACCCAGTAGCCTGTGCCGGAGTTTTAACCTGGCTGGCAGGACAAAGATTCAACAGCACAGAACTGGTAAGTATGCAAAGGAGGCTGCAAACATGAAAGGCAGAAAGCTGTGCATTACCAGAACAAAAGCATCCTGACCTAATCCTAAATCGATTGGTTAAACCAAAAAATTTCTTACTCATGACTGCAAGGTGGCTGGTGTTCAGTATACACAAAGCACACAGGTCTGTTCCTATAGTGAGCACAAAACACAAACAACGCCTTTCTCATTCTACATCTGCATTTCAAAATGTAAGTCTGATAGCATCTTTTAATATTTTCAAGTGCTTTTTTTTGAAGCTCCACTGAATAATAGTAAGTTGCTACTGTTTTATTGAATTAATGCAAAGGCAAAAATTTCCTGAAATGTTTTCTGAGTAACAGTGTAAGTTTGTCTTTTCCATCTATAATTTAAAAATTGGCCAGGGCAGCCTCCCTGCATGTTTAATTACAACCATTTAAGTATTTCCATAGAAAGATCAGTTTTGCAAAGCTGTATTGGATCATGGCCACATCTCTGAACTTCCCAGTTAGCTCCTCACGTTCACGTTGTTCTTTATCAAAACATTCGGCAATGTCTGATACTATCTGCATGGAAATGAGTCTTTCATTTACACTCCTGATTGAAACTATTTACAGAGTAAAGCATAGGCTATCATTTTCTGAGGTAATTGCTCTCTTTATTGGTGGGAGTAAAAGTATCAGAAAAGTTTTTGTCTTCACTAATAGCAGGCACAGATTTGGGGCGGATGTGTCAGCAGCCTGATGTTCTAAACTAAAATCAGATTCTGTTTTGTCCAAATGGGGTTTTTAATTGCTTGTGGGCAATAAAAGTGATCTGTAGTAGTATCTATGCAGTCCACCTACCTCACTTTTCGTCCATTAACACACCCAATAATAGTCACCCCCCAAGTGTAGTCAATGTATCACCATCATCAGGCATAAACACAAGGCCAGACACTGCGTGCCTCACTCAGGCAAATTTCCAATGGAAGTCAACAGCAACTTAGACTGAGAAAGGAGCATAGGATTACAGATACATAGGATACAGTGTTGAAGCCAAAAGCTGTGTGCATTCATGGATACATGCATACAGGTGCATTGTTCCATAAAATAAACATATTTCTTAGAAACATGAGCAGTACTCAGAATGAGAGGGAGATGGCTGAAAAGCATGACTATGACATGATTTCAACTGCAACTCTCGTGGTCAGGGAAAAGTAAAAAAACAAGACCCTTGCAGTCCCAGACTGATGCATCCAAGCCGGTTAACAGCCCCAACCCTGTCACACTCAGCATCCCCTCCCTTCTACTGAGCTTCTGGAGCTAAGGAGGTTGGGTGAAGAAGCAAAGAAACACCCCAAGCCTTCCAGCAAGTTCCTTGGAGAAGCAAGCTGCTCCTTAAAACTTGTCACACAACATCTGATCAAGAAAGATTATCATCTCTTTCCCAGGCTTGTCTGACAAAGGCAGGAGCTAATCCCAACACCATCTCATAGCCCCAACAGCTAAAAAGGGATAAATAAATTTATCAAGGATTGGATTTTTGTTTGCAAAATTAACATAACTGTAAATGGTATTCTGACTTTTTCCATTGTATATATAGCTTCACTTCTTGAACTATACTTTTAGAATAAAGAAAAAATTATTCAACCAAATCAGTCTTTTAGCCACTTTGGATAGCAGTTAAATTCTGCTCTTAACCACTCTCTTGTACAATCAATTTAAAGTAAATCTATGGAAGTTAAGGGCTAATACAAATTTACTGTCATGTAAATGAGACAGATGCTGTCATGCTAAAATTAGATTCTTAGAGATTAGATTAGATTAGAGGTGATAGCAAAGCATATGGGCAGTGCCAAATTCTGGCAGGAAGCAAAGATATACAAACAAATGTGTTGGGTTTTTGTTTCCTTGAAGAAAAAAAAGAAAATTGAAAAGGAGACACTGAAATTGAGGGGCTAGGTTCACTCTTTATAACACTGACATACTTCAAGCACTTGTGACAAGGTTTCCAGTCTAGAAGCCAGGCTTAAGTCTTCCTCAGGCTTTAAGCCAAGTCAGCTGGGATATTTCCAAGAACAAGGGCGGAGGAATAAAAAAACACCAGAAGGCCTCCTCCCCCTACTTCTGCTTAAAATGCCAACAGTGTTTATCCACAGGAATTCAAGAAGTTTCAACTGAATGGGGAAAAATTTTCAGTTAGAGAAAGCAGTGTGACCTTTCATCAAAGTACCTTTTCGGTCTCTGTGAAAAATCTGGCCAAAATTCATTGACAGGACAGACATTGTCCATTTGAGTACCTGAACTCGCTACAGGTCCTCTCATCACTGCATGTATATTTAAGTCCATGAGCAAGCAGGATTACTCGCCTCGAGACCATGGTTTTGAAGTTTGGGAAGTTATGTTTTTCCATGGAGCCAGAACTGAGGTTAGAAACCTGATTTTCTCACCACACCCACAAGAGTAGGCCTTTGTATCTGGACAAGGGCACTTAGTGCCCCATTTCTAACGCAGATGGCACAGCAGGCAAACCCTCAGGAGTTGGAGGGAGGAGACATGGAGCGACAGAGACAGCTAATTGGGACAGAAACTAGTGTGGAACACACAGAAAAGGCAACTGGGGAGAGAGGTCCATCAGGAGCTCCACTATAGTAACAGGCGTCATATATTTAACATATGCAGTTTTTTAGTTTCTAATCTTCCTCTGCAAAGTGGAATTAGATAAACAAGCAAGACATTAATTTCCACAACTAGTCAACACAACCCATGCTGACCATCACTTCAAAGTGGATTGATACACAGCAGTCGGGTATCAGCTCTTGCTTGCATGATCTTCCTTTTATGCAGAAAAGCCTGAGAGGGAAATGGCAGGGAGGTAAATGGCGATGAAAGGACCGAGAAACCAAAAACTGGCAAAAGGGTGCCAGGATGGAGGAGATAAGCTGGAAGGGAACAAATCAACTGGGAGGACAGCTAATCAGGTCAGCTGGCAGGAAAGGAGCTGGCAGGAGTCCACTTGAGGAAAGGAGAAGGGCTCATGCCCCAGCACTCTTAACTGCTAGAGCCTCCCCAAGTATTCAGTGTGTAGCACCCCACGAGCACAGCATGCTCCTTTTCAGGTTCCTTCACCTCCCTCTGCTCTCGCTGACAGCTGCACTGAGCAGCTCTGCACAAACTCGGTGAGGGCTCTGTTCACAACAGGAACGTGTTATTTCTCGCAGTCCCAGAGTTGCTGATGTGGGAACGCTCCTCTGCAGACCCTCCAGTCCAACCAGGGTCAGGTGGACCACGGTGCTCAGCTCTCTGCCCGGTTGGATTTTGAGTATCTCCAAGGTTGGAGACTCCATAGCCTCTTCCCACGTTCAAACACCTATTTAACGCGAAGTAATGGGAAAAGTCAGGCATCTGAACTCCCCAAGGTGTAGCACGTTGGCCTTCAGCTTCCTCTGTAAAAAAAAAGGGGTGTAACAACACCCCACCCACCTCTCACGGTGGCTTCGAGGAGAGTTACTCATCAGCGAAAGCACCGAGGGGGGCAGCCGGCGACACCCCTCGGCTTGGAGACGCGCCACGGCGGGAAGACGGGGCCGGCGGCACTGCCACCCGCCCGGGCCGGACCCTCCGCCACCGCCCCACGGACCCCCGTGGAGCACCCCACCGCCTGCCCGTTCCTCCTCCTCCTCCGCCGCCGCCGCCGCTGCGCGCCCCGCCCGCCTCCGGTCGGCTCCTTCCACCTGCGCGGCGGCGGCGCTGGCGAGCGGGGCG
>JANZLQ010000086.1:25350015-25389068 GCA_026212715.1 Elanus axillaris | reverse complement strand
CGCGGGGAGTGGGCGTCCCTCCCCGGGCCGGGCCCCACGCGCCGCGGGTACCTCGGGGTCGTTTCCGCGCTCGGCTGTCCTGGCACGGCGGCCGGCCGGGGCAGGCAGAGCTGGCCAGGACACCCGTGCCGAGCCGAGCCGTGCCGTGCCGAGCCGAGCCGTGCTCCCTCTGCCTGCGGCCGGCAGGAGCCCACGCAGGCGGCCTGGGCGGGAGGCAGCTTCTGCCGCCGCCGGTGGGGCCGGGGCCGGGGCCGGGGTGCGGTGTGCCGTTCGTGCTAGGCAGCGGTGCCTTTATTTAACGTTCTCGTTTCTGGCCTCCGGTACTGAACTGGAGGGAGAGGACTGGGTATTTCTGTAATGTTGCTTCCTCTTTTTCTTTTCTCCATAGTTACGCTGGAATTAAGTTTTACAAAGCCGCATGTTAATTTACTTTCGGCTCTCAATCGATAGCGTGCTCTTGAGATAGTCCTTGTTATACTCATCGGGTTAATTTCCCAAATTTCTTTGGTGTTTGTATCTTCCTTTGTGCTTGACGGCCGCCGTGCCCAGGGATCCTACCTGAGCTGTCAAGAGGCCGATTAAAACAGAAGGCAGGATGGGGTTTTGGGCAGAGGCACTCAGCTCATGTGCCGGTATCCCGAGTGGCTCCAATTCCCTTTTCCCACCTGTAGAGTGGAGCACGCCTGCGGTGACAGTCACACATCCAAGCACGAGGAGGTGGAGGGAGCGGGGAAGGTGGCAGCCGAGTGGGCTGCGGGAGCAGCTCAAATGGCAAGCTGTCTCCGGCATGGGCAAGGATGGTACCCAGTGGGAATGAGCTTGTAAACCGTAGCTGTTGGATGGGTGTGTGTGGTGGGTCCCCTGCTGCTGTTACAAGTATCACACATGATTTCTTTTTTTATATTCCTCGAGTATAAAACTGAGCGAGGCATTGCAGAGTTCAACAGATCATCTGAGGAACCTATGCCATCTTCGTGCACTTGTTCTCTGCTGCAAACGTTGCCCCCAAAACTAAATACACAAGGACAGAATCTGCTCCCATTTAAATCCACAGCAAAACTCTTAGATCCTGTGGGAGCTGGCTGGTGGTAAGGAGTGTTCTTCATACCCTGAATGCTCTTGAGTAGCGCAAAGTACTGTGTCTCAGTTAAATCTTTTGACAAACTACTCTGTTACGCATCAGTGATTTTGTGTGGCTTTCAGAGGTACCAATGCCAGCTTCTCTTTAGGTAACTGTCCATGTCGTTTTCATCTTATTTAAGTTCACTGATGCAACTGTTTTGGAAAATCTGTGTAACTGGCATTCAGTTGCCCTTTAAATAATTAAAATTTGACTACTGATTTTGATTCCAAAGAAGGTTTAGAAAAATGTCAAGGGCCTTATGTTGTTTTTATCTAATGGTTGTTCAAGGAGAAGGTAATCTGTCTGCACATTCCTGAGGTTTTAGCTGGACATAATTTCAGGTTTTTGTTGACAGTCAGCAATACCAGCATGGAAGGGAGAGCTGTGCCTTTCACTGAAGGCTTAGAGCTTCCATTTTCACCTCTTTCAGCGTGAGACAGTAAAGGTTGGTTTAATTCAGCCTAGCAGTATTTTGCTAACAATGGAAAAAAATATGAGGTGCAGAACTGTCATAGTACTGCTCCTGCTCCTTCTCCAAAGTGAAGTGATAGATAGGGGAGTCCCTTTGGGGTACTTTCTTCCAACAGAAGAAGCCTGGATTGCCAGCTGGGAGCAGATGCAGTCCTGAAAACACTGTGGTTGCCCTGAGGGCTTGATCTGGTGCTGGAATAGGAACAGATTATACTGGGGCCCGAATGCCATGGAAAGCAGTTTTACAGCAGGACTTCACAGGCTCAAATTCTAGCATCTTACAGGATCTGTGCTGTGCCCTTCCCTTTGGGATGTCTTGTTGAGTTCCTTTCTGAACTCTGCGGCAGCAACTTTTAAAGGCTAACTTGTAGTTGGACCGTTGCAAAACATCAAGCAAAACACCTTTTGTTTTCATTGCGGTGTGTTAGTGGGTACAATTTTATCCTTAGTGGATTACATCTACCATTTCAGCAGTCTCTGACTGCATTCTGTTCTAGGGCACTGCTGTCTAATGATCTGTGCCCACCTAACACACTATCTGGGCATTACCTGGCTTTGCACAGTACAAAGATTTCACTTGTCGCTGCACTTCCGTGGGATTTTTATGAATTGTTGTTTCACTCACTGTTTAAAGATCTGTGCTCTAGAACAAATGAAGAAGCACATAAAATGCAAAATGGAAAAGCAAATGGAAAAAAATGGAAAATTCATTGTTTAATCAACAGGATCAAGAAATGCAGCATGTTCCTCTTTACCACATGGGAGAGTTTAGCAATTTTTGCAAGAAACCCATAAGGATAGGAAGGCACATCCTGAATTTTGGAAGTAGTAGAATGTTAATCTATTTAATTTACCAAGCTTTATCTTAAATCCTGCCCCATGTTCTTAGTGGAGGTTTCCCTAATCACATTCTTCTGCAGTTAGAGAAACCTTTAAATTTCTGGCCCACAGAATCCAGTCTCTGTCTTATAGATCCAAACAGAAGAAAGAATGCAATGGATACTGCAATATATACTTATTCTGAGGAAAGGGAAATGAACCTGAATGCTTTACTGCAAAAATACAAGCATTCTGATAAATTTAAGGCATGTTTACTATGTTCATTCACGTAAGGCATGTGATTTTGAAACAAATCTCTCAATCATTTCACTTACACTGCTTTTGTCTGTATTGTGATGCAGTCTTGGAACTGGATTTCTTCTGGATGAAGCTGCCCTAGAAGATGTGCTTCATCAGCATGTCTAATGCAAGTAGAGCTAATCCAATGATAAAAAGAAAAAAACTGAAATGTGTATAGTGTAGACAAGATTTTCTCAATACCAACTTTTTAATGTAACAGACCTGCTCCTACTGGGTTACATTACTCGCTAATGTAGACACAGCCTTAGATCCCGCTGGAGTTGGTATATGGCTATAGCAACTACATTTCTTATGATGGAACCTTGCAAGCTTCCCCCTTTTCATTTTTTCTAATAGTTGTCTAAGTTGCTTGGTCTGCATTGACACGTCTGATTTAATTTACTTGTTTTTCATCTTCCACTTGATTGTATTTTTACTAATAAATAGATGTACATTTTGAGAAGCAGCTTCAGGCCTCCCTTTAACCAAATTTCAGTATGTTTTCTTTCACAATTACTAGAGCACTGAAATGTACAAAACATCCCTTGTGATCAAGATGTTGTTCTGGGAGATACAGAATAAAAGGATAAAAGGGGTCACAGTATAGGCTTTGCAGTTAAGCCATTGAGCTGGAGTTCAGGGACCACATTGATGCCCAGACATGTTTTATCATGTTAAAACCATCCAGAAGGCAGGCAATATTCCAGCACTAATAATCCATTTCCTTTCCTCCCCACATACCCACAGTGAGTCCTTGAGAAGGCTTCCTGAGGTTGGCATACACCCAGGGCTTTAAAAACTTGAGGTCTGTGTGTAGATGCTGCTCCTGGATTCGAGGGGAGGCAGGAGACTGCTGTCTCCAATTCACTCCTCCTGAAAACTGGGACAGCAGAAGCAACTTGTTGAGCTTATTTTGATAGAAACAAAGTCTGAACAACCACTTTCATTCCTGCATGAATACATAGTGTTTGAGCACCAGTCATAATTTGTGAAGGACAGAAGTGAATTGCTTGGCTTCAAGTTGAGCAGCGCTGAGATGTTTTGGTATTGACACAAGGCGATTGAAGGTACGTTTTGGATCTGGGAAGAGGCTGATCTGTTGCACATATGCAGCCAGTAAGTATTAGCTGAAGTATCAAATAGCATACTGAGGTATCAGATTATTTCATATGTAAGGAATGCAGTGTGCATATAATAAATAGGCTAATCGTCCTGTGGATATACTCTGTGTTGCCTGTGTCCTGGGAAGTTTATAGATTGCACTTGAAGTGATGGCTGTATGTTACCCAAATGCAGTAAGAACTCACAGACAATTGTCGTCTTTGATTAGCTAAATGATTCAAAGAAGAAAAAATGTGTTCATGCAGCAGTAAAGATGAGAAAAACAGTGGGGAAAAATACTGTAAAATACAATGATTTTTGAACCCTCTGAAAATGTGACAATTTTGTGCATGTAGTATTTTGTATTATCTTGTATATGTCTATGTACTCAGCAGGATCAAACTGCATTTGTGGTTGCAATAATCTGTGTGTTTACCAGAGAGGGCATTAAGCCTTGGTGCTAAGAGTGGAAGTATATGGGAAGGCTGAGCTTGGTGGTTTTACCTGGTATTTCCTGGCTCTCTGCCAGTGTGAAGGAGAGAAGAGTAAATCTAAGGTAGAAATAAATAAAAAGGGATATTGGCATAAGGACAACTACAGTATATTGAGAAGTAGTGTCGCGTTCATGTAGTCTAAAGGTTCATCCTTATCTTCTCATCTCCAATTTCCAATCTCATGCCAGGCTCTTTCAGACAATGCTGTGATCTGTGCCCTAGTGCTTGGCTTTGCTTATGATTTCCACAACTTGACAAATTCTTATTGCCTGTTAATTAAGAATGGAAATGGTTAAAGGAAGTAGTTCATTCTATAGAGAAACTTCAAACACTGTTGGGATTCGTGATTAAAGTCCAAAAGGTAGATGTGCATTGCAGTTTGCCATGCGAACGTTCAGGTTCACCACTGTAGCTGACAACCTTACCCTTCTGTGGCTGTTGTTCTCTAGTGGCCTTTGTAGTCTTAATTCCAAGAGAAGCAGGTGGTTAAGATTACTCAAGTCATTTGTGCATGTGTAGTTCCAGTTTATCTTTGGTTTTATAGCTGTGGCTTGTACAGATTGATTTCTTCTGACTGATTTTTCTCCAAGAAGTGGTGTTAAATAACTACAACCACAGGATTAATAGCTAAGAGAGAGGGAAATCACCCCTTATGAGCCAAACAAGAGCTTCTGTATTTTAAGAAGCTTAGCTTTATAAAAGCCTGAATTCTGGAAGCCAGGCCCATCTCTAGATAAAAATGAGGTTTTACTGGAGAGCTGTGTTTAAATGATGTGCAGATCTGTGCTTTATACTTGGTGAACCAGTAACTTGCAGGGTTTTATCCACTGCTCATCCTGTCTTGAAAACAGTACAGTAAAACTAGTTAAATGAGAAAGAAAAGGAAACAAGTTGTAGGACTGGAGGTATGGGATAGTTTACATATGAAGATATTAAATAAACTGTATCTCTTTCTCGTGGAAAATAGGTGACTTCTGTCTGTGTGGCTACTGCAAGAGTATTTTAAGGTCAATGAAGGGACTGTAAGTGTCTTCTTCCCTTCTTTATACCCCAGCACCTTGAGTTAAATCTCACCTGATAGCTTAGCTATTTTTCAACCTTCTATTTCCCACTCCCTTTTCTGTGATGAGACAGGAATCTGTCCAAAGCGAAGTAAGAGAAGAAGAATGTTACATCAGGAGGTGAAAGAATCTTACATTCTGCTGCCAAGATTTACGTGTTTGAGCTTAATCATACTCTGCATAAGAACACACATGAGTGGGTATTATAGCTCCTAGATGAAAGGGGTTAATCTATTTCCTACTAGTTTCTTAAAGGCTGGAGGGAGCAGTTGAGCTAGTATTTACTATTGCAGCTGGTTTGCAAAAGCCTTTGCTTCTCTTGGCTTTCCTTGCCTTTTCTGAAAGTACATCAATATCTTGCTCTTCGGGGGTACTGTAGTCAAAATAGTAATGTAAAGGGTGTGGCTCAGAAGCACTGAAAACTGTGCCTTGAGAAGGCTGAGGCATGTGTAATTGCTGACAGGGCTTTTTCCCCACTGTAAAAAGGTAGCAGGCAGGCACAGAAATAGACCTGTTCAGCTCTCTGAGTCTAAATCAACTGGCAGTAGCTCAAACAAGGCGGAGAGCTAGCTTCTCCTCCAGCCCAGGCAATGGTCAGGCTCCTGATCTCATCAAAGCGTGCTGGCTGTTCTCTTGAATGTCAGTGACACCACACTGTCCCTTGGATCCAGTTGTGCATGTTACCACCTTTTAAGGCCATTTCTGAGGCAGTTTTTTGTAACTTATGTGTAAAAGATGTAGATGATTGTGCTGAATGACTTCCTCTGTTCAGCAAAATCCATTTAAATCTATAGGCAGGTAAATGAGTCTAAAAATCACGACTAGTGGTTTTAACAAAAAAATGCTTGTTGAGTACAGGAAAGATACTAAAAATACTACTATACCTACAATTAGATACTGAAATGTTCACATCTGAAATTACTGTGGGACACTCTGAGCAGTCATACGATGCCTCAAAACACAGCAGCCTGTACCTGACAGGACACCAACAGAAATAGGGGGCTACCCCAGGAAACCTTCATTTCTTGTGAGTTCTCTACAAACAGTTGCTTCCCAGAGGCGTTTATGCCCTTGATCATCTGTTGGGAGAAGCATAAATGTAGGGCACAAAAGGGAAAAACAATTCTGTGAGTACTTTGAGTAGCAGAGATGCTCAGCAGGCTGCCTCACACCTGTCGGGGTATTGCTGGACAGTGTCCAGCACCCTGCAAGAGAGGAAACCTACAGCCGTGCTGGCTGTCCCAGGGGTTGAGCTTGAAATTGCCTCCTGCCACTAGCAAGCACTGGCTGAGGACTGGAAACAGGCCATTTGTGATCGTTTGGATAGGGGTGGCTGTGTGACCTTGGCAGCCCGACTGCTTGCTAGGAGTGTTGGTCCTTCCTGTTGGGTCTCAGATGCAGGTGTTTGACTTGCGTCTTTTGAGGATTGCTTTTCCCTCAGAAATGCAGGCAAGTGCTCATTCTACATTGACATCACACTCAATCTCCTGCCCAAGAGAAAATGTGTATTCAGAATGGGGGATGTCACTAACTAAATCAGTCTGGACTCCAAGAAAAGCAAAATCCCTTCTCTAGACAAGCCATCAGAGAGCAAGGAGCAACACCTGTTAGGCAAGGAATATAATGCCATCAGTTCAAAATGGACCATTGTTGCCCAACAGATATTAGCCAGCACTAAATGATGAAAGCCAAAACTAACTTTTGCTCAGTTTATGTGTAAAAAAAATAGGTATTTTATGTAAGGATAGATTAGGAGTGTTCCAAAATTTGGTCTGCCAGGATTTGCGTGATAACTGTCACACAGCATAATTTTTACAGTATTTCAAACAGAAAGCTTACTTAACCCTTGGGTATTTTGAAAAACAAATGTGAGATGTCAGAGGTATTCTAATTCAGCTTTCATTTTCTTGGCTGTTGGGTTGTGTTTGACCTAACTAGTAATAAATTGGTAATGCTAACTGTGTTCTAGGGAGAAAAGAAAATTCTCAAAATTAAATGCTGGACAGTTGGGCTATTTTTAATATTTTAAATAACTTCAAAACATCTGTTTTAAAAAAACAGCTATTGTGTCATGGAATTGTGTCAACAGTGGGCTTTTAAAATTAATCTAGTTCTTTTTGACAAAAAATATATTTGCATTCCAAACTTAACAAAAACTCATTGAATTTGATAATTTAAAAAAAAAAACCAACAAAGAACCAATGAACACAAAACACCTCTGATGGATTATGACTCTGAAAGCCTTAAAGGCATTGTAAGTAATTTTAGGCAAGCACACCTTGAATTTCACTCACCTTGTTTCAGGCTAGTATTGATCACTCAGAATTAGAAAACATACTTACAATAACTTTCTCCTGCTGGAGCACATCAAGGAAAGGTTTCTGCAGCAGGGCATGGTTAGGTAGTGTGAGTTCTACTCTTGTACTTGCAAACCTTCAGCACAGTGGGAAGAAAATTCAGTTTATTTCATTTCTGTCATACAAGTTAGCAAAAAGGAATGGTTGTCAGCTGCCATGGCCCTCTCCATCTGTCTCCTAGCTAGCCTTCAAGGGACTAGGAAGACATTCTCCTCCTTTCTGAAGCTGGATCTTTCTGGACTGAGTCTGAGTGTTCTTTGACCGATATTCTCTGTAGAGGTGTATTTGTAAGTTAGGACATGGTTTGGATAAGTAAATATAAGGCTTCACATAGAGGAGGAGAGCATGTCAGGGCAAGCCGCAGCTTCAGTCCCTCTTCTGCATCTCTCCCATTCTTCAGGCTGTATTTCCACCTCGCCCTCTTTACCCAGATGACCTCCTTGGGTTCACCTCTTTCCAACGGCAGCCTACCCGTTTCTTCAAAAACAAACTCCATGTGCCCCAGTCTCATCCTTCTGCCACTTTTCCCCACCTCTTCTCTCATCCTTTTCCATCTGCTCTGCCACCTGCTTTTCATGTAGTCCTACGTCTCTGTTTCTGTGCCTGTCTTCCTCTCCCCTGTGCCCCCCCTGAACAGGCTGTGATGGGAGTGACGGGCTCCTGTTCTGGGAGGGCAAGAGTGTGCTTTGTGGTTAGCTCTTGAGCGCTGTTATGACTTGAACAGGAAATCACCTCCGTGCTCCTCCCCAGATTCCCACCAGTGCTGCTTAAGTCAAAAGCTTCCACTAGCCCAACTTCGTATCTGGCAGTCCCAGAGCTCCAGCAACCCACCAGGAGAAAGGCAACTAAGCTGCATTGACTCCTACGTGCCTCTCCTCCTCCTCCTCTTCCTCGTTATCCAGACAGTTGAGTTTGAGTCTAAAAGAACTGGCACAGAGAAAAACTTTCAGGCCCACTTAAAAAAGCTAACTTATTTGTTTAAATTGTTGCTAAGATGACTAATAGCAGGTAATGACATTTGCTAACATCTATTCCTGGCTTTGATGGGTTTCCCTTCTTCTCTGTAACTCCTGATCTCCAATTTTGGCTCGGTTCCCCTGTTTACCACTTGGCGTACTCCCTCACATTCCTGCATGGCCAGCGCCAGCTTTCTTGAGGCTGCAGGTGTGCCAGAAAAGACAGCCCCAACCCTCTGCTAGCAAGTGCCACCAATGGACACTTGTTCTGATGGAGTGTAACCATTTTTATGTTATGCTTAGGCCAGTGTTTGAGGGAATAGTTTTCACTGAGAACAACATAACCATTGAAACAGATGAGCTGGAGGAAAAAAAGAGAGGAAAAATTCCTTAAAAAATTAAGAGCAGCAGCATAGAAGGAGCAAGGAAGATTTTGCAGGAGTTTGGCGGAAGTGACCCAAAGCTGAACAGAAAGACTAAAGCAAAGGCAGTGGCTTACAGCATTGCCAGAAGCAAATGTTCAGTGTCCTAGATCACTTCTAAATTGCTTGATGCTTCACTGGTGGGAAAAGGTGAATCAGGGCCTCTGCCTGTTTGAAAGGCTGCCCTCCTTCCAAGGTGTGTAAGCATGGGTTAGATCCATGGCTTTCAAGTGGCAGCTGCAAATGGTGAGGCATGGGGAGTGCCTGCAGCATTGCCCATAAATTTGGTGCCCAGCACAAAGGAGCCACTTCCATCAGAGGTGCTCTCAAGGGCCACTTTCATATAAGAAAATACAATAGCAGTTGAAGCCAAAGTCTCTGTCGTTGTCAGAAAAGGAGTTCCTCTTTTAAATTCTGAGATGACTGTAGGGGAGGAGTCCCTGGCTTTTACTGCTGTGGCTATTGGGAAAAGCTCGGTTGCAGTAAGGCTCACCTTCCTGTCTTAATGCTTTCCACATCACTCACTGTCTTAAATTATATCTTACACTTGTCTAGAGAAGCCCTGTGGTCTTCTTTGTTGGTTTATTTTATTGGATAATTTGGTGTTTGCACCCTTGTAGCCATGCCACAGTAAAATACAGCAGATAATCACTCTGCTTCAGAGCGGTACGGTCAACAACAGTACTTAGACAGGAGGCATTTCTGTGCCAACAGGTCAGCTTTCAGTGGGTCCTCTGCCTTCTCCCCACCCCAGAACTTTAGCTGGTGTACAGAAAAAAATCTACATTTTTATGTGTTTATGTATTTTTATGTTTTGCAGCTGCTAGGTTACCCAACTCAAGTGAAAAATTAAATCTGTTCATACTGAGAGGGCACAGGTAGTGGCAGTTGTATTTGTTCTGCAGCATTGACATTAAACACAGCCAGCCGTTTGTCACAGAGATAGGCAGCAGTGCCTCCTCACAGATAAAAAGCAGATACGCTGAACAAATAATAATTGTAACATGGAAATTATCTGTGTTTATACTTGTCTATATATGTGTGTTTGTGTGTGTATGCATGTGTGTATAGGTAGATAGATAGATATGGGTCTAACCAAAACTGAGCTCTGAACAGTACCGACTGGAGCAAGGCACATACCTGGCAAGGAACTCTACGTGATTAAAAGTGACCAGGTTTTTAAACCCAGCAGACACTTTCATAAAGAGAAGATGAGGCACCTGCCGTGCAGTCTTTTACTCATGTGAATAATCTCACTGACGTCAGCGGGTTTTTTGGCTCACACGTAAAGGTGTTTTCAGGCTAAGTCATATCTATTTTGGAGAGTCTCGCAATAGCTTATTCTAAGATCAGGACTTGCTTCTGTTGTGGTGGTGAAGTTTGCAAGACTATATTACTATGTTCTTTCCAGTTCAGGTGTGCAGAGTCATGAAGTTGTAAGGAATGGTATTACTCAAGGTTTGATTTACAGCGTTTCCAAAGACAGTAATAAAGGCTCCAGGTTCTTCCATGCAAGAAATAAAGTTACTTTGTTATACTGCGAAGTGATGACAGCCATTGCAGACTATTGATGAGACAGACTAAACCTAGCAAAGCAACAGTATGACTGATTTCTGCTCTCAGGTAGGCCAGTAAGAACTGAAAATACTCCATGTGACACCCATGCCATTAATCCTGGTTAATGGAAATAAAATCAGAATATAACTGGATATATTGTGTTTAAAGACATGATACTGAAATAGGCAGCTGATGCACATACTTGAGTCCTTTCCTGACTGATAACCATAGAACATACAAGCTGTATGTATAATCTAATTTCTACACATACCTCCTGATACTGTTGAGTATCAAGTAGACATGAAGGAGTTTATTCTTAATTTTTCATGGAGAAATAGGGGAGTATGGTAGTTTTATTCTTGTTTCACAGATGCAGAACTGATGAATAAAAATCTTGCATGATTTGTTGTAAGGGTAGACAGAAGCCTTTACTAAAGGGGCAAGACCAGAAATAGAAACCAAATCTCTGC
Organism: Elanus axillaris; assembly: GCA_026212715.1. Lineage (NCBI taxonomy): Eukaryota > Metazoa > Chordata > Aves > Accipitriformes > Accipitridae > Elanus > Elanus axillaris. Next base: position 25,377,937 of record JANZLQ010000086.1, on the reverse strand, counting down.
TTTTGCAGCAAATGGAAACTTAATGGTCTCAGTCCCTATGCCTTCCAAATCACACTGAGCTGGGAGCAGGTGGGAGCACGCCAGAAGTGTTGTAATGCTTTAGATCTTGTAAAGATACAATTTGTGGGTTCTGCATGTGGAGATTGGCTCGTCTACTGCAGTCAGTGTTTCTGTTTTGAAACTTCATTTACCACAACAGAAACCACACTGGGAGGAGACAAATGTAAAAAAAAAATAATTAAAAATCAACAAAAAAAACACCTTTGCATGTTACTAGTTTAAAAATATTTTACTGTAACAGACAAATGCATGACTCTTGCTACTTTAAAATGTGCTCAAGGAATATAAATTTTTCTATGCAAGGACGGAGAACTCTCAAAAGGAAAGGAGAACAAAAAACTGTTCAGGAAAACCAATGAAAGTAATTTCCCTCATCTGTGATGAGCTGGCTGCCTCTGGCCAGTTCAATTCAGTGACTGTGGATTAGCCTGATAAGCAGTACACATTTTAAAAAATTTTAAAGAAAAAAGGTATGAAAAGTGAGCTGTTAGGGGTGTGTTTAGCTGTTCTGCACCTGATTCAGCAGTACCCCAGCCAAATTTATTACTACACAGTGCAAAGCCAGATTTATCAGATAGTATAAGAAGTCCTATCAAAATGGGGCTGGCAGTGACCTTAAGAGATCACCCAGTCTGTCCCACTACCCCTAGGCAGAATCAGCTAAATTAGTGTAATTTCTGGCAGATGTTTCTCTAATCTGCCCTTTGAAAGATCCAGCAACCCTCCCAGATGATCCATCCCTATGTGTCGCTCCTCTTCCCACAAGGGATTACCCACAATACCTCCTTTCTGAGGTGGTGAAAACTGAACTCTGTTCCTTTTTTGTGGTGGACATGGAGGAGAGATTATCCTTCTCACGTGAAGACTTACAGTGTTTCCTGCCACTTCTCCCTGGACAAGGTGCATCTCTGATAAGTTTAACTGCTGAGGAAGTGGAGATCAAGGCTGATGGGCTTGACCACCATCTGCACTGGAGGGAGAGAGATGCACCCGGTCTGGTCCATCCTAACTAGAGAGATGAACCAGCCTGTGGAAGAGTTTATCTTCCTCTGCTGTTTATGACCACTGCAGAACAGATACCTTGCTCAGAGCCCAAGTTACCAGAGACAAATGTTCTCATCTGCTGCTGTGTAAGGGCTTGAATTTTTTTCATCTTTCCTTTGAAGGTTTTTGGACCATGCAGTATATACTGTATTCTCCTCCAGACTCTGTTTTATTCTTAAATCTCTCCTTGTTGGGCTTTTTAGTTTGTCCTCATTGTTTTTTTAATGAGAAGCCTTTTATGGCTTTGATTGCCAGCAATCTAAGAAAATATCCACTTTGTATTTCCTCCTGCTTGGGAATTGCAGCAGAAAGTTTGTTTGTGCCTCAGTCCGCCCCTCCCTTTCTACACAGATTGCATGGTCACCTTTCTCAGGGCTTTGGCAGCATTGTGTTCTTCTGATACTTTTTTCTTTTTTTCTTTTTTTTTTTTTGTAGTAATTTCTTATTCTCAGTTGTTGATTATGCAGTTGATGGGTTTCCTGAAGTCTCATATGCTTTAGTGCTGGGATGTGGTACAAAGAATGAAATTTGATGCATTGATGATTTGTTGTAGTCCATGTAATGCTGGTTTTGGTTTGTGCTTCTTGGTAGCATGCACATCAGTGGTTTAGGAGCTTCTCTATTTTACTGAACAGATGTTGCCAATTTTAGGCTGTTCTTATGGCTGTCTTGGGCAGTTTCATCTTCACATTTGGATTTGTTTCACCTAAAGCAGTTGCAGAGAACATTTATTTGGGGGAAATCAAAACCTTTTATTTTCTAGGTTCTGTATCTCCCACTTGGAAGCAAATGTTAGAGTAAAGCAGATTACTGGAGGTGTCTTTCTTCTCCTTTTGCATCCCCTGGCATCCTGAAACATTTTTTATTTCATTATAGCTGAGTCTGTAGTTGGAGCTCTTCAAGATGACTGTCAGTGGGCATTTCTGTGTCCAAGTGTTCAAGGAAATGGGACTTTCTATATACTTCTTGTAAAAAAATAAGCTTACCTTAAGGACTATACCTGTTGAAACTTGTTCTCTGACTAGAAAAATTTTAAAAGCCACAGAACCCTAGCTAAGTGCTAAAGATAAAAGAGAGCAACTTTAGAAATACCCTCTGTAAACAGCTTTATGATCTGAAGATACAGAGGCAGGCATATACCAGAGTTTGTTTTGAACATTAACATACAGCTAGAGGCTCGGAAAACCCAGAGCTTCCACCGAGAGAGTTTAAAGTAATTGGTCTCTACAGAATTGCAAGGAGATTGTTTTAATAAATGTATTGAAGAGAAAAGCTTTTACTGTTTGGCTCAAAGACAGCTAGAAGTCAGCAAGTTAATCAGGAAAATAGTGGTGACTTTTACTTACAAAAGCAACTAGATGTTGCATATAAAGGAGGATGAACACTATTACTCTAGTAATAGTGAAATATACTACAAAAACCCCTTAAGGTCTGCTTAAGGAATAACAAAGGTCAAGGACTATCAATTCAGACAGGTTCCCACTATTTGTGTTAATATGCTTTATTTCCCCCTTTTTTTGTCTCTTTTTTTGTTACATTAAGAACTAGAATTGCATCCCTGGAAGAATAGCTTAAGGGGTTTGAAAAGCCCTGAAGAACCACAGATTCACTTTTTCTCTTCCCCATTATACTCTCGTGGCCACTCGCAATGAGAAGCTCCTTCCTAGCAGTGCAGCTTCAGGGCTGGTCTCAGGGTTGTTCCCATGGGCACAGCTCTCATAGCAGGAGGTGCTGGGGATTGAGTTACAACTTGGAGGTTGGGATTCTGCCCCTCGGCCCACGGGCCTCCGTTTTGCAAGCATTTTAGCAATGTGAGCATCTCCATTAAGTTTATTAGATTAGGAGTGTGTATTAGGAAGCCATGAAACAAGGTTCTCAAGAGCCCCAGACTTGCTTGTTTTTTCATTTCAAATGCTGGTGCAACGAACAGGAATTTAGATGAGTGACCTAGCAGTAGGTGTTCACTTTTGACTTTCTGGAGAATCAACATGGATGATCAAATGATGTCGGGGCTATTGTGATCATCCAGTCTGACTCTCCAGATGACGTGAAGTCATACTTCTTGTTGTAAAACTGTGTTTGCAGTAGACTTCATGTGTGTTTTTAAAAATAACTGGCTTGATTTTTTAAAAGTCTACTCAGCTACAAGATTCTACTGTAGCATCAAGGACATTTTTTATACCAGTGTTAAATTGTTATTCAGTGTGCAAACTGATGTTCAATACCTTTCTAATTTAAAAAAATGCATGTCTCTTCTAGGCCAAACTCCTCTAGCTTTAGTTTCCAGTCCCTGAATATTTCCATGCCAAAGTCTGTCATAAATGGCAAAGCCATTTTTGCTAAAGAAAAAACACACTTGTACAGATGGAATTTGGGACTGCACTAGCTAGGGACACTTTTGAAAAAATTGAATTTCCATGGCCAACAACCTTGTGCTTTTAATGATAAGAAAGGCAGTATGTAGAATTTTGTGGCTTACTTAAAAAATAACTTTATGGCTTACCATAAAATAAGTATCTTTTTTGGTTAACTTGGAAGCATATGTATTTGCAGATTCTTAGTGTATGTTGTTCCTTTCTTATTTTCTTTCTCAGGAGAGTTGTATTGTTCTTTGCCCAACCCTAGGAATGTCCATTTTGAATCTATAAACATGAAGAATGTCCTTCACTGGTCAGCACCAGAAGGCACAGGAGATGGAGTACTCTACAAGGTGAAGTATTCAGTGTAAGTTGGCTTGTTAATTTTATCCCCGCTGACTTTTATTTTAGCATTTTAAATAATAATTTTAAAAATCTTTTTGCAAGATAGGGCTGCAAAAAAATAAAGAAAAGAGAACTAATATGTGGGTTAGACTTAAGCAGTACAGTTTTTCATTTTTATTTCTGGTTCTGCTTACTTCAGGTCCAGTTAAAAAAAAAAATTGTAAGGAGACTTTCTTCTTATGAAGGAAGTGTGGGATGCAACATGGAAGCTTTCAGGGGCATTCCTGAGAAATGAGACAGAAGGACAAAGAAGGACTCTGCTATGCATTGACATCTGTACATGTTAGCCTTCTGTACGCATTTAAATGGATCTGGAGATGCAGTATTTAATAGAATATTAACAGCACCTCGTGTTTCATTGGTCTTTTCTAACAGACCCCACCCTCACAGTTTTCTTCTGATCCTGCAAGCCTCTCTTAGTCTAGGAGAAAATCCACTGAAGTTATCAAGTATTGTAGAAAACCAAGTAATGTGATTGGAGTCATGTCCTTATAATTTCAAGGTCTGCACCTTTGTAGGTGTGTTGTGTCTGGCTGAGATGGAGTTAATTCTCCCCAGAGCAGCCCTCATAGTGCTGTGCTTTGTATTGGTAGCTAGAAAGGTGTTGATAACACACCAGGGTTTTGGCTACTGCTGAGCAGTGCTGGCACAGCATCAAGGCTGTCTCCCCAACACTTTTGGCCCCCTCAAGGGCAGGCTGGGGCTGGGCAAGGTCTTGGGAGAGGACATAGCCAGGACAGCTGACCTAAACTAACCAAACAGATATTCCATACCATATGACATCAGCTCAGCTATAAAAGCTAAGTAAAGGGAGATGGAAGGTGGGGGCATTTTCATCTTCCAGAGCAAGCACTACACATGTTGAAGCTCTGCTTCCCAGGAAATGACCAGACATCGCCTGCTGATGGGAAGTAGAGAATAACATCATTTGTTTTCCTTTGCTTTTGTGTGCACACTCTTTGCTTTCACTTATTAAACTGTCCTTATCTTTACCCATGAGCCTTTTGTTGTATTTTCTCTCCCTGGTCCAGCTGAGGAGGGGGAGTGATAAAGTGGCTTTGGTGGGCACCTGGCACCCAGCCAGGGTCAACCCACCACAGTCCATTTTGGCACCTAAAGTGGGGCATGACAATGGCAGTTTTACATTAAGCATGCTATAGCTAGTTACTAAGTGGCAAGCTCCTGTGCCTGTCACAGAGTGTGTTGGCTGCTTGCTTATCTCTGTTTTGCTGAGTTTGGGAACATGGTAATACAAATAACGGCTATGTGCTTTGCGATGGCATTGATGGCCTTACTGTGCTGTGGGAGCTATCTTGCAGGGAGGATGAAGGATTTTGGGAACATGCTAATACAAACAATGGCTATGTGCTTTGTCCTGGTACTGATGGCTTTGCTGTGCTGTGGGAGCTATCTTGTGGAGGAGATGAGGGAATACACCTCCCTCTCCCTACCTGGCATTGATATAAATGCGTTTGTTATGCAGGTTCCTGAGGTCCTTGTTCACCCTTATGTGAGCTGTTCAATACTAATAGTTAATACTGGTGGTATATTATGGGTTTTGTGGAATCTGGTCTCGTCCTGGTATAAGAGAAGACAAGTTTTGGGTCAGGCAATACTGAAATGTGCCCTCGAACGACTGGTCCCTGGGTGGCAGGGTGTATGGAAGGATTTGGGCAGATTCCTAGGATGGTTATCACCTCCCATAACCTGGGACTTTACACCCAAACAGACAAGCAACCCTAGCAAACTGACGTGCCACCTGATAGAGGGGTGCCTTGCCTACCCCAATGAAACCTAGCAGCTTATCACACTGTACCGGGGCCTGGCCCATGACTATTGAGCCATAGTTCAGCACTCTCAGAGGCCTATGGTTGAGGTAGGGACCCAAACTGCATCTGAGGACACCACACTTGAGTAGGGACCCAAACAACAGCAGTAGGATATCAAGGAATTTGACTGAGGACCAGAATCCATTTCCTTTATGCCACTGAGAGAGCACTGGATCATTCTGAAGGATGGTGCTGGAAGTTTAGCTTATAAATAGGTGTAGTACTGTTGTCATGGAGGATGTCATGCTCCCAATCTTTATCTCTAATATTTACACTTCCCTTGATCTGGTAATGTTTTCATGACACTAAACCAAATGTAGTTCTCTAGAAGTTTCCTTTAACTTGAACTGGCTACTAAAAAAAGCATTGATTTGCTTCTACAGTTAGAGACTGCAATCTCTTTTGCTCAGATCTTGTCCTCTGTGCTAACAGAAGAGCCACAGTCCACCTTCTAGAAAAGGGGAGAGTGCTCAGTAATTATGGAAGTAAAGATAATTATGTAGAAAGTGAGAGCTCAGAGAGCACTAGCTACATTGACTCTACAGGGTTAGCTAGTCCATGGAAGAGTTTGTAGTCATAGGTATGGTCATCTTTCACACTGAATATAAAAATATTAATATGAGCCTCTACCTACCTAGGAGAGCAAGGCCTTGATCTGGGTGTAAAATGCTGGTGAGTGATACTGTCCTGCAGTCATGCAGAAGCTGCCACACACCCTGACTAATTAGCAGCCAAAGGGGAATTCTTAATAAGGTGAATTTAAGGAGCAGGAGCTTCTGAGCAAATCTAGGCAGGAATTTTCCAAGGAAATCTTGATTTCTTCTACTGTTGTATAAGAGCTGGTCAGTATTGAGGCATTGTTGGTAGCAGGTATATGCCCCTTTTTCAACTAGAAGGGTTTTGAAGTTCATTGTATTCCAATGGAGTCTTTCTTTTAAACTAGAAAGAGAATTAAGAGTCAGCAATGAGTAGTCTCCTGTCCACTCATCTGGGACACCCTGAGCATCAACTGTCTCCATACACGAGGATGAGTCACTGACCATTCTGACAGAACTCTTTGTCTCTATATAAATAGTTATCCTGACTCTGTTATCATGTGGTTAGAGTTTAAACTGAAGTGGTAGAGACTGAAGCTGAGAGATCTCTGGTCTGTGCAAGCAAAACTGGACTTAGATTGGTATCAGTAACATTCCAGTTAGTTCCATATGACCTCTTCTGGAGAGGGCCTTCTCTGATTTATTTTTCATTAAAAACTTGTGGAAATCTTGTGGTTTATCTCAGCTGAAATTGGGAATTCCTTGAAATTGCAGATTTCTGCAGAACAAGCGAACTGTTTATCAGCCATGATACCAGTTTCTGTGCTATGTTATGAGGTGACTCATATGATGGCAGTATCTTCTGTACAGCTCTATTCTCTTTCTTTTTCAATATAGATACGGTGTTGGCAAATGGATTAGAAAGCCAGAATGCAGGAATATCAACAGAACATGGTGTGACCTCTCCAATGAGACCTCTGACTATGAAGAACAATACTACGCAAGCGTTAAAGCCTTCCTAAATGGGATGTGCTCTGACTGGATGGAGACCACACGATTCAACCCTCTTACAGACAGTAAGGAAAGCTAATCATGCAGCCAGATGTTCAATGACCTTGACTATACTGTGTGCTCAGACTGCATGTACTTTCATAACGTATGATATTTTAACATGAGGTTAGACTTTTTTTGCAATTGTTTCACATTTATGCTTTTGGCAGAAGTAATTAAAATAATAATGTTAGAATTTGGATATATGTGTGTTAGATATATGGTCTAATATATACTGAACACTCTTCTGTGCTATGGTAAAGCTTTATTCAAGGCAAGTAAAATCTGTGGCACATCCACAGTATAAGGAGCTCGGATTTTAAAAAGGCTCTATTAAACCAATCAATAATCATACTCTGGAGCACAATATCTCTTATCTGTGCCAGATAATCTGAGAACATACTGGTAATTTAGCTTGTTTTAGCAAATGGAGTTTCAAGGTTGTAAATTCCTGCAAAGTCACAGGAATTCCTAGGCAAAATTCCAAGTCAGTGTTCACCTTCTCACTGCAAAGATCCTCTTAGTTATCTGATAAATAATTTTCTAGCAATATAAATGAATTGTTTGAAGTCCTAGACTCCTCAAAACGTTAAAAAAATTTAATATCATCCACTTCAAGAAACTGCATGGACAAATCAGTGTGCCTCTGCTGCATTTGACTGCTTTTTGTACATGTTCATTTTTCCAGCTAAGATCGATCCACCCATGGTAAGTGTATCTTCTACTGAGAAATCCATTTCAATCATTCTGACTGCTCCTGAGAAGTGGAAGAGAAGTCCTGAGGAAGAATCCATATCTCTGCTTCAAGTGTATCCTGGCCTGCAATACAATGTGTCTGTCCTCAACAAAAAAACAAAGAAGCGGGTAAGCTTTGTCAAGGCTGTAGAACTGCACTTATTAAATCTGTGCTTCTTAAAATGCACTTTGTCCACAACAGCAAGGATCGAAATAGGATTCATAACCCCATAGGAATTGTAGGATCATTCGGGTTGGAGGGAAGCTCAAGAGATCTCTAGTCTGTTCAAAGTCTCAAGTCCTGTTCAAAGCAGGATCAGCCATGAGCTCAGACCAGGTTGCTCAAGGTTTGTCCAGTTGCATCCTGAAAACCTTGATTTTCCACTTAGGGAGAGTATTTCTTTATATCCAGTCTGAACCTTTCTTTTTGAACTTCCATTGTCTCTCATCCTCCCACCATTCAGCACTGTGAAGAGCCTGGCTCTGCCTTCTTGCTGACCTCCCTGGGTCAACCTCGTAAGTCCCCCTGAAGCCATCCCTTCTTCCCCAGGTGGGACAAACTCCAGTCCCTCAGCCTCCCTTCACAGGGCGAGCACTCCAGCCCCAAAAATCTTGGTGATCCTCTACAAACCCACTCCAGTTTGCCAGTCTTTTCTGTATTGGGGGGAACAAAACTGGTCACAGTATTCTAGATGTGGTCTGATGAGCACTGAGTGGAGGGCAATAATCCCTCTGCTCCATCTGCTTCCTCTTCTCCTGTTAACACAGCCCAAGATGCTTCTGGCCTCCTTTGCTGTGGGGGCACATTGCTCGCTCGCGTTCAGCTCGCTGCCTGTACCCAGTCCTCTTTGGCAGGGCCGCTCCCCAGCCAGTCAGTCTACTGGCAATACTCACATCGTGACAAAGTGCATCCTTTGTCACTACATCTGAACATCTTCATTTACCTGTCTCTGCCGACTGACATTTCATTAGCAAGTAGTAGTTCCCAGCACAAACACAGTAGATGAGGAAGAGTTCAGAAATCAGTTACAAAAACATTCATTCTTCTGTTCCCGTCCTCCAGGCACAATCTCCATCTGACAAATCTCTGAATTTCCTGAACTGAGACAGAAACTTTGCACCAAAAAGGTCACCTTCTGTCAAAAGGGATATTAAAATGCCAAGATTAACAATTGGAGGAAGACAAAAGTTGGGTTGTTCGGTTTCTTTTTTTTTTTTTTTGTCCATAAAGATGCTTGACATATAGCAGTTACTTTACTTTGGACTCCAAAGTCCAAATAACACCCATTATTCTAAGGCTCCTATCTTTAACAGAACATCCCAATTTGAAATATTTTGTGGAACTGTACTGTGTGCCTTTTATTGGCCTATGTGTCAGGACAAGGCTGGAGTTATGCTTTAGCTCTACTGCAACATCAGCATGAGAGTGTGGGCTAGTGCTGGCACATGGTTCTCCTTCATATAAAGCATGAAACTGTTTAGTAGTGGTAGAAGAATGACTGATTGGAAGACGAAATATTCAGAGAGGATGTGGCCTAATAAATAACTTGAGTTTTGATTGTATTAGGAAAAAAAAAGATGCAGCTGGCAGTTCTTATAGTGTCATTATTCTTTCCAGAAAATTTGTGTGCTTGTGACACATTTTGTATGTAAGATCTTTATCTTTCCATAACTGAGGAGTTAAAGGGGGGATTTTTTTTTTTTTTGGGGGGGTGTCTTTCAGTGGTTCTTCTCCATCAGCAACAACACCTTGGTTGTGCCCTGGTTAGAACCTGGAACAGCTTATTGTGTCAGCGCACAGATACGTGTCACCACACCACTTTTGCACAGTGGGTTCTCCAAAGAATATTGCATTGCTACATTGAAAGGTATGTGTAAGATGGCAAATTACAAAGAGAAGATGCAGGTTAGAAAAAATCGCGGTGCTCACGTTTGTACGTTTTTTATGTATCCATTCTGAGAGTGAAAGCTAGCGTTGTTTCTCCCCTCTTTGTGCATTTGTACCAATTAAAAATATCTATGCCTTTAATAAAACATAGCTGGGATCTACTGAGTGGAAAGTATGTCAGTACCTCTGAGGAGAAGGATCTGCATTCTTATGAATGGATAACATTTTTTCTTCTTGAATGAGGTATGGGAGTGGCAGAGCTGGGTCAGTCTGAATTTAGCAACAGGAGAACCTGAGGGAGGAGTTGTTACTTCTTTTTAGAATTGATTTTATAATTTAGATAATAATAAAAATTTGTCCTGTAGTTCAAGTGCCATTTTTTAAAAAATTTCCTGTGAATTCCTTGTTTATCTAAAACGTTTGCATCCCATAACCAAACTGCAATGTGGTGAATGCACACATTAGTACCTGAATACATTAAAAAGTTGCTCGGTACAATGAAAACTTTTGTTTTGTTAACAGATAAAACAGCAGATGAGACTATAACAATCATATTTGGATGTGTTCTGCCTGTCATGCTGGCTGTCCTTTTTATTTCAGTGACATGCTATTGTGTGCACAGGTATATTCACGTCAGCAAACAGAAACATCCAACAAACCTGGTAAGTGTTCTGTGTGGCAGGAGGTCACTGCCAACCTTGGCACTCACAGCAGAGCTGTGCATTTTCCGGGGCTCCAAGTCAGCTAGAAGGAAACCATGGCTAGCTGCAAATAAAAGCTCTAGTTGTCACTCAGATTAAGAAAAGAACATCTCATCAAGGGTTATTAAATGCGAGAAAAACAGAGTAATAACTCAAGTTAGCAACTGTATCTAAAAAGATGACCAGAGCTAATAAGGATCAGAACAGAACTGTTTGTTTGGGAAGAGTCGTTGTCATAAGCAAGGTCTGAGGTCCACTGAGACAAGCTCTGCTAGGAAGTCAGCACTCCCTAAATTTATCAAGGAAGAAGCACTTTATCTAGAAGAGATTCAGTGAATAAAAGTTATTAACTGGTTGAATTCAGAAACAAGAAGGGAAGATAATTAAGCAGTACTGAAACCCCATGATGTTCTCTTGGACTATTACTGGGTATTACCAGATTCTTCCACTTAATTGTGATTGTGAAGGATTTAGCACATGTGCATCGTACAGATGATTTAATCTGCATTTCAAGAATACTTTAAAATATTGCACCATTTCCTATCACCCAAAAATGTCTGAGCAAACACATTCTGTTAGCCCAAATACACTGTCTACATAAAAATGTTTGCAAGTTTCTTAGACCTGCAAAACTTGCTAGTTTTTAGAAAGAACACATAAAGTCTAAGAAATGTTACCAGTTTCCAGCTCATGAGCCCAGCAGAGCTTTCTCACAGCTATCTCTAAACAAGTTACTCAACCATAAACATGCAATTACAATAATGAATGAACACTTTGAAGTTAATCCCATCTGCGTGACACCGTGGATGGGAGGTATAAGGGAGTTGGTTTCAACATGCTGATCTTTCTGAAGAAATCTAGAGCAGCACAGAGGTGATAGGAGAAATGTTCACAAAGGGACTGTGGGTTCAGAAGGAGTAGAGCAGCTGCTGCTGCAGCGTGTTCAGATGTGCACAGAGACACCTCCTGCACTTGTTGAGGCATCAGTTTTATCACCGAATCATGGAATCACAGGGTGGTTTGGGTTGGAAGGGACCTTCAAAAATCATCCAGTCCAACCCCCCTGCCAGGGGCAGGGACATCTGTCACTAGACCAAGTCGCTCAAAGCCCCATCCAACCTGGCCTTGAACACTTCCAGGGATGGGACATCCACAACCTCTCTGGGCAACCTCTTCCAGTGCCTCACCACCCTCATAGTGAAGACTTTTTTCCTTCTATTCAGTCTAAATCTACCTTCTTTCAGTTTAAAACGGTTGCCCCTTGTCACTACAGACCCTAGTAAAAAGTCTTTCACCATCTTTCTTATTCTTTATTCTTTATCCTGGGATGCAGGGCATGGTTGGGGGAGATAGCTTGGTATCCCTTGGAGAGCTAGCAGGACAGAGCTGTTTACAGTCCAAGAACATAAAGGGCCAATTAGTGAAAAATTTTCACTCAATAGCAGACTAAACTCCAACTCCAGGAGGTTTTTCCCTAATAAATGTAAAATTTGTATATTGGGGGTGGAGTGGCTGGGTGGAAGTTTAATGTCCATTGCACTTTTTTATGACCACCTTGAAGCTTCAATTTTATTTCTCCACCTCTGGATTCAGTTAATGTTAAGGTAACAAATGAATATAGACCTGGTATTTTAATGATGCTCTCTGGCTCTCACAACATGCAGACAATTCCACATGGGCACCCCATGTGGTCAGAGGGAGGTGGAATAAGCAGTTTGTTTTGGTCCAGCACTTCTGCCCTGGGGGAGCTTTCAGACTACATGGTACATTGATTAGTGCTCTTAGTCTTCCATTCAAACTTGAAAGCACTGAAATGCAGCTTCTGGTTGTTTTTCTATTGCACTTTCCTTTAGTGACTGCTCATATAGCATTTACTACTGTTAGAAACATTACTCATTTCAGAAAGATTCCTATTGTTTAACTAGATGATTTATCACAGGGTCACAAGAGCAGCCTGTGACAGACTGCACGAAGCAGGCTCCATATGCTGTACCTCAACCTGATGTATAGCTTCCTCTCTAAAAGGAAACCTGATACTATTTAATTTTCTTTAAGCTATACCTTAATATGGTACCTGACTGTGCTTCTGGGATGTGGTTTTGACTGCACTTCCTCTTCATTGGTTAAAAAGAGTGGAAGAGATTCTGTAATCAATGACCCAAGGACAACTCTAATGTTTTCTCCAAAGTCACTTGAGTTTATGCTGGTGGAAAAAAAACCAGAACTTGACAGAATTGTTTTAACCATTATTTTCACATGCAGAAGATGAGAGAATGGATATTAGAGATGATCATAATACAGTTTTACTTCAGGTAGAATAAAAAAAGTGGAGCATATTAACAGTCCCAGAGGTTTCTGTGATTAATTTCCTTTTTCCCTAAATTGGAATAACCTCCTAGTAAGGTCTAGCCTAGCCTTATATTTTAAAAATATGTGACAGTATAAGAAGTAGCAAGATGGTATTTTTATTATACTTCACTCAAACCAAACTATTTTTTGCTTTCCAGGTATGGCACTACACTGACAAATGCAAAGAAAGAGTTTTCATACCATGTGAAAAAACAGTGGTCAACTTTATCAATGTTAATGTGGATGAGTACAAGCCATGTCAGGAATCCAATCACCTATCAGGAGGAAAAAGTCCCTGTTACTACACCATTTATAGTGGCACCGAAGGGAAGGATTTGCTTTCAAAAGAAGTGCCAGAAACTAAGCGCTTGCTTGATATTTCACATGAAGATATTTCACACAAAGAGGAAGGGTTCAAAACTGGGATCTGGCCATCTTATGGCTTGCCTGGAACAAAGAATACCCTGAGACAGAAAAATGCAGGGACGGTAGAGTATGAACATGATGTAAGGGCTGAAGACTTCACTCCCAGTCAGAAACTAGAAGAGAAAACTTCTGCCCCCAGGGGACTACTAGGTGAGCCACCGGTTGCTTTGGGGGACTTGGGTAATATGAAACCAGCACAGCCGTACTGCCCCCAACTGGAGGTAAGGGCAGCAGACCCTTGTTTGGGACAGAAAATAGAGGAACTTAATTTGAAGATGGCTGATGCAGCAGATGAATTGCCGGGTGAGACCCATATCAACTTGGTGGACTTAGATACTGAAAAATCTGGGCAGACATCCTATCCTCAGCTGGAAAAAATAGCACAGGGTCTCACAGAGAAAGAGGGTGAACAGACCATAGTAGTAGATTGGGACCCCCACACTGGAAGACTGTATTTTCCTACTTTGTCCAGTGTTGAAAATCAGGTGTGTGAAGGAGTATTCGAGTGTGATGATCCTGACAAAGAGGGAATTTTGTCCAGACTGTATGAGAAAGAGGTATCTGATGAATCATCAAAGGACCAAGAAACATATCTCCTGCAGTTCAAGGAACAATGGGGACTGCATGTAGAAATGGAAGATTGAACAATAATTTTCTAAAATATTCTAAAATGCAAAATCTTGTTTACTTTGCCAAAGAGAGTCATGGACTCAGTGGAGCGAACACATCTTAATGTATTGAAGTTTTCGGGAACATCACAGCTGAACAACTTATTCATGATATGTTATTTATAACAGTTTCCAGATGTGATGTAAGTGATTTTGACCTCCATCATAAACCTCTCGGGTAAAATATGATGGTTATGAGATTATCTTCTTTTTTAAAAAAGATATATTTTTACACAGGATGCTGTTAAGATTTTCACATTGTAATTCCTACCAAAACAAATTATCAGCATTTGAAGACAGTTATTTTTAGCAAATAAAAAGCAACAATGTGACATTTTGCTGGGCTATTTCACTTAACTTGACACAATGCAGTCTTTCCTAGGTTTCACACCTGCTACTTGTCATGGTTTGAGCTAACTTAAGGGCATTCCAGTATATGTTTTGTTTCTGTTTTATAAATATTCTTCTACTTAATGAAGTTCTTATTTATTTCTCTTGAAAGACTTGTCTGAGGTGCGGGGTCCCTTCCATACCATGCCATGCAGATATGCAGCCAGCAACAATTCTTTTAGCAGGTGTGTCTACAAGCTCAACAGATGTAAGGGAGAAGAAAGCAAGCATTAGTCATACTTTAAACTGGGGGAAAATGTGGCACAGAGGGATTCAGTGAAATGCCTGTAATCTTACTGGGTGGGATGTGTCTCACCCAGCCTTAGACACTCACAGTACAGCATCTGTATGACTCATGTCCTGCAAGTGTTTGTTCCTCTCTGATGACTTTCATGGCAGGCTGCTGTGACTAGCTCAGATGGAGAAGTCTGCCCCAGACACACCACTGCTTCTTCAGATACATCCCACTTGCCATGGCAGACCCAGAAAGTGTACCTGGGGGCTTTCTTTTATTATCTGATGTCCTGACCAGGACTTTTGATACAAGTTTACTTTTTCTCCATGTCATGTGATATTTAGGATAGTAAAATTACAGGATATTCTAGAAATTACTTAATAAGGCAGATGATATTCTTCTTTTCAAAGAAGTATCTTTTCTCTTGTGTAATGTTTTGGTTGCATGACCTTGGCATTTTCAGTGACTATTCATCCTCTGACATATTTCAACTGTAGTCATAGACTTTAAAATGAGAAATGATGGTAAAATATTTCATGCTGATGTCTCCTTATCTGATGTAAACAATGCCCTCAACTGCTTTTATAATAAAGATACAGGTCATGTAGCAGTGTTATACCCAATTACTAATGTCAACGCCTTTATGCATTGGGAGGTTCACAGAGGAGGGTTATGGCTCAGTGTGAAGGAAGAAGATAGTTGGAGATGTGAAAAAGTCAGAATTTCTACTACTGCCAGCCTCATTTAAGTCATCCAAAATATTTCTCAATATATCCTAAAGATTTCTTAACTAACCAGTTTGTGCATAATCTCCTGATTGTCTTCTGCAATGTGGGGCCTGTAATGCAGAGGTAGGAAACAATTATTTACTTTTCTCTGTAGACCATTGAATTTTACCCAGTTGCTGCTGCTCTAAGACCAATCACTTGTGTTTAGTGTCTATCTTCCATATGGGAGGATGAGGATGCTCCAGCTCCCTAAACAGTTTGGTGCAACTGCCAACCAACCTTCTTTGAAGAGGAAGGTAACCCTTATTTTTGGTTTGTATTTCCCCTGGCCACCTTTGCCAGCTGCTGGTGTCTGCTTCTTTTTTTGTTAGATAAACAAGCCTTGCACCAACAGTTAGTATATGGAAAGGCATTTAACATATAGTAATCAAGTCATTGCTGACAAAAATTTGAAAACTTGGTAACTAAACTATAGAATCTCACTTCATTCAGTTCTTTGGTCATTGTAATCTCCTTTCTCTGTATCTTAACCCCCCCCCTTTTTTTTTTTTGCTTTTCAATTGCAATTAAGGCATTTATTTCCTCTCTTGTACTTAACTTCCTAGTTAACATTACTTGTGATTAGGGCATGAGATACTGAGATGCTTGCAATCACAGACCCATTTGCATGATAAATTTATGCTTTGAAATAGTAGTTAATTTTTGGACCAAAATATTTGTAATGGAAGTGTGCAGCACTTTCAGTGTGGCTTCCTTTTGATCTGAATTTGCATTAAATTCAGAACAGATACTAGATTATTCAAACAGTCTTTCATATTTATAAGATACACTTTCAAAGTGTTCTCAGGATAATCACAGCAAAACAAGCTGTGGAAAGAAAAAGTAAACAAAGCTAAGAACTTTCTTTTATATGCAAAAGAATTTTTGGGGTTAGCTAGTCAAGTTCTGGAACTGATGAGGCAGAAAAAATGGTGCAAATTTCCATCAATATAATACCAGTAAATTGTTGATGGCTTTTTTAATATCCTCCAAGTTACTCATATTTTTCTTTAAAATCTTCTAATTATATGAAACAAATGAAACTGATCAGACATGGTAGTTTCAGCAAGCCACACAGTCAGCAAGGAACAAAATACTTCCATGTAAAACTGTAATTCTACCTACAAGATTTCAGACAAGAGGCAACTATTAGTTACATGGAAGATCCAAGCAGGAAGAGAGCTGACATGTTCCTAGTCTTTATTACACTTTATTAAACTTTGGTTAGCCACATTTAGCAGACTTAATGCAGCCAAAAGCAAAGACTACAGACTATGCTCAAATGTAAGGCTACTTGTAGCCTTGAAATCAATTATTTTGAAAATTATGCGGGAGATTAATAGAACTAAGTAGAAGCACATTGAGGACAAAAGGATGTATATTTCTTGACTACTATGGCAATGAAAATAGAACTTTACCTGTGTTTGCAGGGCTGATGTGACTGCTACTGGAAAAACTGCATCCAGTTTACACAATAAGCCTAGCCATGAAGATAGAAGGCAAATACTACTATAAAAGGCTAAGCAATGCTCTTTTGAGCTTGAAAAACAGGAAACCTAGCTATCGAAATGCAATCTAATGGTGATGAAACTGATAGCTAGGTGTGGGCACACACAGTTTTGGAAAAGGAACTATAACTTTAAGTGTGGTTTTGCTGCCTACAACTTAGAGAGACTGACAGGGTTCTTGAAGGAGAGACTGAAACAGGCAGCTGAGTGCAGGATACCTGTGGTCTGACTTACAGCAGCCCTGGAAAAACTACTGCACAATGAGTACAAGCAAATGGAAAAGTCCAAATATGGCAGGCAAAAATACCATATGAGCTGTGTGCCTGGCATGATAAGGACTGCAGCCAGGGTGCTCACCCAGTGCATGAAGTTAGCCAGGTGAGGAATACATGATGACTGCCTAATTCATGATGCAGGATAACCTGTAATGTGAAGCATAGGGAAATGATCAAATTGTTAGAAGGAAAACCAAACTGCACAGCCGTTGGATGCAAGCAGCTGGATTGCCTGGACTTCACAGGGCAGTCTCATCGCCTCACCAGAGGACCACTAAAGGAGCATGGGTGGCTGGACAAGACAGAGCTGAGGATGTTCCCTGCAAAAGTGGGATCAAAAAGAGTTCTTGGAGTGGCCCACTGTGGGTAGAGGGTAAGCAGGTGTATTTTGGAGATACCAGCAGTGTGTTAGCATATGTGATGGACCAGTAATTTGCAACACGCTGGTAGTGCAGTGGTTGGAAGGAGAGGTGGGCTCTGGAAAGAGTAGCTAACACTGTTAATCAGATAGTACAGCTCTTCCTATGGATATTAAGGTAGGTCCAGCAAAAGCTCTGAAAAACAGTCTCA
Organism: Elanus axillaris; assembly: GCA_026212715.1. Classification (NCBI taxonomy): domain Eukaryota; kingdom Metazoa; phylum Chordata; class Aves; order Accipitriformes; family Accipitridae; genus Elanus; species Elanus axillaris. The sequence goes on along the minus strand of JANZLQ010000086.1, from coordinate 25,360,144 downwards.
GGGTCTAGAAAATGCACAATATGAAAACATCCTGAGCAAGGAAATACTTCAAATTACATTGTTAATAAATGACTGCACAGAAACATGCTCAGTTTCTACTGATTTCAAATTAAATTTTAAGTTAGGCTTATGCTTTAGCAATTCCCTAAAGAGGAGTGAATTCCTGAATCTGGGGACTGACAAAATCTATCAAAGTTTATCAGGAGAGAGTTAAGTTACGACTTCAGTAAGGTCTAACTTGCAAATACAGGCTTAACCAGACAAAATGATTAGAACGTGAAGCAAGCAAAACCTAAAACAGAATGGCAGCATGGTTCGAACATTTTAAAAAAAGGACAACTGACTGTTTACCAAGGGCTGTGAAAATTCTCCAAAGCCTGTAGGTCTTTCAAACAAGCATGTTTTTCTTCAACGATAATGCTAACAGATGGGTGACATTTCTTCCCTGGAATATGCTGAATCATATAATGGTGCTCATACGCTGTCAAGCTTTAAAACTGATTAATCCTTTTCTTCCTCTTTAAATAAGACATGTTGGCTCACCTATACAGTGGAGTTAAAAAACAGTTATTCCAAGCACCATATTTTTGAACCATTGCAGCTTCTATGTCTGATGTGATTCATTCTTGCAAAGTCAAAGTTTAAAACCTGTTCAGCTATCTCCCATTGTCCATTCAAAATACCAGTGCTCTCCATAAAAGGAAGACACAGCAACAAGTCAAGATTTTTCTGCTTTGGTTTTGCATGTAGGTTTCAAGCTTCATCAGCCCAGGATCACATAGCAGGAAGTGTAGGATGTAATTTTCATGTTTAGTGTCACCTAGAAACCATAAAGATTTTTGGTAATTTGTACTGGCAATAATGCTAAGCTGGTCTCCTTAATTTCTCACTGTCTTTTCCCTTTCTGGTACAGAAAAGAAGAGAACAAAATGTACAGACCTCAATTTCTAAAACCTCCAGAATCAGTATAGCTGAGACAGATTTTCCTGGACTAAGTTAGGTTTTAAGAAGAGGACTTGTTCCTTAGCACCACATAGCTATGAAAATCCTCGCTCGCTGAGAGAAGACACACATTCCAATAGTGCTTCTTCAGCTGTCGGTTTTTGCATCCATTCTGCTGGGGGGAACAATACCCTGCATTACAGCAATGTTTTTCAATCACACTGTTCCCACTCTGGATGCATGTTGCTTGCCACTGCTCTTTACAACACTGTAAGGTCTCTGCAGGCTAAGAAACCTGCAGAAAGGTAACAGTCCTAATTCTGGATCACTTGCAAGATAGCCTCTTAGATCTGCCTTACTCATTACCTTGTCAAAGTTACAATGAGTTATTCATCCAAGTAGAAAGTTAGCACTGCTCCTCATCTCTGACAGCAGCTTCAGCAAATGCAAATGTCCACTAGCATCCAAAATTGCTGCAGTGACTCCCATGGTGCTAGAAACCATTCTCATGTCACAGAAACTTGCCCAGGCAGGTGAACGTGCATTGTCGGCTTTGCCTTCCAAAAACTGGCATTAAGAAGCATCTTCCAGCTGTCCAAAGTAAGTCAGCATGCTGGCAGCAGCATGGCCCAGCATCAGGGCAGAAAATTGCTTGGGGTTTCTAAATTCTCAGAAATAACTGATAGAAAGGCTAAAATGGCTTGAAAACAATCATAGAGTAAGTGTGGGGTACAGGGCAGGAGAGGAAAAAACACAGATCCCCCTTCCCCAGTGCCATGCATTTACTGCTAAGGTCACAGTTCCCCTCACCAGTATGTCACCACAGTGCAGGTTACTCTGAGTTGTTGGAAGTATAAGGGCTATACACATACACAGTTTGCCTTGAATTTAAAAAGTGACATTTTAAGATAAAAATTTAGTATGTGAACGAGCTGCAGAGTCGAGAGGTGACCAACAAGAAGATCAGAGGTCTGGCAAATGTGACCCCCAGGGCAAAGTCAGCCAAGTGGATCTAGGAAAACTACTCTCTAGGGAAGACAAGATAGCAAACCATGCCATGCAGCCACCTTAACATGGGATTAATCTCTGCTGTGCAGAGTGGGGTGAGCTCCCCATTGTTCGCATGCTGGCCCATTGTGTCCCACCACCTCATTAATGCTGACATTAATGGTGTTTTGCTGGATGTGGTTTATTTGCTTGTTTATTTTGTAGCACTGCTTTCTTCCAAGTAGACCAGTGGAGTAGATAGCCTGGGAAGAGTGGACAGTCCTTAAGAATTAAATAATAGAGTAACATTAGTCAGGGGTGGTTTAGATATGGTTGATCTTGCCAGGGAGCAGGGTAAGAATTGAATTAACTGCTTCTGTTTTATATCAGTGAGTGTTGCCAGCCAATGCTACTCTGCAGCAAGCTGCATCAACCCAAACAGCGAAGAAAAATCCCACTATGCAGTCAAGCTGTTGGTAGGACTGCTCCTACACCTCTCCTTTGCTCTTGGCCTCAGAAGAGGCATGGATTGAGGGAAGTGGTTCTGCTCTTGCAACTCCATCTTCTGGGCTGAGATGGGGCCCTCTCCACCAGTGTTCAGGTTTCTCAGCCATGCCCTTCACTACCTATGCCAGCTCCCATGCTCTGGTCTTTCAAGCTCTGAATGGCTATTTTACACTTAGCCCAGTGCGCCTCCTGAATGAGTTCTGCTCTGTAAGTGTTCAAAGATAAAATTTTCATCAATACGCTAACTGTTGCAAAATGGTTTTGTGTGTTTCTAAGTTTGCTTAATTATTCTCTGTGCAAAATAGACAGTTGTTATAATATTTCTGTACATCTGTTTCTTGCCCTATCTCTGGGAAAATGATGTTTCTTAGACTACTTCTTGCTCCTTGTAATGTAAGCACCATTACCTCTACAAAAAGATCACAGGGAGTCAGCTTTGCAATGTAATTTAGAGACTGTTTACTCTTCACCACTGGACTTAAAAACAGTGTGCTGTATTTGTCTTCTGCTAAATGGACTTACACAAACAGCCCCAAATAATTCTTCTTCTAGACTGAATGTGCTTATGTTTTCCTGTGAGGTCATAGAGGCATTTTACTCTTTAAGCCGTTACCACAGATTATATGCATCCTAACAGAAAACAAGAAGTATTTAATTTTTACAATTAAATAGGTTTTAAAGATAAATCTTAAAAACTCTTGGGGTGAACTTTTCCCTGATATGCTGGATTGATCTTGCAAAGCTCACAGACTGATGGAAACAAATGTTTATTGTTTACCCAGCTCCGTAAGGACATAATACAAATTTTATTAAACTTCATAGAGCTTTCATGGTCAATCAGAAATTTTAAACAGCCCCCCCCCATATTTTTTAGCTGTGGAAAAACACGAGTAGCAGTCTGTTCTGCTTCTCCTACACCATGTCTCCCTACAACCTGTCTCCTCCTACACCCTGTCTCCCTGGCCTCACATTTTTAAGACGTAGACAAAAAGCAGCCTGACAGTAGGGCAGCAGCTGTGCATTGCCAAAGAGCAAAGGAAAATAGTAAAAGCTGTTTAAGGGTTGTTTTCTGTTCTACTGAATCAGGAATTTAATCATGCCGTAGATGAGCAGGGAAGCCTTGTGCCTGCCCCGGGGCAATGGCAGAAGCTTTCGACCCTCTCCTGTTCAGCAGGAACTTGTTGCTACCTGGAAATAGGAGTGCCTACATCCCAGCGCTGACCTACTAGGATTCTCAACATGCAGTAATGAAAGCATTTGGCAAAGTGCTCCAAATTAATTATAGCTACGAGTTTAGCCTCTGCCTGAAGCTGGCACTCAAACTGTTTCTGTAAGGATTACAAGCAAAGATACTTCTAAGGAACAATAGGGGTAGTGATAGGAAATCTGACTTCTGCTCCTTTCTCTGTCTCCTGCTCGCTGAGGGACTTTATTGCAGCTGCTTGAGAAAGTAGCCTGAAGCAATGTCACCTGCAGCAATGTCACCTGCTCTACTGAGCCTCTGCAACCAGCAGTGAGCTGGTCTGTATGCTCCTCTACTAATAAGGAAGCAGAAGTTTGTCAGCAAACTGATCCCAAGGCTTCTAAAACATGAATGCAAGTGTGAACCTAAAAAAACTTCCAAACCATTTGCTGTATTCATCACCTTACACCACTAGTTAGACATTAATTTGCTTCTATTTGTGTGTTTGCAACATACTTGATTTCTCATTGCCATCACAAATATTTCATTAAGATCTTTTGGGACAATTGTACTTCTATTTTACCAAAAACACAGGTGTCAGAACTACCCAACCCCGCAGCCCTTGTCAAAACAGTCCCAGGTCTCTGTAAACACATTCCAGTCAAACACACTAAGGTGCGGCAAGACTATCACCTTTTACCCAATTAGTAAACACAATTGATTTGTGTGGCAAAGAGAAAAGACTCTTACTTCCATTACGCCAACTAATAAATTTCTCATAAATGGGTCTCTCAGGAGGGAGCAGTTCTACCCCACTTACACCATTATCTTTAATAGAAACCTCTCCATAATCAACACAAGTTCAATCTAAGCATGCTTCTCAAAACCTTTTATTTTTCAAAATGCAGATTGTGCTGATGGAGTAGAAAATACTCCTGTTTTCCAAGATTGTATCGATACCATTAATAAAAATAAGCTGACCCAAGATTAACTGACACAAAGCAGCCAACTCACAACCTCCCTCCAGAGCAGAATGGCTGTACAACATTACATCGCAGCTGGCCTTAGGTCTGAATACTATATGCTCTGTTTTTTCCATTCTCTGGGCAGTGGTAAATTATTATAGCAGTAGATGTTTTACCCTGTTGTTTGTGCCATGCCATGTTTCCTCAAGTCTTTTAAGGTTAACATCCATTTTCCTTTCCTAGTTAACCTCAAAGGAAATCTCAGCAAAACCATGACATTTTAGTGCTTCTCTCAGACCCAGAGTGCATCCTGGCCAACCACTCAAGCAGGACATGTAGAAGCCATTGCCAAATTGCTAGCCTCCTTCTCAACACCACATGAAAAATGAGAGAGAAAAAAACATTGCTTCTGTCAGGGCTGGAGAGTCTGAAAAGGAGCATGGTCAACACCTGAGATCCTCAGTGACTGCACAGAGTGCTGGTCTTTCCTACCAAGGATCAGAGCATTTGGAAGAGAAACTCCACCTTCTTCCATGAAAGCGGGCTCAGTCCTATGTCTGATGGAAGATGCAATGAAGATAGAAAATGGGAACTGAAGATTTTGTTCTGAATACCTGGAGCACTCTCTAACACTGGATAATTTCCTGACGTTTCTGTGGCATTCAGCAATGCAGAATCTCCCATTACTACGTGTCTTCTTAATACCTGTGACTGTTTTGAAGTCCATCCTGTAAAAGCAAAACCATCCCACCTATCCTCTGTAGTTTGTGCAACAATCAGGTCACGTTACTACTGGCTCCCTTAAAACTTAGTGGTTTAAGTGCCTGACAGAGGTGAAACGTCTTCAAGGCTCCTGACTGATCCAAAGCCAAATATCCCAGTAAATGGCAATAATCAAAATCCATTAAGTGGATGGACCAGCTGTGCTTGTTTTCCCTAGCTTTTTACTGTTATGGTTTTCATTAGTAAGAAGGCAGATCTGTTCCTCATAACTTCATTAGCATTTATCAGAAAGCTATCTGCTATAGTGAGGCCATCAGAGTTTCCGTGAAATATATATAAAGACCAAAGCAAGCAACCTCATTGAGACTAGGTTTGTAAATTTGCTTATCTTCTAACTTCTGGTCACCATGACACAGGGCAGATGGCTAGATTTCTTTCAGTCTGATTTGATTACTACTTGGTTTTGTCTCTTCTGCAAGAGAGCACATGAGACTCTGCACTGAGGTAGCTGGGAAGGACCTCATCCTAGCAGTCTCACAAAGGTAATCTCATTACTCCATGATCCAGTGCTCTCTCCAGTGCTCCTAGCAGTAAAGAAACATCAACAAAAGCCAGTGTACACAGTTGAAATTCAGTTAAACTAAGCACCTCAACTAGGTAGTCTGAATTTTATCTATTAAAAATAGAAATCTCATTGTAACAAGCACAGTAGAAATACCAACATGGACTAATATCTTCAGTTAGGAATGGAAAACTGTTAGCAGTTCAGATCCAGCACAGGGATTTAGCATTTAATCATCAGGCTTGCAACACACTTCACTAGGACTTCAGGCAAACCAAAGTATTTCTTCCTGTTTTCTATTTCTGCCTCTATTACTCTTTGTTTATTATTTAGAAAGCTCCCCAAACCTCTCAGCTTTGGTCTGCCTTGTGCAATACATGCAGGAACTCAGTTTCTGCCCTGGGCAATTTTCATTGAGCTGGAGCAGAACTGAAGGAAACTGGAGCATTTTGGCTGCCAAGACACATTGCAACTTCTTATAACACCAGGAGCTGCAGGGGAAATCCTTTGATTCATTCTCTAAACCATGAAAGCTGCTTGGCAGAGATGTGTCACGCTACTGAATGGGGAGACCAGGGCAGTGCCTGAGAGCCTGGCTCCAGGTCTGTGAACGCCCTGAGGTGAGGTGAGATCCCCACCTTTCCAAAGCTCTTTCTTGCTTTGTCGGAGGGAGAGAGGATGTCCAAGCACTTTTTATGTTAAAGAAACCAAGGATGCTTGAGTCTTTCCATGTGGCAGCTGCTGAGCAGTGAGAACGGTAAAAGTGAGAAAACTTGTAAGCCAAGATAAAGACAGTTTAATGGGGAAAGCAAGGCTGTGCACACAAGCAAAACAAAATAAGGAATTCACTCATTAGTTCCCATCAGCTGGCAGGTGTTCAGCCATCTCTAGGAAAGCAGGGCTCCATCATGTAATGGTTACGTGGGAAGACAAAAGCCATAACTGTGAATGCCCACCCTTCCTCCGCCTTTCCCTGATCTCTTATTGCTCAGCACGATGTCATCTGGTATGGAATATCCCTTTAGTCAGTTGGGGTCAGCTGTCCTGGCTGTCTCCCCTTCCAATCTCTTGTGCACTCCCAGCCTAATTGCTGGGTGTGTGGTATGAAGCAGAGAAGGCCTTGACACTGTTCAGCAAGAACTGAAACATCCCTGTGTTATCAATGTTGCTTTGGCCACAAATCCAAAACACATCACCATACCAGCTGCTGTGAAGAAAATTAACCCCATCCCAGCCAAAACCAGTACAGACCTGCTAGAAACTCTTCCAGGGACACACACCAAACAACACAGCTCGAAGCATGGTTGCGGACCCAGGACAGACAGCTCACCCTTTCTGCAAGACTAGCTAGCCCAGCGTCTTGCTACAACAATATTTTTAATTGTCCTAGTCACCAAACAGTCATGTCTGTCACCAGTATCTCTAAAATGCATTTTGCTTTGTATCTATGAATTCAGAACTAGCAGGACAGTATGTGCACTTGCAGAACAGGTAACACCAAGGGACTGAAAGAAAGGACTCTCTGCACACAAGCATTTATACTTTTCCCTATTCTGCTAGCCAGTCTAGTAAAGACTCAGCTACAAACCTTGCCCATGGTGTAAAGCTAAATCATGTCACCCAGGACTCCTTGAAGAGGTCTTGTTATGAAGTGTGCTAAGTGTGACACAGCACATGCAGAGGTGCAGATTGAGGGTTCTGGAAAGTTTCAGGACTTGGTTACTGCCATATCAGCAGTTTCACAGGAAAGCCTGAAGACCTCAAAAAACACGTCTAATGCACACCTGGACTCAAACACCTTCAAGACCTGGCATACATGACCATACAAACTCCTTGCAAATCTTTTTCCCTCTCATTTTTGTTCCCTTGGTGAGAAGCTGCCTCCAGGCTTGTCAGCACTTCCCCCCCTGCCCCCCTTCAAGGGAATTTTTAAACCAGTGCAACTGGCAGCTGGACTTGCCTGTCTAAACCCACAGGTAAATAAACTGTCCTTGGGATCCGCACCCCTGCAAGTTGGCTGTTAACAAGCTTTTAGGTGGGGCGGCAGCTTTTTCCATTGCAGTACTTTGTGTGTGCCAGTTAATTTGGAGTGGTTTAGCACTCTGAAACCCCTTGGGCTCCTGGAGCCCGTTTGTCCTGTCCACACCTCAGCCATGGCACTCAGAAATGCCTGTGGGGTGGCTCCTGCCATCCTGGGCTTGCAGAGCTCCTGCAAGGAGAGTGGCATATGATCAGGAGTTTCCTTTGTATCTTTTTTAAGACACCTACAAAAGTTTCAATGTATTTTCTGCTCAAGTACTTGGTGCCTACTTGGAGAATGTTATCCTTGATCAAATTTGGAAAAGTTATGGTGATATTTTAGCATGTACCCTGAATTTATTTCTATTTAGCTTGCTTAGAATGCCCTGGCAGAGACAACCACAGCCTCCAGCACCTGCCCAAAACGTCTGCCATTGACAGCTCTCTTTTTGCCACAGGACAGCCTTTTTCCCTGAACTTAAACCCTTAAAGCTTCCTTACTCCTTTACTTTTTGAAGACACAAGGATTTTGAAGGGGAAAAAAAAAAGACCATTTCACCCCGAAACACGGATTTCCTCCAATGCCCCCAGAGCTCCACCCTTTATCACCAACTCTGGCAGTGGTGGTGGGGCCAGGGTGGTACTCATCCTCCTGCCGTTTTGGGCTAATCCTCCAGGGTTAACACTCCTTAAACTCTGGAGCTCTCTCTACAGACTGTCTGTAGTTAGGATTTACACCTCTTTAGAGAAAAACACACATTTCTTAGGTTTCCCCTCTTCAATGGTGAAAGCAGCTTGGGTATCTGCTCAGCAAGTGTACAGCTCAAGCCAGCTCTGCTGTGTATCCTCCAAGTGAAACACAGCTTAGTCCCTGCCTTGGCAGGTGTTCTAATTGCATGAGTGTGCCTAGGCTTGAAATAGCCTTAGTGTAGCAGGTTATATTCTTTTCAGAGAGAGGAATCTGTGACAAATGTCCTCACATCAGCAGGATTTTTGAAAGGGAAGCAAGTGAAATGCGGCTCATCCTTTACCAGTCACCGTCTCTGCCCTAAATCACACACAACTGTCACCAACAGGCTGGCTGAAGAACACACGGAAAGACAGAAATCATAGAATCACAGAATCATAAACTAGTTTGGGCTGGAAGGAACCTTCAAAGGCCACCTAGTTCCAACCCCCCTGCAATGAGCAGGGACATCTTCAACTAGATCAGGTTGCTCAGAGCCCCATCCAGCCTGACCTTGAATGTTTCCAGCGATGGGGCATCTACCACTTCTCCGGGCAATCTGTGCCAGTGGTTCACCACCCTCATTGTAAAAAATTTCTTCCTTAAATCTAGTCTGAATCTACCCTCTTTTAGTTTAAAACCATTACCCTTTGTCCTATCACAACAGGCCCTGCTAAAAAGTCTGTCCCCATCTTTCTTATAAGCCCCTTTAAGTACTGAAAGGCTGCTAAAAGCTCTCCTCGGAGCCTTCTCTTCTCCAAGCTGAACAACCCTGATTCTGTCAGCCTCTCTCAGGAGAAGCCCCTGACATGTTTGTGCACAGGTCTGGGAGAACAGCTCCCAGGAGGGAACACATATTGAAGACCTTTTTATCTGTCTGTCTAGAAGCCCCTGCCACAGTCCTCTTGATGGACACATGATGGAAAGGTTCGTTTGCTGTGATTTCGAAGTGCAAAAATTCAAAGGTGGATACGCCACAGGGGTTATACTTCAATCAAACAGTGAAACTTTATTGTTTTGCCCATAAAGCAGCATGCGATAGGAAGAAAGAGTAATAGGGAAAGAGAGAAAGGAGGTGAAGTGAGGAAAGAGGGTTACAGCTACCACCGCGGATCCAAAGGCGTCCCTCCGGTCCCAGGTCCAGGCAGCGTCCCGCCGGTCCTTTTGATCATCGTGATCCTTGGTGGGGAAAGCCTTTGAGAGTTTGTTTGCTAGGAAGACATCTTTTATGCCAGGCAACACACCTTGCCCCTCCTCTGGTCCACCTTGCCCCTCCTCTGTCCAGTGGCCCTCTGCCAGCTCGAGCGAGGCCTTCACGCATGCTCAGGGATGAGTGTCCGAGGCGTGGTCTGACTTGGAGGAGGGTAGCTTTTGACCAGGAGGTGTGTTTTCACATTGTAATGACATTATAATGTGCAAAGTTCACTTGAGGTTTCAGATTTCTTCATCAAAGTTGGAAGCAGCAGCTGGAATCAATCTTCTTGACAGCAGCTATACAGTCTTTATTGTTTCAG
>JANZLQ010000086.1:25336917-25349915 GCA_026212715.1 Elanus axillaris | reverse complement strand
CCGTTCGTACTGCTATTATCAACAGAGAGTGGTACAGAACTGTTCATACCATGCAGTACTCTCCCTTCAGCTTTTATTATGCAGATCATTGTGGCCTCTTGTCAAGATGTTAGTCTCATATTGTCCAAGTCCCTGATGTCGATGTTGAGACAGTACCATTCTTCGGACCGACTCTTACAGCCCCCTATCAAGTTCCTCTCCATTTTGAGGGTTGTCACAGTCTTCCTCTTTTCAGATAGCAGAGATGTAGCCTGAAATTTTTAATAATTCCATATGTAGTTAGTTCTCACTATTTTATCATTATTTCTTAGATTTGTATTTCTCAGTTTCCTAAGAGAAAGTAAGAGCAAATCAAAATCCAATAAAGATTCTAAGTGCAGGATCCCACCCCAGACTGGACTCCAAACTCTGATTTGGTGCCCAAAGTTGCTCTTTAAGGAATAGGAGCAGTTAGGTGTCTCAGGAGGCACCAGAGCAATCAGTGCTTGAGGCAGAGAGCCCATCTTACGTTATCAAGCCAAGTCACAAAACAGGAATGTGCAAGGAGGAATATCAGGCCTTTCTGGGATGTCAGCACCTTGTGCTAGGTGTAAAGGTAGCTCCTACGCTTGGCATCCTGAATCCTGAAATGTCTTTGGAAAACAGGTATTCAAAGAAAGAAGGGCTCAGTCTTCTCTTAAGCAGGATCACTAGGTGGTAATGGTATCACCAGTATATTTGAAAGGTTAGATCATTCACCCAGGAAGTGAGTTGCAGAATTTAACCTCTTCCTCTGCCCAAGGAGGGATCCAAATCTGTACCAGTTAGAACACTCTGCACACCATTTTCAAGGATGAAATTTTCCACCTCTCTTGAAGAATACAAGAGGAAGTAACTGTGTCATTTCTTGTTAGCAATGGGAAGTCATCTACTCTCATCTCTGCTCTCAGTACCGGTTATCTATTTTATTCATTAATGTAAATGCTACCTACAACAGAAAGAACAGTGATGCCTCTGGATGTCCTGTAGGAGAAAACAGCAGCCAGCACACAATTTGTGGGGAGACCAGACTTGTCAGTGTATATGAGATATTCTCAGAATAGACAAATTGATAAAGCTGTTAGCGAGATTGGGGGGGGGGGGGTGGAACATTTCTGGATCCTAGTCAGGCTCAGGCATAACTGAAGTATATCTCCTGCCAAGACACAGATGTTGCCAAATCTGAACCTATTTATCCTTTTCACCACTTAAATACCCCAGTTCCACACACCCCATATCTCCAGCCATTGAAGAAATATTTTCAACAAATTATCTTTTTCTTTCAGCAAAGGAATAGGAACCATAGAAGACAGAGACATTCCGCAGCAAAAGTTGTCTCAAGGAAGGGCAGGATGCATAGCAACCATGTAAGAAAAAAACCCATACTGTTACAGTTTGAGAGAGTAGAAGGACTTGAACAACCAGGTATAAATTCAGGGATAATCCAAGGATGGTAGCAAACCTTTGCTTCAGCTGTTACCAGTGAAGATGATGTAGAACACAGTGAGTAGGGGGACATAGCCAAAATCATTCAGGGGGATGGATATGCTAAACTGTAAATTGCTATCCATGATTTGGAAATGGAGCATGTAATCACAGAGGGAAAAAATAGGCTAGAAATGAGAACAAAGTTTCTCATTATTGGAGAGCAAAAGCTCTGGAAAGGCCTTTCAACAGCAGCAAAGGTCCCAAACCTGGCCATTTTTAAGAGCTGCATAAATTAGTGAAGGAGATTATATTAAAGACTGGACCAAAATGACCCTAGATATCCTTAGTAGTTATAGGTTCATATTTATAAACCATATCATTTCATATGAACCATATAGGTTCATATTTATACATTTAAAGGGAACAGAGACTTAACAAAGCCACTGAGAGGCTAATCACAATCACCCTTCTGTGGGATCAAAAATACGGTTAGAATAGAATAAAATTTCAGCCAGATCAAATAATAGTGCAGGCAAAGCCAAATTTTGCTTCGAGTTCTTCAGTTTTTACATTACATACGGGTGAAGTTCCCATTCTTGGTTGTGGTCTATAATGAATGTGTTTCAAGCAAATTCTGGACCATCTCCTTATTTCCTGCACGGTCACGTGCAGGCATGAGTCCTCAGAATGAGCAGGAACACTTTGTTACCATCATACTCAAAAATCGGTGCTGACAGCAACCCTCCATGTCCTGCCACTCTTAAAATGTGGAGAGCGTAGTACCAGACCATGAGGCTGTAAAGCCACAGAAGCAGTAATGCCTCACATGCAGTGACAGGAAGGATGCCTCTTCTGCAATGAGTGCTTCCCATGCTGCTAGAGCAATGCCACAAAGTGCATTCGAGGCCTGGAAACAGTGTTCACCTTGCACTAGCACTTGGGCATGTAGCCACAGTACAGTCCTCCTAGTTTCTGTGCCAGTGCCTCAGTAGAAAGTGAATTATGCTGCTTGCATCTTCTTCCTCATGGAGCTGCTAGAAAATGGGGGCTCTGTTCCTGGAAGGACAACTGCCCTGGAAGATAAAATCGTTACTGCCCAGGCTCCCTGGAACACTTTCAGATCACTGTAAACAACCTGATCTTAGTTTGAATCAATGGCTTAAGATTCACAGATTTTCCCAGAAGGTATGAACACCATAGGTAGAATGAGGATATGGACCTGGTAGCAATCTTGCAGAGATAATGCCAGTAATTTCTATTTTGCTTTGTGTTTACTTACTTTTTTGGAATTTATTTAAATAAAATCAATCCCTTTTTCAGAGAAACCCAAATAATCAACATCTGCTGACTTCTCAATTGGTTTTCTCTTTGAAGATAAATAGCATGCTTTTATGTTCATACACAGACTCTTCGGCAACATAACTTCAGCCCATCGGAAACACTGACAGTCTCTGAAAAACAACCAAAGGGGCAGGAGGCCAGCTTTAATCATTTGTAGCTAATACACTGTGCAACATAGAGAGACTGGGGAGAATAATTCTACATAGGAAGTCAAAAGTACTGTATTCCTTACAATTACCCATCTTCAAAGGAAAGAAAGGCTTTGGTGGTATAAAAAAATAATAGTGGTTCTGTAGTTATGCTGTATTTGCTGCATCCTGTGTGAATTAGTTTCATTCAAGTATGAACTGTGTTGGTGGCTTTCTAATTTACATTATGCCTCTGAACAATTTTCTATAGCTCCTTTTGAGAATAACTTGCGTTTTTAGACAAATTGAATGTTGTTCTCTCTTTCATGTAGATCATCCGGATCCAGTCAATGACTCAGTTTTTTATAGCCCTTTTAAAATTTCTTTTTATTTTTAGATTGCAGAACTTTTTTTTATTTGTTGGTGCCTATTCTTTCGCAGAGACACATTGTTCAAGAAATCACAAGTGGCTTCACATAAACACTCAGGAAGGATCAGAGACTGGAAAAGCTGCAAAGGCCATAGGAAAATCTGCGGCTGGAGCACAGCCCTGTAATGCACTGCAAAGTATTATAGCAAATATCAGATTAAGTGCAAGAGCTACTTGCTGTTCAACATATTTCAAGCCTTTGCCATGTTTGTTACTTTGGGAAGGGATGGGAGAGCCAGGTGCTGCATTTGCTGCACAACATGGCAGTGACAGCATGATCCAAAGAAAAGAATTTGCTGTGCTTGACCATGACAGAGTAATGCTGCCGCTTTCCTGGGTGCAGGGCAACCATCTGCTGCCTCTCACAATATACAAGCCCTCCCATGAGGGCTCCAGCTCCAAACTTCAAATCCCCAAACCCTCTGGCTCTAAACACAGGGAAGTAGTAGGCTAAAGCCTGACCCCACTGAGGGGTTTTTTCCTCTCTCATGGACAGCCCCAAACTGAGGGCTACACAGGGAGTCTCTGGGGAAGACAAACTTGTTTTTCCCTGTGCTTTTGCAGCTTTCTGATGATCACTACCCTATCGTTCTCTATCTACAGCATATGCTGCTCGCATCCATTTTCACTTGCTTCTGGAGGCTACGTTGTTCCCTGCTGTAGAAGCAGTTGTCTCTGACAAGGACAGCAGGTACACTGTCACAGATGTCTGTGTAGCTACTTCTGTAGGTCCCATAGCATGCACTCTGTTATCAGGAATAGTAGATAGCCTCATTTAAACATAACAACAAAAAAAAAAAAACCCAACCTCCCCCAAAACATTACAGAGACACAGAAAGCCTCCTTGCCAGGGTTTTTGGGGCCAGACGTGTGTGAGTTGGGCAACTCAGGAGCAGTGCAGCTCTGTTCACATGGTGCTACACCCATGTAAATCAATCCAAGAAATCCCATGCTGTCACACAGAGCGACCTCAGATGTCTCTGCACCCGAGGCAATCCATACCTTAGATAATCTTCCCAGGAAAAATAAGGGGTTATTGAGAGTAACTCGTACACTAATCCCCAGAGTGGACCAACCCAGGAGCATCACAACCCATTTTACAGAGGAAGAACAAGAACGTCAAAGCCCTGCAGAAGGCTTTGGGAATGGCAGTGCCCGGTTTTGAGGCTCCCTGTTGCCTGGTGGAGTCCTCTACCCCCCAAGAAGGGATGCAGGCCTGCAAGTAGCTCAGGGCAGGCATGGGTACCAACCCATGTCGGAGACTCACACTGCCAACTGGGACCTGCTAGCATAGGAAATGCTACACAAGGCAGTGCCTCTGGAGATGACTGTTGGCAAGGTATTCCAGGTCTTTCGTTCACTTGGTGCCCATGGTGATTTGTCTAAAGATTGAAGTTTGCCATTTGGTAATTACTGCATAGCGAATGAGGACTAACCTGTGTCCTCTACATCCTGTAACTGCTCTTTCTTTATTTTGTTACCACAGAAATACCATCTTCAAAATGTAGCTAGTAGAGAGCCTCCAAAACACAAGATTCATAGTACAGAAGTATAGCATAGACTAACATTTACTAGTGGAATACATTGAACATCTTTTATCACAGTATGAAATTCAGCAGGATTTTTTCAAATGACCACTCATTATTGGTCTGTTTGGTCCCATTGCAGTCATCTGCAAAACTCCCATTAACTAAACAATGAAGCACATAAGAAAAGCTGTTTACCACTCACACTCCATTTCTCTTCTAAAGTAAGTGATGCTCATACATGCCCAAGTCTATGTGAGCAATAACCCAACGGGCAGGAGTATTTCTCTGAAACAAGAAACTGTTAAAAACCCCCACACTTTACTCTGTCTTACTTGGTGTCATGTCCCAATTTCTTAGGATGATGACTCATGTTTGCTGATTCCCAGGTCAAAATTAAGGTGAAACAACACCAGGGATCCTTTAACTCGCAAAACTCAATTTTTATTTGCTCACAAGAATTGGCATACTCAACACCAAAACTGGTATGCTCACAACAGAAATTGGCATGAAACCATGTCAGTAAACTGTGTAACATGTGCTAACCATGCATCACCAAACATATATGACAGTCCTTGTTTATCTGGGAATTGGTTCAGGGAAGACAATAAGGAGAGCCCTCCTGCTGGGTCAGGAGGTTCAGAGCAGACACCCTTGCTTTCTAGGCTCCTGTTCAGAGAGGAGCCTGGGGGCAGCTGGATCCACTCCTAGTCCCAGACTTGGTCAGCGGTTTATGTCTAAAGGGGTGATTTGTAGAGATTACAGAAAAGGAAAAAGAAAGAGAGGAGACAGAGAGAGGGGAGATAAACAAGAGAGAAGGGGGGGAGTGGGGGAGAGAGGGAGAGAGAGGAGAAAGATTTCACCAGTCCTGGGTCCACCTTTGGTCCAGTCAGCCGAGGGCTCTGGTTCCAAGGGGCTTACATACGTGGGGCTTCAGATTGTGTCCTTCTATCATCCTTGCCCCTCCTTTGGGTGGGCACTCAAATTCATTAGGCTAACCAGGTAGCCTTTGGGTTGTGGGCCTGGGGGGTAACTTCCCCTTCCCTGCAGACGCAATCTTTGGCCACGCATGGCGAGCTGCCCTGCTCAGCACATCAGAACAGCACACCAGAGCAGGGAGCTGTGCAACCTCCTGCACGCCCTCCCCCTCCTGTTGGGTTTCTTCTCACCTGGGGTTCCTTGCTAGGCAGAGTTCGTCCATTAGAGTTAGTTGTTAAGCAGAACTTGCCCCACCACAATATTTGAGACATTATCTCCTTTAGTCTCTCACGCTTGAGTTTACAGTCAGAGGCAGATTTATTTTTCTTCTACCAAAGAGTGAAATTGTTGCCAGAGGTAGCAGCAACATTTTCCATCTGCAATATATAAGCTCAGCTCACTGCTACAGAATGCCAGACAGTATGATCCCAAATGACAGCTCAGCTAAGCCTTTCACTGCAAAGAATACACCATGGGCTCAGAGGACTTTTCTGTAAAGAGGAAAAGAGCGTCTGGGCAGCTGCTCTACAGGAGGACTTGCTGCACCTTCTTTATCTCACTTCTACACCTGCGAGCTTCCTTCATTACTTCATCTTCCTGTCTTCATATACAAGCTATTATGAATTGTTAAGGAATATTGCATAATGTATTTTACTAATAAGAGATTACCCAAGGATGGAAACCCATATTAGATGAGGCAATTCTATTTATCTGCCCTGACAGGTCTGTGAACTGTGGGCAGTTTTATTAAGCTCTTGATGCAGTTTTATCTTCCAGTAGCACACACAATTGCAGAGGATCATTCAACATTGTATTTTGATTGCAAAGTCTTTGGGCAGACACCATCTCTTGTATAAGCAGAGCCTAACACAGTAGGGACCTGATTTTGTCTGTGGCCTCCAGATACTTCTGGGGTGCAAATTCTAAATATTATCAATCCACAAGACTGAATTATTACTGAGTACTTCCACTGCATAAAGTTGGTATAATCCACTTGGTATTGTGTCAATTACTTTACAAAATCAAATCTGTGTGCATTTACTGCAAAAGCACAAGGAAAAAATGAAAGCTACATGCCCAAAGAGTTACTGAAATACTCCTCAGCTGCTGCCTGTCTCTGAAGTCCATAGTCATTGAATCTTCTGCCGCTGGCCAAACACAAAACCACTTCAGCCAGACCACCAACCACCTACAGCACTTCAGTCCTACTACCAGTTTCCACATCTACATCCAATCATTGCTAGTAAGATCCAGAAGAGGTCCCCCCATCACCTCACTCCAGTGAGCACTGTAGTAGCATACCTAATTTGGGCAGACATGGAGAGATGAGGAGCTGAACCAGCTGAGAACCTTGGCTCCAGAAAAGGGACCAGAACGAAGAGTCCCAGTGGGAACAGGTACCTACTCAGCTGCTGAAACACCCTACAATTCTGCACCAAAGGAGCACGTGTTGGCACATTCTTGGGTGGGCTCTGGTCTCCTTGCTGCAGCAGTTAGAAAATTGCCATGGTGACTGTGACTGTCTCAGCTCTCTCCCATGCAAAGGAAACACCTTGAGCTCAGACCTGACTGGTGCAGCCAGAGGCTGCAGGGTTCAGCTCCTGAGATCAAACCAAGGTGAAACACATGGCTGCCCCCATCCTGCTTTTTGCAGCCCTGTTGGCTACACACAGTTCAGGAAAGCCTGCAGCTCATCTGCTCAGCATATACATATATATATATATACCTTTGGCCCCTGGGAGGGTCTGGTCACCTTGATGGAGGGGTAGAGAGCTCCACAGGCGGAACAGCAATTAAAATCAGGTTTTGCAATTTGTGGCCACACGTCTTTGTACCACTCTTTGTTTTGTGCCTTTGGAAAGTTCAGCCTTGCATGTGTTCAGCTTTTAGTGCTTTAACCAATCTTCCAGCCATGTGAATCAAATTATCATCGAATTCAGTCATTTCAAATCAGATCAAGTGTTAGTCTTCAAATTAAAATGTTAAATATAAAAATAAATGGAAATGTTTTACTATTGCACTCCTGGGATTATTTTAGAGATGCAGTTACAGATTTCAGTCAGCCATGGTTGACTGCAGAGCCCAGGAATATCTTTCAATCTAGAGCCATGCCTCTGCTTACCTTCTGCATACACACATACATGGCTGTTGCTCATCTGGATGACATACTCCTGGGCTGAGCACACACAGCATAAATTTGATGCCTGAACATTCATCTGCAGCCCATGGTACATACACATTTTCTGCTACTGGGTCAGCAGACAGTCCTTACCAGCTGGGAAATTTCTGAAAATGAAGTACTTGTAGATTGCTACTGGGCTATGTGTGTCTTACTGGAGACCAAATCATCTTTGAGTTGATAAGTGTAGGCTCATCACTAAGGAAAACCAGACCAGAAGAACAATGAAGGAAGTTTTGATTTAGTACAGCCTTAAGACTGGCTAGATCAAGGTTCTTCTCTATTGACTAGGTCTTCACAAGTCTGGGCATCAGGACTTACAGAGTATTGGAGGCATCTGGCTCTGGGTTGTACTGTCATTAAAAGCTCATGTATGTAAAATTTGCTATAGGATTTTGCTGTTTTAAAACTGTCCTCTGCTGCCATACATAAGATCCAGCTACATCCATCATCCAGATAATGATTTTGAGCAACTTTTGAGTATTATTTGTGTCACAAAGTACCCTGAAGCCCTAGCACATTTCTTCCATCCTGCAATGCAAAGTGCTGGTGCCTGCAAAGGATGTCGGAGCAGAAAACAAATGGTGAATACATGTCATGGTTTAACCCCAGCTGACAATTAAGCACCATGTAGCTGCTCTCTCACTCTCCCCTGCCCAGTGGGATGGGGGAGACAATCAGGAAATAAAAAGCAAAACTTGTGGCTTGAGATAAAGACAGTTTAATAGGACAGAGAAGGAAGGGGAAATAATGGGAAAATAATAATAATAGAATACACAAAAAAATACAATTGTGATACACAATACAATTGCTCACCACCCACTGACTGATGCCCAGCCAATCCTCAAGCCGTGGTGTCCCCTGGCCAGCTCCCCCCAGTTTATATGCTGAGCATGAGACAATATAGCATGGAACACCCCTCTGGCTCGTTTGGGTCAGCTGCCCTGGGGGTGTCCCCTCCCAGCTTCTTGTGCCCCTCCAGCCACCACTAGCAGGGCAGTAAGAGAAGCTGAAAAGTCCTTGATTTAGTATAAACACTGTTTATCAACAACTAAAACATCAGTGTGTTATCAACATTCTTCTCATCCTAAATCCAAAACGCAGCACTATATCAGATATTAAGAAGAAAATTAACTTTATTCTAGCCAAAACCAGGACAATACAACAAAGAGGAAGCATATAAGACCATTGCCTCCTACAGGTGCACACCACTGCTCACTGTTGCACAGGTCACCAGCCCGATTCCAGTTAAGTGTTTTGTAGACATGATGGGTGGGAGGAGTAAAACGGAGGCTTTGATGACTGTCTATTGACACAGCTGCATGTTGTGCTTGTAAACTGGGGATTGTCTAGCAGCTCGTTGAGGGGGTTGGAGCAGGTACATCATTCACTTACAGAGTATTCTTTTAGGACCACAGTGTAAGTGGGCACTGCCCACCATAATTATAAGTATTATATGTCTGTCTGTGATTACTGTGGTGTTTAATAGCTGAGAAGGTGGGGGATTCCAGCAGGGCATACACTCGAAGTCAAGTCAGTGCTGGTGAACTTTTTTCATCGGAACTCAATGCCCTTTGCAAGGATCTTTCTTTACTTCTAACTGTGTTGAGTCACTATTTTGGCACAGCAGAGGATAAAAACCAAGGCAGAGAGTGCAACAAATAAATTAACAGCAGGTAAACACAGTTGTTAAAATAGGGATTGGGGGCAGAAGGGAGTAAGTACATTGCTGAAGGACAGGTTTTCTAAGCTACTTGAAGATGGAGGGTGTCTTGAGGAAACCTTTACAGGTTTTCTTCCTAGAGAAGGCATTAGAAAAAAATATATAAATGGCCTTACTGGGTCAAACCAAAGGTCCATCTTCTGTGGTATTCCATCCTCAGCAGCACCGTAAGCAGGTGCCTGGGATGAGAACAGGAGGCTGTGCGTGGTACATCCTCTGAATACTCTCCCAGATTCAACACATTTCCATCTCAAAGGACTTCCTGATCTATGTGTGGGTTTCTGTATTTATTAATCATTCCTATTTGTCTTTAACCCAGAGCTACAGCACAGTCCTCACATTATATCAGCTAATTCTACTTGAAAAAAAGCCACAATGAAAATTATAGTTATGCCTGAGGGCAATTAGACCCAAAGAAAACTCAGAGCCAAATGTGGACAAGGCCAGTCTGCCCTTGATGGCACTGACTAGTCACATAACATGGACACAATCTCTCTGCACCGCTTGCAGTGTAGATATGGCCGGAAGGGCCAATGGTGCAAGACAAGCCAAAGATTTAACAATGTGAAATGCAGCAGAACAGTAAAGAATATAAGAATATTAGCTAAGTTAAAGATTAACCATTTCAGATCTTCAACTAAGTCATTTGAATTTGAGATGCTCCTACTTAAAGCTTATTAATTCCAGTTAATGCCAATATTAATGCCCTGCCTTTAGTCTGTTAGTTTTCCCATGTCTTATTCTTCACTTTGAAGGTTGCAAACCACCAAGTCAAAATTAATTAAATCAATGAACAGTTCTGTACCACTGGACTTTCTTAGCAGGGATTAGACAAGTAAAAGAAGAAGCCCTTAAAGTCAGTCCATAGATTGCATTTTTTAGTGGTTTTAGGCCCTCGCTGTTTCTGGTGGAGTTAACAGCTACATGCAGTCACCCAAAGGACCATTTGGATAATTGAAGCAAATGCTGTTGTACAAAACCACAGTACACATGGTCTGCTGAACTTGGCTTGTTGCTAACGCAGGACAGCTTTACTGCTCTAAGGTCTAATGGGAATCATAGATTTCTGTAGTTTCTGTAATCACAAACATTTCTAGAATTACAGAAATGTGATCATCATCTTCCTCCTGCCAATGCAGGACAGCTCTTTTCTGCATCCTTTTACCCATGTGTGTTTTATTTGTTGTTGATCACCATGCAGGAGTGGTAACAAACATAACAGTTAAATGTGTAGCTAGATGGTGTATCAGATAATGTGGAAAGCTGAGCAGTTCAGGGTTGGTTGCAGCTCAGGTTCTAATGCTCACATTGCTTATACCAGTGTCTAACACTGTCCAGGAATTCACAGAGTGTATCTAGCACAATAGAGACACATCAGGATTTCTAGGCATAGCTGCAGTACAAATAGGGAAGCTAATTCTAGTGCATAAGCAATTGTTCATTTTAGTGAATATTTAACAATAATAATCATAATGGTAAACCTATAGAATTTTTTTTTTAATTTACAGTTTTTCTCTCCCCACCACGCAGTGAAGGTTTCGGTCCCCCAGTCCCATACACTGTTTATGCAGGACCTGCTACAAGAAAGCCGGCGACTCAGGTCGGGAGCCTGTCAATGGGCAGTTGGAAGGAGGAGAATGGCAGTTACTTCCTCAAGTGGATCTGCCATTGATGGAGAAAGTTTTTGGCCCCCATTGAGTTCATCTGCTCCCCATTTCCTGCATCAGACATTCCTCCCCTGAATTTTGCCAAGTAGCAGATCCACAGCTTGTAGGCTGCATCTGAAATCAAGAGGCAGTTATCTCCCAGCATAGAGTTTGTGGTTGGACACAGGGAGTAAGGTGAAAACCTTAACTAATGACAAAATGACAGAAAACTGTGTAGCACCAAGAGAAAAAATACTCACTAAAAAGGTCTCCAATATCCCTAAATGCAGGTAGACAATTCCTGCAGGGAACTGCTGCACAACATGGGAAATTGTAACAGGGCAAAAATCCTGAGCAACGCCTCAGCAGCCCCTGTGGCAGGTATACCAAATCATGTTCCCCTCACAGGACATTTTTTTATGCTCCTCTCTGCTGCCACAGCAGAGAACTCTGCAGCTTTATGTGCACTGTTTCCTGGCTGGGAGAGATGCTTACAGCTCATGGTGGACCTATTTGACCTGAACCAACTTCTTCCCAATCAATTTCATTGGCATTATGGGACTGTGCCAGTGTAGCAGAAGTGAACAGGCTCTTTACTTTTTTTGAAGCACTTCGATCTCACCAAATCTACAGAATTAACCCACAGAACAAATCAATGCATGAAACCGCCAAACATTCATGCCTCCTTTTGCAAAAGCAAGTGACAGCACAATTTTAGAGGGAGTGCAACTCTGTTTACAGTTGAAAAGAAGCCAGCAAGGAAAGACCCAGCTATAGTCTATGTCTAATGAACTTTATTTAAACATATGCACTAGTCCTGGAACACAGCAACTGCTGTCACAACTGGTGTAACAAAAATGTCGGCTTTGGTGGGTCATCTAATCTTTACCTCACATATCAGATGGAACAAAAGTGAATAGAGCAGTTCACCAAAATCCTCACCAGTCTTTAAGAAAGCAAGTTAGCAGAAACAAAGATTACTAATTAGCCTGAAGGCTGTGGTCCAAAAAAAAAATCAACACATCTGGCTTTCTTTTTTTCTGGCAATACTGCAATATGAATGCCAGTTTAGGCATTGTCACATAAGTGAGTGGGATGGCTCAGACCCAGGTAGCTCCTGCTGAAGCACCTCATGGGCTCCCTGGACCTACATCTGGATCAGACAGTGACACTGGATTTAAAATAATCCAAATTAGCTATGTCTATCTCATTAGTACTCAGATGTTTACTCATTATTCTGACTGAAAAATGCAGAGCAACACCACTGTAAATCTTTGGAAATGTGTCTGTGGGACTCTAGTGTTTTTTCTTCCTTTGGCTTTCCTTCTTTCTTGATATCTTATAATACCCTTATATTATTACTCAAGCTTAGTATTTTATTTAAAATGAGAGCAGTTTTCTGTGTGCATCTGCAAAAAAATTGATCTTGTGTGTCTCTACTGGCAGCCACCCACAGTGAGACTTCATGTGCCCTAATGCTGGAAATGCACTTAACTAAATTAGATAGCTGTGATGGGTTGACCCTGGCTGGACGCCAGGTGCCCACCAAGTCGTTCTATCACTCCCCCCCTCTTCGCTAGACAGAGGAGAGGAGAAAAGAA
>JANZLQ010000086.1:25306230-25325107 GCA_026212715.1 Elanus axillaris | reverse complement strand
CCGCCATCCCCGGCGCGCCTCCGCCGCCGCTTTCAGCGCGCCGCCCCCCGATGTCCCCCGCAGCGCCCCCCGGCTCGGCGGGGGTGGGAAGTCCCTTGTGTCGTCCCCCCCGCCGCCAGCCCCCGAGGCCCGCCTGGGCAGCGCGCCCCTCTGGGCTTTCAGGCAGGGCGATAGACGCGGGGCAGCCGCAGCACGGCGGCCGGACGGAAAATACCGAGGGAGCCCCGCGAGAAACCAACCCCACGTCTCCCGGAGCAGGGAGGTCAGCGCAAGTGCCCCCCCCCCGCCGCGTACACAAGCAGGGCGGTACCACCGCTTTTCTCTCCCCCAAAACATGCGTCCTCCCGGGAAAAAGCATCCACCGAGCCTTCCGGCGGCATCCCTCCTGCAGCCCCCCCCCGCTTCCTCGCGTTGGGGTCCCGGCCGCCCCCCTCCGCTCGCCGAAGGGAGCCCTTTCCCGGGCAGGGAACAGCGGAGAGACGGAAACCGCTGCTAAGAAAGCAGGGAGAACCTGTTTCGAGCAGGGGGACTTTTCAAGGAAAGTCACTAAAAATTAGTAACTGCACAGAGCCTTCGAAAGTGATGTTTTAAAGCCTGGTAAAGTTTAAATAAACTAATCCCCTCTCTCGACTTGCCAGATGAAGGTTTTAGCAGGAGACCGCAATACATCACCTCGACTCCAAGGGAAAGCAAAAGCAGTTCTCCCGGACACCCAGGCTCCTGCAGCGTCAGGCAAGATAAGGGAATGAAAACCTACACTTTTATTCGGAGCTGCCTTATAATCTCCAGCCTTCTTTTAACATCATACATGTTAGGTCTCTCTTATCAGCACTAAGACTACCTTTCACCCATCAATATGAGATTAGCAACGTTATTCTTTATTTTAAGCAAAAACAGCCCCCCTTCCCCCCCAACGGTATTAGAAAGAACCAGCTTGGGGGAAAATGGCACACTTGACACCCGAAGCTTGTCTTTGGAAGACTTACCATAGAAAAAGCGGACCAGATCCTGACAAGGATTGCCAGTTCTGGTGGGCTTGTACGGAATTCAGCACAAGCACAGCATGCATTTCAGCAGTATGAAAAAGGCACAACTATTTTCTGTGAGATTTCTACGTTTCAGTCTCAGTTCAGTTCATAGACCTCACTGGACATATCCAGCTTCCAAAGCCAGCTATACTTCTTCCCAATCATTACACTGGAAACTCTTGCACAGCTTGGCCTTTGAGTGAGACCTGTATCGATCACAGGAAAGGGGTGCTGATGCCAGCAGCTCTCAACAAGACCAGGGCAGGCATTAGGTCTGCCAGGCAAGCAAGCGTGCACGAAATGACCATGCTAGTATGGAGGAGTGGCAGGGAAAACACACTGGACCCACAGTGCTGGGCTCTTGGTCTGAACCAAGAGAAGCCGTGTGTGCCCAGGATTATTGCTAGGTACAGCAAGAGGCTGTCGTTGGTCACGGGGATCAGTCGCACCAAAGGACCCGTTACAAATTTCCTGGGTTACAACTAGCAGTGGAGCTGGTGCACGCAGGGAAAAAGAGGCAGGGGCAAGGCTTCATTTTAATGAAACAACAGAGGTACGCATTAAGGTATGAGTGAAGGTATAAATTGGTAATGAGGGAAAGGAAACCACAGGTACCGCTGAAATTAAACAACAGAGGTAAACCACAAGAGAAATAATATTCTCTAAGCAAAACCTAAATGAACTCCTTTTTCTCAGCCTGTGGGGTAAACATGTGGATGGAGACAGAAGTGATGTTTGGAAATCTAAACTGCAGTCTGCTTCTAGAAGCTGGGAGCTGACTGCAAGCCCACCTTGCACTTCAGTGCCATCAGCCATGCTTCTGCAGGGGGCTAGCAGCTGCTGTAGACTCTGCCTGTGACTAATGCAGACAGAGCAGTGCTTCCTTCTACTTTTTCATGTGTTCCTGGATAAATATTCTTTCTTACCAGATGCTGTCTCCAGCTTGCCTGCCTTTTATTTTTCAATCTTCAATTTATTAATTTTTTTTATCAAGCTACTGTTCTCACTCCCTCTTTCTTGCCTGGCATTTTCTCACCTTCCTTCCTTCCCCCATTCCCATTCCAGAGCCCAACATTAATGCAAGAACAAGACTTGACTTTGTGAAGACCACTGTATACTCACCTGACTCAAAACTGCAGCCTCTCTTTTCTTCCTTCACCTCTTCATCTTTACATAATCGATGGAAGGATGCTCCTGACATCTATCATTTTAAATTGGGTTTTTCCCTTTCGACTTTTAAGTGTTCCCTAATTGTTTTCCATGACAGTTTATTTTCCCTTTTGTTCTCTCTCTGGTTCTTACCAAGGCAGCTGTATTTTCATCTTCTTTTTACATGCAAATCTTTAGTTTTAATGATATTTAAGTACTTACATCTCTATTGATTAAAAACTCCACTGACTGAAATATTAAAACACTGAAAAAAGCCAAACAACCCAGGACTCTGTGTGTATGCCTCTTTTTAAAAGGTGAGAGTAGTAACTGTCTGAATTTTCCAGGTTCTCTCAGTCACAAAAGCCACGGATGCAATCAGGACACTTGGAAGTTGAATCTTTGCTAACTCAGGGTGGGAGGAAAGCACAGACCGACACCCAGAACTTTTCAGGCAAAATGACATATCACCCTGGTGTCACAGGGTGTTCCACCTCTGGGGCCTTCACCCACTTCAGCAGCTGCACTGCAGCACAAAATGTAAACTTGCAGTTATGTGGCATGAAATATTAAGGCATATAAAGGTTGAAACTCGCATTTACACTTACTGCAGACCAGGTCTGGCTTCAAAACCCATTAAAGAACTGGTGTCAATGCATTTACAACAGCCTCCATTTGGACTCATCCCAAGCCTGCACACAGCACAATTTAAAGGAACGTGTGGATCACTGCGACAGTATTCGCACATGGGAGAAAAACCCCCGCCTTCTGCCAAGTAAGTGCAGATAGAAAAAAATCTAATTGAGCTTTCTGGAAATACTGTAGTAATTGGGACTATACCTAAGCATAATCTCTGGAAGAAACAATTTTGCCCCCTCACCAGTGAAATTATCACTAGAGAAGTGAGTCTCTGACATTGCAGAGGATCAGGCTGCAAGTCTGCATTGGGGGTTAAATGCTTCCCTGACTGAAACAGGAAAAACAAGTGTATCAGAAGGATAAAAATTATAGAACAGTTCAGCTGAAAAGGACCTACAATGATCATCTAGTCCAACTGCCCAACCACTTCAGGGCTGACTAAAAGTTAAAGCATGTTATGAAGGGCCTTGTCCAAAGGCCTCTCAAACACTGACAGGCTTGGGACATTGATCACCTCTCTAGGAAGCCTGTTCCAGCGTTTGACCACCCTCTTGGTAAAGATATGCTTCCTGATGTCCAGTCTAAACCTCCCCTGGCGCAGCTTTGAACCATTCTCCGCGTCCTATCACTAGATCCCAGGGAAGAGCTCAGCACCTCCCTCTCCCCTTCCCATCCTCAGGAAGCTGTAGGGAACATTAAGATCACCCCTCAGCCTCCTTTCCTCCAAGCTAGACAAACCCAGAAACCTCAGCCGCTCCTCATAGGACATTCCTTTCAGCCCTCTCACCAGCTTTGTTGCCCTCCTCTGGATGCATTCAAGGACCTTCACACCATTCTTAAATTGTGGGGCCCAGGACTGCACACTGTACTCAAGGTGAGGCTGCGCTAACACTGAATTTGGGAACTCAAGCATCCGTGTCCCAGGTACCATATCCTATCACTTGGAACTCGCCTGTGTTGCAAGGCCAGCTTCTCTTGCAACATCTCTCATGGTGCTCCTAATTTTAGTCTTGTCTATACACAGCAAAGGAGAGGGGGGCAGAAGGTGCTGTCCCTTGCCAAACCCCATTCTCAAGATGTATTCAGGCCAGGCCTAGTACTAGTCTCCCACTGCCTCTCCACCACTCCACACTCAGAAAAGATGAGTTCTGCGCTTCACTGGGAAGGAATTGAATAAAGAAACAGAGAGACATCATTTGAGGTAACACTGCAGTGAAGGTACTTCCCTCACACTAGCTCTTCTTGTGTCCAGAGACAGCAGTAGGTGCTCAGTTCCTAAGTTGACTCTGTTACAAATTTTTGACCTAGCAGTGGGGCACATAATCAATAGCTCTGTCGTTCCTTACAGTAATCAGATTATTATGATGACTTAAGTCTTAATACTTTGATGGAAATTAGTCTCAGTTCTGCATTTCACCTAGGTACAATAACATGGGTGAGAGAAAAAAAAACCCCAACCATGAAACAAATTGGTGTCCATTTCCTAAGGGCACAATTTTTTAAGAAATGTCTTCTTGGATGAAAATGGTGAATATCTCTATAAAATGTTTAATGGACAATTTGCTTTAACTAGGGTCTCATGCAACCATGAGGTATACAGGGGATGTGTTGTGTAGAATTTTATCCATTCCCCATCACGTGACCCTGAGCACATTCAAAACTGAGCAGTACTACAGAAAGGCTTAACACACTCATGCCTATGCAGCAAAATTTGAGACCAGCACTGTACTTGGCTAGAAGAAAGAGATCACTTCATCACTGACCTGTAGTCTGCATAAGCAGACACAAAGAATCATTTAAAATTACTTTCCTTTATCAAAATGCAGACCTGATGGGACATACAGCTAGGCAAAGTATGGTCTCTAAAAGTATGTAGGAAAAATGTGACTGTCACCCAGTATTCATACAAGACATAAACCATGATTATGATACTCAAAAGATACTCCCAGTATTTTTCACTGCATTTACTTTTTGATCAACGTTTCTTAATTGGGGAAGCAAATACAAGAATGTAGCCAAAGATTAATTTAATAGCATTGCAGAACAGCAAATCCACTCCTTTAGAACATGATTAAACAATATGTTTCTTGAACCAAGGAGAAACCTGTGGGCTCCCATAAAACAAAATCTTTCACAGGAACAAATTTAAAAGTAGAACACATTACATCTTTAAGATTGTTGTCGTTAAAAGGTTTGTTTCAGTAAACAAAAAAAAAATCAGAAACCAGTATTATGGTCATAAAATAAAAAGTATTTCTTTAAAACAATTACAGCAAACATTCCCTGAGACTTAAGAATCACCAACAACTATTGCCAGATTGGGTTTTCTGTTACAGTGCAGAAATGTTACAGCACATTCTCTCCATGCAAAGATCATGCAGGAAGATTAAAGGCCACAGTTTTTATTTACTATGCGCATCATCCAGATACACTCATTTTTCAAGAGAATTAAATCCAGATGCAGCAACCCTCAGCACTGAAGCTAACCAGGACATAAAGGAAGAGATGGCAGTTAAAAGGTTAATGCACGTGTTGAGTGTGCATGTTCAGAATTCCTTCCCCCTGCCCCATGCTACATTTTCTACATTTCCCCTTCCAACTGTTAGGCTATGGTGGCATTCTGGAATATCCTCCCCTCTCCCTCCCCCCAGAAATACACATATAAAATACATACCCACCACCAAAATATTGCACTTGGACAAGTAATTTGTAGTCTAAGCAGAAAACAGTGATAAAGCAGAAGAGTAGAATAACTATAGAAGTTGAAATAATCAATTTTAATGCCCAAAATTAGATTTTTATGGCCCATAGTATTGCTGAAAGCTGTATGCAGCACAGCTTTATCGTTGCATAATTCCTCAGCACACAGAATTGAAGTGCAGTAAACATTCGGAATTTGGTGCAACACACTATCACAAAAAAAGAAAATCTACCTTTTGTTATTAATTCAGCTTGAAAAAATGGCATTCTGGGGTCAGTTTGCACTAACTCAGAAAAAGATAAGACCCTATCAGGTTCCAAATTCTCATGATGGAGAAGATGGTTTCTTTCTGTCTTGCTCTAACACCAAATCAATGCATGCATATCTCCCTGTGGCTACCTGCTAGTTCCCTGGCTCTTCTCCCAAGAGAGCACAATCATTCTTTCATTGCAACTTGCAGCTCTTAGGTCTGCTGAATTCTTTCTTTCATTTCTTCAAAGCATCCAACAGATCTGGCAGTGTCTGCTATTGCTTGATATAAAAGTGGTGCAACCCAGAAGTGCACAGCATTCATTAGCAGGAGACTATGAAAACCCAACCAAAGATCTGCAAAGACCCTGACCTGCAAAGAGTCTTTTTGTGGCAAAGATTGTTGATATGGGGTAACAGCAGAAGGAAGACAGCTTTAAGAAGCTTAAAAAAAAAAAAAAGCTAGCAGGAAACCAGTGGAGAAGCCTAACACATACCAATGAGAACTGCAGGAGTACCACAGTTGGATCCTGAAAGAGTATTTAAAGGAGACTGGAGAAACATAAAAAAAGAACATCTCTGCTTGCCCCAGAAAAACTCAAATGAATATACCAGCATGTGGGCTGAGGAGTGAAACTGGGCATGCGAAGTACTCAACATACCTATAAAACGTTGGGCATATTTTTTTAAGTATAATAGCTTGGCCACAATGGATCTGCTATGCTTATGTCATGCTGTTAATCTGCGTGTATGCAGGTTCAACCGGTCTGGACATCAATTCTCACTTTGGCTGGGCTGTCAGAGGTCCAGAAACACTGAACATATAGCCACATTCCTCTTCTCTCTTGGAAAAACTTTAAGTGAAAATAGAAGATAAGTCTAATAGAAGGGATGGTTGTCCTAACTCTAAATCTTGAGGACTGTGATCCGATTAGTGTTGTATGTATTTAATTTTTTCCTAAGCATTTTCTCTATCATCAGAGTATCTTTCTGCATGACTTCATCAACTTTTTTTTTCAGAGATCTAACAGGAAAAAATGTATGAAAATAATCTTTACCATCTTTGTGAAGCAGCTATCAAAAAGGTAAAACGAATCAGCTGGCTATAAACTATGACATTTACTGTCTATCAAGAGTATTCATCATATTGCACAAGAAAATAATGCAATGTGAGTCACAGCAAAACATATAAATATAAATGAATCCAAGTGGTACAAACCTCAGTTGACATTACAGTGAAAAGCTGCTTTTGTCTTGTCTTTTCTACAGTGACATTATCTCAAAATACACTGCCAGTTACTTTTG
Organism: Elanus axillaris; assembly: GCA_026212715.1. NCBI lineage: Eukaryota > Metazoa > Chordata > Aves > Accipitriformes > Accipitridae > Elanus > Elanus axillaris. Next base: position 25,318,036 of record JANZLQ010000086.1, on the reverse strand, counting down.
TTCTTTGTAAGGATCAAGAAGATTCAGGGCTCTGCTCTCATCATTAGCCAGACAGATCACAAAATTGTGTTGGTGATTCTACTCTAAAGACACCAGCTCATATATGCTACGGCCAGTCTTTGGCCACTCAGTAGCTGTTGAACATTTTGCTGGCTCAAGTACTACCTGTACTGTAAACCAAGCCCTAAAATCTCCACATGCTTAAACGCACAACACTCCATTCAAGCAGAGTTTTACTTAAAGAGACACCAAGATTAGTGACACAGCTGACACTTCAGCACAAGTCTGGTTGTAGGGGAAGAGAGAAAGGTTCTTGGTGTGTCAGATCTTCACTTTTTCTCTAACAGGAACTGCTAGACATGACGGAGTATAGATCTTCACTAGTTCATCCCAAGCACAGTCCACCACCTACAAAGCAAATAAAATCTATTTAGATCCTTCATAAGTGTCATTCTTACAAAAAAACAGAAGGAACTTAGGAGAAAATAATGCATATTGTGGAGTTAATGCTGATTGCTACTCTGATTTACAATTCTTCAAAATTACCTAATAATGCAGTTAGTTTTGCTTTGTTTTTTAAAATGTTGTCTTGCTTTTCATGCATCTTAGTCAAGTTAACAATCTCCTATTTTTCATACTCCCCATCAGGAAAGCAGGGAGATCTTTGGGTTTCAACCAATTGTTCTAAACAGACTGAAGAATATAACTGAGAAAGAAATTAAGGAAGGACACACAAAAGTGGAGTCCTTGTGGCATTTCTTCTCTTTACAGGGTCTCAGGACCCTTTTACCGTGACATCTAAACACTTCATGATCAAATGTGAACAACTTTCTTATACTTGCAGGTATGGAAAATTGTTATAGACATTTTTCTAATGGAGAGCTGAGGAATGGAAAAACAAAGAAGATGACCAAAATGATGCAGGAAGTTTCTTGAAGAATTAAGCCAGAATTTCAGTCTCACATTGATAAGCTACGAAATCACTGTATTGTCTTTTGTTGGTAAGAGAGATGTCTGTTTGCTAAGCATTGAGAATTGGGGGTGGTGATGTTGCTCCAAGCACCACCTAGACCCCACTAGTCTGATAAGAAGTTATGCCACATGTACCAATGGCACCTTATAAACACAGTGACTGATTCCAATATAACTGAAACTTTTCTGAATTGCAGATCCCAAGCTCTATTCTATATGCAGACATGAACCTAAAATCATGAAACCAGAAGGTAAACCTAATTCTATAGCATTACAATTTAAAAATAAATATTGAACAAATAACAAGATTCCACAGAAGATGACTACAGAATGCTTTAGGTTTGAAAATTATTTGATAATGCACTTTAGAGTGTAACAAAGTGAAAGAGTTAACCACAATTACTCAAGTAGATGACCTATAACACATTCACAAAATACTGTGGGAGACAAAAACTAAGGCAAAGGGAAGAAGAAAGAAGAGAGCTAAAGAGAAAATGATGATGAGCACCAAAAATACAGGCCAGTAAATCTAGCTGAATCCATCTTGCATTATTTTTACAATGTCCTTTCCAGTTGGGATCACAAAGGATACAGTATTGGATCCTCTGCACAACAAGCTTCCTTCTGCTGCAGACTGCAATTCCTGTTCTCTTCTAGAGCCAGAATGAACAGCTGCACACTAAAAATTTGGAAATCGAACTTCAATATTTGATTTCAGACTATAATTAGCCCATTTTGTGTTTACTATACTGCACTGTTATTCATTTTTATTGCTTCCTTAGCTGGTTCTACTTAGTTATTTGAAGTGCTTTCCATATACATCTAAATGGATCAAAAAAATCTCTTGACAATGTGTCAGTCTATTCATCCGACATAATAGAGCTTTGTGTAATATAATGTTCTGCTGCATTGCAGTCCCCCAAATCATACCAAAAAGAAAATTTGAGTTCTCCACTAAATGCTATGTAGAAACTGGCAGTCACATAAAACACGGGGTTTTTTTAATATTCTCCACAGCTCTGGATCATTATCTGCATTTCTATAGGCAACACTTTCTACTTTCATAAAGAAAGAGAGATAACATTTGGAAAAAATCCCACGGGAATTCCCACCTGTTATCAATGTAATTAGTATCCCTGAAGTAGCCTCTGAACAAATATAGTTACAGAACCATTTAATCTACCAACACTAAAAATAAACAGGGGATATTAAAAGGGAGTTTGAAAAGGATCACTTGCAGTAATTTGCCCAACTCATTGACTTAATGATAGCCCATGAAAGATGAAAACATAACTGGCAAACAGAAGAAAAATAAAAGCTACAGCAGATAACAGTGTATCAAGTTCTCCTGTGCAGCAGGAAGTCTATAATGGAACACTGATACCAGAAACCTTGATGAAAATACACATGCGAAGAACAGCAAACAGCTATGTATGGAAAACTGGGACACTACAGCATGGAACATTACAAAATGCAAGAGCGTTTGTTTCCATTTCTGTGTAACACTTTCTTCAAAATACAGCCAAGACTGTAAGAGAAAGGGGACAACTGTAAGCTAACAGTGCAGCAGCCAGCACTAACTGTTGGACAGCTGCTACATGCCCCTTTGCAGTATCTCATCGATGAGCACTGCCTCAAAAAAAAAAAAAAAAGATTGAAATGAGCCCTGGGATAGAGAGAAGTGCCTGTTCATGTAGCTACTGCCATCACTCTACAAAATGTGTTCTTTCATTTTGCCTTTTTTCTTATGACCGATCTTACAAAATGGTCTTACAACCACTGTATGCCTTTCCCCAGAAGAGGGAAACACAGGATATTAAATATAAGTGCTTTAAAAGTATTTAGAACTGTGAGTTCTCATGTGACATATGAACATTTTTACTACATACTTTAAAGCACTTTAGCCATTTTTAAAAATAAACTAAATACTACTTAATTTAAATATTAAAATAGCAGCAGGAATTCCACTGGGACGATGCAGAACACCACAGTAAATAAATAGAGCATTAAAAAAAAGCTGGAAGTTCCTAGAGTTCATATTTTGATCAATAAGATGGTGTTACTAACAGGCAGAGAAAATCCTCCTGTGGTAGGATGAAGGACAAAGGAAAACTGAAAAATGGACTCACACATTTATTTGCATACTTGATAAAAGTCCTCACCATTAGGAACAGGAAGTGTCTCATGGACAAATTTTACTCTTGGATTGAAAAAAAATCTCACCGATTTCAGTATTTAGAGCATGCATGATTTGTATCTTTTTTTGTTTAAGCTGACACGCAAACAGTAGAAGACAGTTTACTTCAGTTGCAAAGAACTGTATAAATTATAATAACCTTATACTATTGAATATTTTGGACATCTGTATGCCATGGAATTTTCATTATTGTTTATGAATACTAAATTGCTCTTGTAACTATAGCATAAAATTCTACTATAGCAACTTTAACTATCAGAAATTGTGGGGAAAACAAGAATAACTAGAGCTGAATTGTAAACCAAGAACATTCTACCTTACACTGACTGGTAAATTACATCAAGAAATAGTGTAAATAGAAAAAAGCATTCTAAACCTGGTAATTTTAATTATAACTAAAGTTATATGGGACAAGGGCAGTCTAACAAAATGACATTTACTGCTTGTCTCCAATACTTTTATTTCAGTAGCAAAAGTTGCAGTACTAGTGCTAGGAGTACTGTACTGTTATTATTGCAGAATAAACATCATGCCAAGTTATTTGCCAGTAGAGATTTAAGAAAGTCTACTTGAAGCACATAGAATGGAGATCACTCTATTTCCTTTCAAATAAAGCCAAAAAGCAAGCAAACAAACAAAAAACAGCAGTCATCACAGGAAGCTGATTGCTTGACTAGAAAATCATAGTTTAACTCAAATGAAACAGCTATCCTGTGTTTTGTTGAAGTGTTTATCCTTGTCCCAGAGTATAACAATGTTTCCCACCAATTGATTTAATATTGACATCCATTCATTTATCAAAGCCAATTCCATTGACTCACTAACTGATTTACTCCTGTGACAGGCCCTCTGTTTCCTATTCATCGCAATCATCTTGCTTGGCAATAGACTTAGACCTTTTCCAGCACTCAAGGGTAATCCATACAGTCTAGTGCAATTACCTGCATGACATTCTGCCTCTACTGTTCAGAAGAAGCAAGAAAACAGGCAAAATTTCCCAAGTTAGTAGCTAACTTTTTTTCCAATATTTGAAGGCACAATAAACGCCCAAGTCCTAACCAAGGTTAAATACATTCAAAAGAACAAACTAAAACCTTTTGAGTTCAGTATCCCCTTTATGAAGGGATTTAATAAGAAGAAAGTACAGCCCTCTCTAGATTAGTATTTCTGGAATTATCTTGGTGCCACTCAGCTTCCAGAGTGCTCATAATAAATCACAAGATAATATGCAAATGTGTCTAAGTGACCCATTTCTCTTTCAGCTTTTCTCCATCCCATTTTCAAATAGAACTTTTAAGACCTGTCTTCTTTCTCTAGATGAGACAGTGGAAAATGTATTCAGTTCTTTGCTTCCATTAGTGTTGTGTTTCCCTTCCTCTTTTAGGATCTTACCTTCTGTGTCTTTTCATACAGGATTTAATGGTCTATTTATATCACTATTATGTATTTTTGAAGGGTCCTCACATCCTCTGTAAGCATGTGGGATGGAGATTACATGGAGATAAAGCAAGCTATTAGGTTTACTACTCATCAAAATTACTTTCACAGGTGATCGTTAAAACTGGTTGGTTAAGTGCATAATAGATCACGTATGAGTTTAAATGCATTCAGTACCTATTTTGTACTAGAAAATCCAAACCACTAGTGTGGCCTTTTGCTTGGTCAACAGTTGCCAGGGTGAACTGCACACAATGCCTACCTTGACATGAGAGTAAAACTGATGGGAGTTTGTACATTAAAACTTTTTATTTTTAATATGCAATAATACCATTCATTTTTTAATTTGCTTTTGAAAAAACACACACTGATTTAATTATTATTTCCAGGAAAGACAAAATAAAACAAACCCTGAACCAGAAGTTCTTATAAAGATCTATGTTCAAACTATGATTATCAGAAACATGTTCCAAACACTGGTTAAGAAGCCATTTCTTTCTTAAGGAGAGAAGAGATAAAAGACTTGAGGGGCATTATTTTCTAGATTGCAAAGATATGTCACAAAGAACTGATCTAAAAAACAGGGGGCTGTCTCAACATCTGTTTCGTTGCTCTGACATGGGCAACAGGAAGATGACTTGGTAGTCATGCTACACATTTCTAAATGTAAGTCTTCTGAGTGTGCATTTCATCAGTAAGACATAAAGGAAATTGAGATGCAGGTTGCAGGTTAGAGAAAAATTCTTGGCATCTCCACAGAATTTGTATCAATTCCTCTGTACTCTACAGATCAGAGGAAAGACATCTCCCCAGTCTTTCAAGAACTGTTTTTAATTAGTAAACTCAATCATAAGTTCTGTAGAAGATACACTGGAACTGCAAAAGGCCCTTCTGTGCTGATTCTAACCTTGGCAACCCCAAATGCAGTTAATTTACATGCAGTGAAACTGTATTTTCTAATGACCCTATCCAATCTTCAAACTCATCCTTCAGCTCAGAATTAAGGTAAGTTCCTTCCTTTTGGGACATCATCACAGATAATCATTAAGCCAAACGATGTTTTTCGTAACAGCTGCAAAATACTGTTGTCTTCCATTGAGTTTCACTAGTGCAATTCACTAGGACTTCTCGAACAGATTTATTGATCATGCAGAAAAGAAACAAAATCCGCTACGCTGACTAAAAAAAGACAAAGCTCACAGAAGCAGAAAATATTTGTAAGCCACCTAATCAAATACAACGCACAAGCAACATGTTTATTAAGAAACTGCTGCCTCCCACTTCTTCCCACTATTTCAGAATCAAAATTAAAGTACATTGTACTCTCAGTATGCCACCATTGCAGCTTTTACAGAATTGCAATGCCTGACAGCAACCTTTCCAAACACCTTAGGATGAGGCTTCTGCTGATAAGGGCAAAGAGTGACCATTACTCATGAATGACTAGCTTTGACTTATGCAGTGAAAATTTAACAGTTTGGGAAAGACACATAATAAGCACCAGTAAGAAAAGTCACCTCCCTTTCACCCCTCCAACTCTATAAAGGAGTTCAAATTGGTTTAACATTTACGGCTGGTTAAATCTGATCTTTCCATGCAAAAATCCACTCTGAAATGAAGAATAGATGCTATAGGATCTTTTTATCTCAAACGATCACTAACTACATAACTTTAGTAGCATCCTGGAGAAAGACCATAAGGAGAGATTAAAAAGAAGTACAAATACTGATATAATTATAGCAGTGTGATAGCCACAACAGCTGGGTGGAAGCTATCAGTTCCTTGGCAATTAAGTGTAAAAGATAAGAGCAAGTGATCAAAAGAAAAAATCTCTGCTTTTCTGTACATTTCTACAAGATGTAACTCCACTTTCATATGAAACAGCCAACATTCCTGGGTGTGTCGAGGGCGTACAATTAATTTAAATGAACCGCAAATTACATAGCACAATGGCCTCAATAAAGACATCTGCATTTATATTTGGCTATACTGGTTAAGCCAACTTCAGCAAATACTATCCTGTCCATTCTCCTGCTTGCTGAGATGGCATAGCTAATGCAACACATACAGGTAGCAGAACAAACCTGTACACCAAAACTTGACAGATGATAAAAAATTTCTCCACAAAGCTGGAAGAATTTAGAACTATATTTCAGTTACTTTCAGGGGACAAAGCTCAAGTGTATACCGATTGGCTATAACCTCTCTCCAACCAGTAAGAAATTACAGCTTTTAAAATTTTAGTGATACTGATGCCGTAAGAAAAGTCATGAAACCATCATTACAGCAACATTTCATGGGATCAACAGACCGATGCTACAAAGCATGCATCTCTGCTCAATTCTAATTGCCTCTAGCCAGGTAGAAGGAAGGAGCAGACTGGTATGGCACAACATGCTGGTGATAACCCGCAGCTTTAGGGAGAAGAAAGTGTAACACAGACCACAAGACTAGTTGCACAGGTACTGCACTAGTATTAACACTGTCTCCTTATTATTTGGTATCATACGTGTGTATTGCCATATCACTCATCACCATTTCCAAACGCAGTACAGAAGAATTGCGGCCAGGCCCTTTCTTGCACTGATACATCCCAGAGCTCCAGGTGCTTCAAAAAAGTAAGACAAACCATTTTTATGTGAACTGATCTACTCTTGGGGGGTAATATTTATACAAGGAGGTGCAGGCACACAGAAGGCTAGAGAAAAGAAGTTTGCCTCCCAAACCAAGTTGACACAAACAGCTATTTAGACAGCTAGCTGCTCATCTGCATTTTAATTACCATCCAAACACACATAACCACAGTAAAAGAAAATCATTAAGTGATTGCTCTTTGTGTTGTACATAAGTTATTCTAAAACCTAGACTTCAACATGCATTCAGGTAACAGATGACTTTAAAGGTCCCTTCCAACCCAAACTATTCTATGATTCTATTCTATGATTTTGGACTAGAGAACGGACAATTGGTTTATTCTCATTTGCTGCAGAGCAATGTTAATTTCCAAAGGGAGCACCTCAGTATTGTATACCATTGAAGTCCTGTTCTGATTTGGCATGTCACAGATCTATAATGTGCTCTTCACACATCAAGTGTTCTAAGCCACTACACGATTTGCTATCACTTCTATTGAAAATCACGTATCCCTGCAATTTAGGAATGTCATTGTTCATTGTAGAGAGAAATGGAAAGATTCCTCTCCTGTTCCCATTAAACACTTCATCCTGTTCTCAGCAGCAAGATAGAAAGCCTGGCTCAATGGAAAGCATTAATTTGTACTTTCCACTGGCTGCTTTACAGAGTTCAGAACAGACACGAGATGCAGGCCAAGAAAGGTTTTCAGACAAAATTCAGAGCTTCAGTTTTTCTTACATTTGTGTTAAGCAAAACACAGCTTTAGAACTACAATAGAAAGGGTTGGGTATTTTTTGTCCATGATTTAAAGAAATCTATGGTAGATCTGTATTTTCTATTCTTTATATACTTATTGAAATAATTTCAGAATCAAGACAATAAGAGGTGAATGTTCACAGTATCCGCACTTTTTATCTGTGTCATTGATGGATTGCCTATAAGACAGTTAAAATTAATTCATGACTGCCATATCACACTCAACCTACAATAGAAGAAAAAGGCTGCTTTTAAATAAAGCTGCACAAATAATACCAAAATAAGTTAGGTTCATACTTATACACTGTAGGTAAGCACAGCAATATCTCAGTAAGAGGTAGGCTTAAAGGAGTATTATAATTTAAGTCATCAGAACATTCACATATCACATGCAGGGAAAGTAAGTACGAGGAGAGAAATAAGAAATCTGGTGAGCTACAGACTACAATTCCAATATATGGCCTAGCATTATCAGCCCCCAGTGAGGAACAGTATATAGCTGATTACCATTTTCATATTCTCTATATACATCCTATGCCTATCTAGTGTATATAGAAAGGAGCAAGCCTTAATTGTTTCTCTTATCCCCAAACACTGGAAAGAACTATCGTGTCTGGCTTAAAAAACTGCATACTCTTAATACTGCTGACAAGGTAAATGGATTTGTTCAGTTTTTAATACTATACACCACTACAGTTTTAAAGGATTTTTGGTGCTTAGGCTCTTGTCACTGTTCTTGTGCATGATAAAGCTACTTTGGCTGAAAGCTGGAGTTGGGACTATTTTCTCCTAGACACCCTGCCTTGCAAGCTCTCACATCACTTATAGTTTAACAGAGAAATACCCCGAATATCATGAGTAACATTTCTGTTAATGCTTTGCACTGTAAAATGCACATTTTTCTGTGCACCTGAAAGTTTGTTTGTTAGTTGTCTGAAATTGTTATGAACCTGACACCAACATTATGGTGGAAAAAACATCAAACCAAACAACAGTTGATTTTATTAAAATGCAAAGCTTTCAACAAACGCTTACTTTATGTAGAGGCAGATACGCCAAAATAGGTATCAGAATCTTAATTAAGCACAAAGGAGTTTTCTGTTTCATCTAGCTAATACTTACCTTTACAACCTGGGACCCATTCTTACCACCAGATCTCTCTCCCACATGTTGCCTCCCCTTAGCAAGGATGCTGTACAAGAACCAGCTTGCCTGCATGTACCTAGTCTTTCTTGCCTGTGCATTCTGTTCAAAGCTCAATCAGTTCCACAGGAATGTCTTGTAATTCCTAGAGCAGATACTTAATCGTAGTTTCTATTTTGAACACTTTTTCAGAAGTACAGACTGTTTTTTTCTTGACATGTAAAAGATACTTAAAAAATACTGAAGTTCATTGGGCACAGCCAAAGAAAATATAACCTGTCTAGCAACAAAAATATCATTAAGAATGAAAGCAAAGGTTAACGACCAGAATGGTACTTAATTTGACTATAAATTAATAAAATAACCTGCATGCATGGAGGACAGAAGCAGTTCAAATCTCAGGTCGTAACTCCTCTAAGCATACAGTGAAAATCACAAGTCATACAACACATGAACAATGAGTGGGGCTCATTATCAGGTCTTCATAGAGAGCAGACATGAAGGCAACCTACATATTGGGAACAGCAGCATAAAATTTAAGCAAATAATCTTCATTTGGTCAATGTAGAAGCCAGGGAAAGGCTGCAAGCACTCATACTGGAAGCAACTATTCAGTAAGGGTTCATTCTTTATCTTGTAGTTACAGTTTAATTCTATCACAAGTTTTTAAATTTCTTTTAAAAACAGAATGTTTACATTTTGCATTGCTGTGATATCAAGCCCTCACAACACATTAAATCAACTCAATATAAAAACCAGAGGAATAATAAAGCTGTTGCAGATGCCAAACTTCTGTCTGGAAGGCACACTGGCATGCAGCCTATATGGATATGTACCCCAGATTTACAGTGTTTGTGCATTAAGTCCAACAAAGGACTTGTAGAATTTCTGTGTGGAAAAAAATACCTGGATGCACAAATGCCCTAATGTAGATGGGTATGCACACCATCATTTTCTTCTCCAACATACAAGTGCATGTGCAGCTGTTTTCTTTCAATGAACCTATCATCAATGAATATTTACTTGACCTTGTGCCAAGAAGGCTATTCCATACATTGCAGTTACAAAAGAAAGACTATCCACATAGCAGCAACTGCAAGTTTGACAGATAAATCATACAAAAAGAAGTCATATCTAGCCAGACAGTCAGAAATACCATCCACTGAGACCCATGCTGTAACATGCAGGGCTCTCTGCAACTGGCTTGTAATCAAGATACAAAATGAAGAAAAATCTTCCTGCCTCATTCAGATCCATGGCAAAACCCAGACCAACTTCATGGAAAGCTGAACTGGGCTCAGAGCATGCAGTGATGTAACACTGTAAGGCCCTAATGTACTACGCTACGCTTGCTGCTTCCTCTGGACCAAATTCAGCCGGAATCGTACCTATGTGCTCACTTGGGATGAAGTCTTAATTCCCAGCAACTGGCCTTTAAGTTATTCTTGCCCTGCCCAATGAAAAATAAGCTGAAACTTGAGAATTTTTTTCAGGGTTACAAATTCTCTTATGTGGATCACAGCACAGCCTCATGAACAGTTCCTGCAGCAGCTGTGAGGCAACAGAATTAAGGTAACAAGCAACCAGGCAGGAAATTCTTCAAGCTAGCATTTGGCTAGAATGGTTCCACATACATTAAGCAAAGTATTTTGCCAAACTTACACCTTCCTCCTGTGTCTTTTAATCAGAAGCAGAAATTCTGACTGTTTTATTTGCTTTGTCCATTCAGAATTTCATTGCAGATGTTACAAGTCATTTTTATCTGGGGTTAAAAAATTAATTTCACTGTGAATTAGAATGGAATCTAGATGCAAGTGGTATCTCTGGCAGATTAAATAGTGCATTAGTTACAGTTAACTCAGTAATTTCTGTGTGAAAACCATAGGCTTTCTTGTTTTAAAGCAAATAATTAACTTTAGTTTTTCTGCCTTTCTTGCCTGAAAAACCAGTTCATACTACAAACAATCCTCTGTTTACAGAACAGAAACAACTGTAGCAACAGAAGCAGAGGAGAATCCTACCACAATCAGTACGCAAATAAGTGCCCCTGATAAAATGGGTTCCACTCATTCATGTCAATAGCTGAGGGTTTTAGAATTCTAACTTCATATCAAGCCTCTTCTAGTACTCCAAATACTAAGACAAACCAGGTCTAGGTATCATGTGTGACACTACCAATGTTTAAGTTTACATTCTAAGTAGATGGAAGAAAGCGCTGGATCTCAGCTTTGCATTCTAGGCCCTTCTCTATTACTCTTCCTTCTGAAACAGAACTACCTCATCTTCCCTGAGCTCACTGTAGCTTTCAGCTATCTGATTTTGCAATTCTGTCTGTCCTGCCCATCTCTCCTGCCCAACACAAGAAACAGCTTTATAAATAAAAATGGACCTGAAGTGATGTTTATTTAATAAGCATTAAGCCAGACTCACTTCCAGAAGCTTTCTGCAATCTGGCGGCTCTCATTCAGCATCTGAGTCCTGCAGCCCAGCCATGACCACACTGGCTATAATAAGCGAGTGAAAAGTAAATTTATCCCAGCTCTTACCTGACCATGGTTGTGAAGACTTAAATCCAGTCCACATGTAAATTCAGTATGATGCTCGACTGTTTCCAGTAAAGGGTTAGGCTTGGAAAAGTCCCAGAATCTACAGAGTGGGGCGAGGGGT
>JANZLQ010000086.1:25273798-25306130 GCA_026212715.1 Elanus axillaris | reverse complement strand
GGTGGGGTGGGTGGGAATCAAACAAACCACAATTAAAGTAATTGAAAGGCCATTTCAAAAATATAATGCAAGATATTGACAAATCTGTTGCTGCCAGGTTTTTAAAGAAGCAAACCCATCCACTTAGGAAACATAACAAATCATATTCCTGCAAAGCCATCTGCTGATCTGCATAAATTAAACCCCACTGGGCAAAACTGCCTTTGTCTCCTGTTGCAGAAACTGAGATCAAAAGTTGGCAGCAAAGAGCAGCCGTTGGGACGTTATTAAAACAGAAAAAAATGTAGGCTAGAATATTCTTGTTATATCTTTTGATGGCTGGGGAATTTTATCCATGAAAGACACTAGCACGATTTATGATTTTTCTCAGGTTTTGGTATTGTTCACTATGGGGTCTTTATTTACTGAAAATTACATGTTCATTTAGAGATATTGTTCATTCCCAGTCTCAAATCTGAGACTGTGCTTCTGTAAAACAGAATTTAACATTATAATTTAATAATACATTTGTATTAAAGATCAGGTGCATTATAGAGTTAATTCCACTAATTCATATTTCAGAAAGAAATTTTTATTGCCAGGCTTGGTTAATATAAATGCTTAGAAAACAGATTTCTGAAGTGCTCTACTTCTCTCAGCCACTCCCCTGTTAGATGCAATGTCCATCAATGCAGTTAACAGCAAGGATAAAAGAGGTATAAGAGAAGATGGGATGAAAGTATAGGTACAAGAAATCTCAGTCATGAAAAAAAGGATTCAGAAATAGAACTTTCAGATAATAACACACTGACAAGACATCATATTGAGGGCACAAAAGAAAGATCTGTTTTTCTTTTCTGGGTTGTATATACTGCTTAGAAAAGTCCATAGGCTGCAAAGCACAGCGCATTTTGTGGGCTGGTAGTTGTAATCAAATTTTCTACAGCTTGAATTTTCCCACAGTGCTCAATTATATGCTTTACTACTTCTGTAAGAATCACCAAGGTGTCTCTGCCTTGCTTCTATTGGGGAAAGAGACAATACTTAGTAAGAACAGTTCAGTATCAGAGCAACTACACTGAAAGCACTGCATGTTCAAAACAAATTCAGGTAAAATAGCAAACATTGGACCCAGCAGGGTCAGTTTGTTTAACATGTAGATGTTATTTCCTTCATAAACTAGCAGAGTGGTATCAGCACAATGGCTATACCATAGCAACAACCCTCTTAACTTTTTCCTAGTACCTGAGATCTAAGATAAACAACTTATTTTGTGGGAGAGAGGAGCAAAAGACCATCTCGGCATTTTCATCTTCCCACCTTTGTTCCTAAGAAGGTAAAGAAACAAATCTTTTTGTTTCTAAGTAATAGTGGTAGCCTTCCTTGCCACATTAGCTCTCTACTAACTCTTGAAAAGACAGATGCTCACAACTGAAAACTAAGATTAAAGGAGACAACTTCAGGTCTACATGAACAAAAACTTAGAAAAGACTTTCTGATCAATTTTAAAAATAGTAGGACAAGTTGGTGTTTGTTATATGGAGTCATGATTGCAAAAAGTCAGAAGCAATATAGAGTTTAAGATTACTGCAACTTAGTTCAAGTTCCACAGGTCATCTGGGACCTTTGGTGTTTTGATATAAAAATAATTACTAGTTAAAGTCCAAAAAAAAAGAAAAAAAACAAGGAAGTATTGCCTCAGGACCAAGAGCCATTGATGGTAAGTTAATAATGTCTCTCCTCACTTTGCAGTCCAAAGTGAAAAGCACTATCTATAGCCCAGCTTCCAAGACTAGCAACAATATTTAGCTCAGAGTGAACTTCCATCATATTCTGAACACTTCAAGTGCAATGCAGGTTTTCTAAGACAGTGTTTACCCCAGCATCATAGCTGTACAGCAAAATGAAGATGCATTCACAGCACAAATAGGTGTGCTTGCATTACTTTAATTGTAGGCATATCTACGCAGTTAGCAGCATAAAATTCCAACAGTGGGCCGGACAACCACATATGCTTTTAGGGTCCATTGCACATTTGTACAGCCTGTACAATCAGAGGTGTGCCACTCAGATGGAACTAGCATTTTTTTACCCATATTATGTACTTTAAAACCAGCACCCACAACTGCAGTCACATCTGCACTGACTGCAGACACCTTGCAACCCATTAAGTGCATTTTCTTTAACTTTTTTCACTAGAACTGTTGCAGGTATACCTTTCCCCTCATTTCTTGATAGTTTCATATTTGTTTTACATGTAATTCCCTTGCAATTCATAAGCTGAATGTACATTGCAACTGGACTGCTTATTCTAAACAGGCCATTATGTGAAAAGAAAAGGCCTGTCATCCTATGGATTTTGTACTTTATACCACCCATAGTAATATCACAGAGATCTATCTTGCTACATACATCTCCTGTGTTCCCCCACCAAAACACTTTCACCGATGCCCAATATAGTTTCTCCAACCATGTCCTTATCCCCATTCTACCCTTACCTCCTGCCCCTGCACCTTCACCACTGGCTGGGAAAAAAAGGCAGCAAGTATCATTTCAGGTTCCAGTGTCTGTACAAGGTAGTACAATGCAGTACAATGCTTGTGTTGTGGCATCCTGTTTCTGCACACTGAGGAGCTAGCTACAATCAGCAAGCAGATGAGACAGATGGTGAATTCATGCTACATCTTTTGCCTTCCTTAAGGTAATACTTTGGACTCCCCTTTCTTGTATGCTCAGGAGTTTCCATTAAAATTGTAAAAGCTTAGTAAATTTAGACTACAACTTTCCTGTCAAATCTAAGTAAGTTTTCAACAGGTTCTAAACTTACTTCAGGAAATGATTTTGGGAAAATGCACAGATAAGAGCACAAAGAACACAACTCCTCAAGCCCATTTCCTTCTGGGGAACAACAACAAAAAGTGATAAATACATATGCATGAAAGCTTTAATACTACTCTTAGGTTTCAAATAAAGATGTCTTCATACATTGTATTTTTAGGTGGGTGTGAACCAGCTATTTAGAGGCTGCTTTCCATAAAAGCCTACTCAATGACTAATGCCACCATGCACACACAACCATGTCAGGCAGAGGTCACAGTAACATATGGATGTATATAACCAAGAAGTTTCTAAGAGCAACCCAGAACTCAGTGTTAGTTTACTATATGTGTATCACACAATTCATTCTCCTGTTCCCATTCTCTAATCCCTGTGCAAAGATAGCTACCTGCAAAAGTTCTTTCTGCAGACTAGAAAAACTGCTGTCAGAGCAGAATTTAGTGTGAAGCTACTGTTGGATAGAGGCCAATCAAGGCAACATTGTTACTTGAGGCATTAACCGGGGACATTAAATATTACCACAATAATATCCTTATGAGATTATTTCATTACAGTGCTAGTAAAGTATCAACATTATGAAGCAGCCCAAGTATAGAAGAGAGTCTTTATTCAAAGTATTATCTTCCCCAAGGACCAAAGAAAAGAGGAAGAATTGCTTGAGAGCCAAATCAAATGGAATGGGATCCAAAAAAGTAATTCTGAAATAGGTTTCACTTTTGAGTTTGCTCCAGTAGCATAGTTCTTCTCCAACAACTCAACTTACATGCTTTATTTCAAAGTAATTCTTGCTGAAATATTAACTTCTTGGCATACTTCCTATGTACTGTATGGGAAAACAAAGCACACCACTTTCACATTTATGACCCTACTCTAATAGAACTGCATATGCACCACTGTTTTTCTTATTACACACGTGAGTTGATGTCCTGACAATGAAATCCCATACAAACATTTTTCCTATAAGGTAAAATGGCAGATTGCAAATTATGTTTATTTCAGTTCTTCTGCCACTATGTAACAGAATAACTTTTAAGAACAACTAGTGACTAGCCTTCATAATATCCCTCTGCTTTTGAAGATCTTCAAATTTGCAACACTTAAGAGTAACTTTAATACTTTCCTCCAAACAATGATTTCACTATCATCATCATCACCATGGGCTTAAAGCCAACCTGAGAACGTATGCGTATCATCATTCTATTGAGCTATCAACCAAAGATCCTAAATCAGAAAGAGAGTGCCCTGAAAAACAAGGCATGCTCACAAAATAAAGGTATTTCTCATCACTAAAAAGTTCAATCTGATCTAAGAAATGCAAGTGAGAAAGTCCATTTAGGCAAGTACAACTCCTCTCTGGTACTTTTAGCTTAAATCAATACATGGTGCAGCCCAAGGTGCAGCATCACGTACCACTCTAATCTTGAAGGATGCAGACATGAGCCTGTACAGGCTGGTTGGCGTACATCAGTATCAACTTCATTGCTGCTGATACACAGTAATTTAAGTGTAGTTAGAGAGTGAAGTTAACCAGCTTACTCTTTGTTCCTTGATTTCTTGCCAAAACATGAATTAACTTGAAGGGGATGCAAACCCCTACCTTAGGGACATATACAGTCTCATCAGAGCTTCTAGGTATTTCCTGTCCATTAGTATCATAATTCTAGACTGGAGCTTCAGTTCCCTTTGACACATGCCCCACTCTTCATCAAGCACAGGGAAAGGTCAGTTCATTAAAAACATGTAAGTCAGATGCCTGACAAATACAGAAATGGTTGTTACTAACATACAAATAATACTGTAGGTATGTGTGGTCTCTCTCAATACTTCTGTTTCCTCAT
Organism: Elanus axillaris; assembly: GCA_026212715.1. Lineage (NCBI taxonomy): Eukaryota > Metazoa > Chordata > Aves > Accipitriformes > Accipitridae > Elanus > Elanus axillaris. The sequence goes on along the minus strand of JANZLQ010000086.1, from coordinate 25,301,475 downwards.
CAGTCCACAGAAAAACCCTAACTTTGCCTTTTAGACAGGCAGGATATATTGTGTAGAGAAAGATTTAAATATATTTGTGTGACAAACTGAGAAATAATAGATAGATTCACAACCAAAAATTTAAAAGGGGTTATTTAGAAGACAAAAAGATGCACTTTCCATAAGAAAAAAAAGATTCAGATGCTGCCATAGTTAAATATTCAAGTATAAATACTTGAAAGTTTTAATTACAAATATTTAACACTTATACAGACCTATTTATTAAGAGAAATGAAAAAGACCCCACACATAGCCCTTTGCTGTATTCTTCAACAACACTATAGTGCTATTCATAACACCAGAAAATTTGTTTCCATAGATAAAAGATATTAATCTATTTATGAGGTTGAATCATTTGATAAGTAGCTCCTTCAACTAACACCTTCCTAGTTTTAAGAGAAATTCCACCTCATAATACTTATTTCAAAGAAAACTAGCACATGCAGGCAGGAAAATGCCTGCAAAATACAAGAACCCAGGCATTCATTTGTATGTCAAAATATTTACCATGAAATTGTAATTCTTGTTTTAATCCAAAAAAAGGAAACATGTAACAAAACAGGTATGCTTTACACTGTTGTATGAGTGATTTTGGTTAACGCTAATAGCTGCAACACAGTTAAATCATAATTGAAAAGTACAATCGGTTTTGAATTTTGTTAGTCTCATCAGATGTAATGCCCAAAGCTCTGACTACCACTAGAAAATCTGCTATCAAGGCGACTTTTTGTAATGATGCAGGAGCTGTCATCAACTGAGACAGCCATATTAACAGGTTCTTCTACTGCAGAGTTTTCAGTTTCACACTGGAAACTGCTAGTGACAGGCATTTTGATCAGCAGGAAGACATTTTCCATTTGTAAAAAAAAAAAAAAAAAAAAAAGAGAGCAAATGAGTGAAGACCCACCTTTTCGCCTTGAAGAAAAAAAAAAAGAAACAAAAAAGACAACAAAGATAATTAACTGAAGTGACAAACAGTTTCTTTTATGAGCAGCATTATTCCAGAAGTTCTCAAGATTTCTTTGTGATCCAAGTTACTAAACTTGTACATAGTGATGGAGAGCTGGAAACGGTGGTTTACAAGCAACCTGCAGAGATGATGTCCAGTATAGTATAACTTCCAACAAAAATTGCCTTTTTTGCCTCAGAGGCAAGCTTCTGAGAATACATTTCAAGATCTGGCCTGATACCAGCTTAATGAAGCTCTGTAATTTATCAGATCTTCTGTTTGGATTTTGGTGAGCACTGTCTGTGCCTAATACATCAAGATTTTTTTTTTTTAATACTGAAGAGAGTCCAGAAATATAGAACACTGATTCCAGTAAGGGATGACACTGATGTTCTTTCAAACTGAATTTTGATAGAGATAAGGTTTAAGAACATGCATGCAGACCTAAATAAGTCCTGGAAATGTTACAGTACTTTGTGTATTTCCTGGCATTTCAATGATTAATTTGTGTTAAAACTGCTCTTTAATTAACCTAATTTTTCCCCAAACTTTTCCAAAGAGTAAGGAAATGGTGTCCTAATGAGTCATTTAGTAGACAGTGGTTAAATCCAAATCATTATACCCAAGTATGTAAAAACCCAAGTTCAAATCTACACCCTCTTTTTCTTAGCCCCCAGTATGAAGTTGGCATGTGAACTAGTTCTCTCTTCAGTAGCTTGACTATAGTGCACACATGCAATCATTCTATTATTTGCAAAGGATGAAGCTAAGTATTGTTAACTTTGCTTTCAACCTACTATTTTTCACTTTTAGATAGCCAGTTGTGCCGAACTAGCTGTTCTACCCAAAACAAACAAAACCCCTGCCTCTTACATGGCAGTTTAGTAATATTATCTAAGATTTGCATTTGTTTGGTTAAGCCACAAAGTTTCAGTAACATTTAAGTTTACAGAGCTTAAACAGTAAGCTATGCTGTATCTAATTATCTACTATGTGTTAATGCTTACAGACAATTCTGAGCTTTAAACAGAAATGTTAAAGAAAATAAAAGAACAATATCATAACTAAGCTGCTATTAAAATAACACTGTTTGTATCAATGAATCTCTTTTTAAAGGACTGCCATACCATACTGTTGTATGAATTACTATCAAATGTGCCTAAAAAGTCACAGGCCTTGAGTAGATTCAACAAGATCCAAAATTAATACCATGTACTGGAATCCCTACTTCTTCTTCCACCTTTTATATATTTATCAAGTATTTTTGTTCTTAAATTTAAATGTATGTATGTGTGTATATACAGTCATGCCCACATGTACACACGTGTGACAGCATCTGTGCACATAAGTGTATGTGGAGTGTATGGTGCATCCAAACTCTGTACATTTCTAAATGAACTCTACTTCTTACTGTGAGCTACATTTCTTCATGTGAATGACAGTACAGGATATGTGGTAGAGGTACAACATATTCATCATATGTTCTTTGAGATGTTACCAAGTGTTGTGGTAACAAGTTTCCTCCGTTATACGGAATGTTTTGCTTGCACCACCTTTTCCAGAGACTTTCACCTGGCCTTCTCTGTGGTTTGTTCCCCGATAACCAAACTCAGAAACTCATAGTTTTAGAAAACTGCTAAAAATCTGTATTTCACCTCTTCAGCCCTGCCCTCTGTCCCTAGTCACTAGTAATTGTTTGGACAAAAAAATAATGCCTAGGTGGTATTTTGTGAAAAGATCCCCAAGTTCTGCATTTACAGACACCTTGGTATATAAACTAGGAGCCCTCCTCATCTTTACTGACAGTTTCCACATATGAAAATGTCAGAGTTGAAATTGCACTAGATTTCAGTACTGCATGAAGTGTATTAGTGCCAAACCTGAAGGATATATAGTTAGTATCAAAAACAGGAAGAGCATGACACACAATCAAGTCACTTCAATGCATCAGCATGCTGATTATTAGTCTTATTGCTCAGACAAGGCCACTGGAAAAAACCAATTACCACTTTTTATTTTAGACCTAGAAGCTTTCTGAGAAATGATATGCTGCAAACCAGCTGGCACTGCATCAGTAAAGGATGTTAAGTAAGATCCCATAAATAACCTTCCACAGACCACTGTGCAGTATTCTATGAGAAGTGCATTTTAAACATAAATAAAATTAAGCACTTTATATAAGACAGAATGCTGGTACAGCAGTCTAGAAAGTTATATACACATGGACATCACAGCACTTACATTGGCACCAACCACATGACAGTGGATATAACTGGCAAGGCACTACCCCTTATTACAGTAAGCAAATGAGTAGCAATTAACATAAGCTTAGGAAAGGTTCTCAAGCACTAAGTCCTTTACTGAAATAATGACATGCTTATGGGAGACAGGAGTATTATACAAGCTCACCATCCAGTTCTCATCTACAAGAGAAAGGCACAATTTTTTTGAAAGAACAAGCCCATATAGAGACTGAAAATTTAAGGGAATGACTAGACTGCTAAACTCACAGATTTACTGTTACCACCACCTTGCGTTCCTAGCCTCTCTTTCCTGAGGAGCCTTTATCCATTGCAGCACTCAAGTTCGGTTGAGTGGTTCCACCAATTCTCTATAATCCCCAAGAGGCCACAGCTCTGCCACCACACATGGACTTCTAACTCTCCATTTGTCTCCTCTGCTGTACACAGGTGTCAGGCTGCTTTTACAGGGAAAGTGCAAAAGCCTCTGGCATTATGCTGTTCCCCACACTCTTCTCTGATCCTCATTCTTTGCTTCTCTTCAGGTTATGGTCACTCTGCCCTGGTATCTGTAGTTTAAAAACACTCCTCACTGACTTAGCAAGCCTGTTAGCAAAGATGCTCGTGCCCTACTTTGTGAGATGGATCTTAGACCTGCCTCGCAGTACCCAATCGCTTAAAAGAGGACCTCGAGGTTGTAAAAGACAAAGCCCTGCTTGTCACACCATCTATGCAGCCAAGTGTTTACTTGCTGGAGATGCCTTTTCCTACTGGACCATTCTCCTTCACTGTCAGGATCAAGGAATACACCACCAGGGCTGCCAGTGCCATGTAGCCACTCTTGATACATTCATGGTCACCTCCTTCAGTAACATGAGAACTCACACAGGGAAGTGGGAAAAGGCAGTGTTCTGAATCTGGACAAACCCTAGCAGTCTCTGCACAACCTCCTGGACCTCAATCCAAGGGCAGCAACAAAACCTTCCAAGAAATCAAGTTGGGTTGGCAGACATATACTTCACAAGGGGAAGGCAACAGGAGGCAGTCTCCAGCAATGATGCACATTTTTGTTTTGGTGCAGACACTTGATTCAGGCTCAGCTGACTCTGACATCTCCCCACACTAAGCTTGTTCTTGCTCACCCATTTCCAGGGCACCAAATCTGTCTCTCTAGCTCCAATCTGTGTTCCAATCAGAAGTTACAAGTTGCCAGTCTCCCACATTATGGGAATCTTTACCCTTATCCTCTACTGCTTGAAGCATAGTCTCTAGCTGTCCCTCCTTCCTTGCACTGTGGGATTTGGGCTCACACCTTTGAAAGGTACCTGTGAAGACCCTGTCAATCTTGCGTTCACTGTCCTTGAGTGTACACAGCCTGCTCACCTCCTGCAGCTCCTTTACCTCAGTACCTCAAAAAGAACACGCCTCCCACAGGTGAGGCCACCATCACCCCAGCCCCAAGAAGAGGCACGAGGCACTCCCTACAGCCTAAGACCTGGAAGGCAACATCCTCTCTAGTGCTATCAAGGTTGAGGACTCACTTGTGCCAAGGACAACTTCTTTAGCAGTTGTCTCCCTGTGGAATGTCACCATTCTCACTGTACAGTCTCAAGCAGTCCCACACCACCTATAGCAGAGCTTCAGAGCCCCTTTTCATGTCTGCATGTTTCTGTTAGCTGCGTTCTGGGAGCTGCAACCAAGAGCTTGGATGAAAACAGAGTATTCCAGCTATACCACTCTTCCAGTAAGATTTTTGAAAACATACAAAATTCTTACAATGCTTAACACACTAACTTCATGATGCAACTTTATATGATGTTATGGCACAAGACTATATATATTTATGATTTAGAAACATGTACAGGCACTGAGACTTAACAAGTTTTCCTTAGGAAAGAGAACCTGTATCTGGTCTCAGACCACTTAGGACACAACCAGAAGTGGCATCAGTTGGGATGATTTGGGTGAGTGGGATAACTTTGCAGTCACTTGTGCAGGCAAGACGGCTTCTCCTATTTGTAAATGCACTAGCTACTATATTCAGTCCATGTTATAAAATTAAAATATAGATCAAAGAATGTGATTGAAATATTCAGGAATGTACTTCATAGTATACTGACTTATGACACTGTATACCTTAGAGAAGTCCTAATACAAAGTCAAACTCCTTTAGGAATTTTAATCAGCTTTAAGTCAGCTGTACTATAAAATCCTCAGCAGTATCAGATATATTGGGCAGCCAGAGGAACTTGCAGAAGTACTGTCTAAAGAACTTCAGTGTATACACTGTGAAACAATACTAAAGCCTCCTCAAATCCTGGTAGGACAGAAACATTGTTCATAAAAAGCTTAAATAAAAATATGTCACAGAAACATATGAAGTCACCCACCTACATTCATTTAACAGGTTATTACCTTCTTATTAGACACTATCACAGCCAGATGCAACTACATTCAGCAGAATTATGTGAAAAGGATTACAGAAAGCATCTGTCAGAGCAGATATCATTCAGAAGAGTGACTGAGCTAGCCTGTAAGTGAAGAACCCATGCATTTTCAACATAGCTCATGAAGGGAGAAAACATCCACTAGCAACATTAGCTGCACTTCAGTATGGCCCCTCTAGAACTTTTCTATTGCAAGCCATATTAAAAGAGATTATCTTTCTATTTTTATCCAATTAAAAAAAAATACTGTACCTCACAGTAAAATCATAGGAGCAAGATGCCAATAAAGTTGCATGGAATGGTGAAAACTGCAAGAAAACAGAACAACTTTTAAAAGTAAAAACATTGTGAACATATAGAGACTTACTGTAAGTAGAAAGCTACCAAAGTTTAACTGTTTAAACTGTCTTGGTAGATACCGTATCATGCTGCAACAAATCAGACTACATCAGCAAATTGCCCTGCCATGCTTCTAGTTACAAGGAACACTCTAGGGGATCCTGGTTTGGTTTGATTTCATTATGGCAGTGCCAAACAACCCTGCTTATGTAAAGTTAAGAAGTTTTAGGACATACATATAAACAGTATCATCTCATATAAAGTGTGTTTCAGAAAAGCTATGTTATTAGTTCATTATTTTCAGAGAGAAAATTTGTGCCATACTGCACAGAATGCAAGATAGATTACTGTCATCAATTCCATACCCTAAAATTGTGACATTATTTACAGAAATGGGAAAATTGGAGATAAGTTGAAAAACTGAAGGCAGTATAATGTCACTTCATAATTTCTTCCTCTCCTGCAGGGTATCTTTCACGACATAATTTTCTACAGACTCAAACTGCAGCAATAAGGATGCAGTTAGGCAAAAATCATTCACCTCAGATCCAGCTTTTTGGCAATTCTCAGTTCCAACTATTTTAAGGTCTGTGTTTCTCAACAGGAAATAGAAAAGTCATTGACATAACTTCAGTTTGAAATGCAGCTCCCTCACATCATTGTTCACAGGCAAGATTCTTCATGCAAGACTTCCAATATTATTCACAGGTACTACCAAGTCAAAAGTTAATCCTGGACTATTGACATGACTGCCCAAGTTGCCAAAAGAGCAGTGTATGTTGTTGCCTGCTGAACTCTGCTGACAAAATTCTCTTTAATATAGCAGAATTGAGCAATGTGCATGCTTAAACATTAACCTCTCCAGACTTCCTACAATTTTTCTGGAGGGGGAAAAAAAAAATAAATCACAACAAAACATCTTTTTCTTCTGTACCTCAGGAACACAAATAATACAGGGGAAGAAGTCTGATGGGCAGTAAAAACCAACGGCACATTTCCTGCATGCGCTCTTTGCATCTTTATCCACATAGTTTCAGATGAAGCAAAAACAACTTGTCAAAGCTGAAAAGCTTTGTCATTAACCTTAAGTATCCTGGAAACTTATCTAAGCAAACTCTTATCAAAATACTTAGCAGTGTACTACACATATAAGTTGAAAGAATTTGCATAATGCCTTTCCACTACAAAGATAAGAGACTTTTAAAATTCTGTTCCACTTAACTATGAGATACTACAATTTTACCATCTGAACAGTTACATATTGACAGAAGACACCAACATATCATCTAGCCTGACCTCCAATATTTCACAGATCATTCATCCAAATATCTTTTTAGGTAAACTCCAAAACCATAACTACATTTCAGTATGAGATTGAAGCCAGATAAGAATATGAGAGTGTCAAATGCACCAATGTCAAAATCTCCTGTAAAGGGCTCTCCAGATTACCTCAGCGTGCTGATAATACCCTGTACTGCAATGAAAGACCACAAGAAATCTGCAGGAATCGTGACAGTATCATGTTGGGTAGAATTCCTTGCCAGCCTCAGATCTGACAGTCAACACAACCCCAAACAAGTGAACAGAATACAAAAGACAGACAACTGGAGAGTGTGATTTCATGGTTGGTTTAAGCTAATTTAAGAGTGCACTGCTGCCAAGACTTGTGGCCTTCCCTTTTGCCCTTTCTTTTCCACTTCACGCTGTATGCTTCTGCCCCCCTCCTTTGTGTCAGGGCTTGCAACTGTGCAGTTGAGCGACAAACTGAAACAGCTTAGTGATCCAGACAGAAGCTAGTCACTTTTAGAGACAGGATTTTCAGTCAGAGCAATCAGCTGAGCCAGCTTGCTGCACAGCTTTATAATTGCTAGTGTTAGCACAATGTAGAGGAAGGGAAGTTGGTGGGGACTGCTGCCTGTATTTAGGTAGTATCCTGGTCTCTCTCTCTCTATTTAGTGTGACTGGTGAGTTATACCACACAAGTGTAGATATGCCACACCACCTCTATGTGCTGGCCCACATTCTCATATCTTACATCCATGGGGACCATGTCTATCTTGAAATGGAAGCTATAAAAGCCTGTTAAGACAGAAGTCACGTACTCTCACATACCTCTCCTTTTCACATGTATGCATATATAGCCTCCCCACCATCTCTTTAAAGCCACTTAGTGAACTGATCTCAGAAGTTGGTGCAAAGAACGTTCTACTGCTGGCCAACTCCTAATAATAATTTAAAAGCATTTTAAGAGAACAGGGAGCATGATGGGCCATAAAATGGAAACTCAGATGAGACGGTATAAGAATATAAAAGAGATTCTACCTGGTCAGGCCAACAGCCTTCAAGCTCAGTGCTGTATGTTTACATAGCATCTTCTGTATTTTAATTTGTACCAATCACCTCTGGTCCTCTCACTGGATACCACTGAGAAGAGTCAAGCTTTGTATTTCCCCCAATCATTCATACACAGTGATAAGATCCTGCCTAAGCCTTCTCTTCACACTAAACAAGTCCTAGCTCTCTCAGCCTCTCCCAGTAGGACAGAGGCTCCAGTGTCAATCTTCTTTGTGGCCCTTTGCTGGATTTACTCTAGTATGTCCACATCTCCCTTCTACTGGGAAGCCCAGAACTGGACCCAGCACTCCACATGTGGTCTCACTAGCGCAGTGAATAGTGGGGAAGGATTACTTTCCTCAACCTGCTAGCAATGCTGTTCCTAATGCAGCCCAGGACAATAGAGAATAGAGAAATTAGAGATGCTATCCCTGTCTAGCTCTTCTAGTATCTGTTTATCAACCAGCTGCTATCCATGAACCTGATGACTCTGCCTGCCTATGCAACCCCTTGTGCAGAGAGCTATTTCAAGAAGTCTACCATCTGATGTGTAAAAGAAGTATTTCCATCTGCTTGTTAATCCAGCTTCTACTAGTTTCATCAAGTGTTCTTTAGTTCTATTATCACAGGTTATGGTGAATAACAATTCTGCATTCACTTTCTCCATTTTATCATGGAGACAATGTGCTATGAATCCCTTAGCGGCAGAGCTGTTTTTAAAAGATCCCACTGTCAGAGAGTAAGAATATTACATTCTGTATTGATTGATACTGTATTGATTCATCCATCTTAATGGTTGTCAAATTGGAGTTGCAAAATGACCTTGTTTAAAAAACAAGGGAAAACAAACTCAAACGTCACTGCTAAATGTTCTTCTGCTATGGAAAACATTTAACAGAGCCAGATTAGAGCATGGTCATGTAGGAGTTAAGTTAGAAAAAAAGACTGGACAGCCACCACCAGTGAGGATAGTAGGCAAAAGTAGCTGGGATAAGGAGGAGCAGCAGCTTCTCAGGCTGTCTGGCCAAAGAGGATTCACTCCCTGAATCACACCCTTTTCTGACAGACTACAACCTAAGTGCAGTAACTTTTAAAGTTGTTAAAAACACATTAAAAATTTCAAGGGCATGTGAAGCAAAATACTGACACAGGATAATTATTTTCTGCTAGTTCAAACTTCCTAGTAAATATTAATAAACATAGCTGTTCCTGAAAGGCTTTAAAAGGATCAGGTATTATCTGACCAATATAAAAAAATAATAAGCACTGACTAATGTGAAAAAAATGTCATTGTGCATCTAGGATAAATACCTATTGGTGGGTGATCTAGTAGTACACAGAATCAATATAGTCATCTGTAGCCTTTCATGCATAAAGTTTCAAAATCTCTTGAACATATTATTTTCTTTGTATACACAAAAACAAAACCACATATTCATAACGAGTTCTATACCTTGCTTTATGTGAATATTGACCCTTTGTACAGAAAGAAAAAGGCACAGCACCATTTAAAAAAAACAAACAAGGGAAGGTATTTCCTCTATCTCAAATTTCCCCCATCTCAAATTTTCCATCTAACTTAGCTGAAGTAAACCTCCCAATCCTCTCTCAAGCTCTCAAACACTCCTCATGGAAATATATTGACTTTGAAGATGTCATTTACTTTGAAATCCAAGCAGTCTGCTAAACATCAAAATGTTTTACAGTGCTAAACTGAAAGTTTCCAAGAATAGTTCCTGTAGCACCTAAAATCTTCAACATCTGTTGGTTTTTTTCCTAGTTATTAGGTAATATAAAATATTACTGCTTTCCAGAAAAAAATTGTGTAACAATTCAGTGGTGGTAAATGGGAATAAAATACAACTCACTTTTACTCTTCTGATAGCATAGGTATGACCAAGCAAGATGAACACTGGTTGCTGGACATTCCGCAAATCCCAGCCTTTCAAGCTACAGTCAACTGCACCAGTTACCAGCAAGTTCTGAAGATTTGACAAAACACAGATATATTAGGACAAGTTAATCATTAAATTGCAGTCATGTGTACGTTGGCTACAAAAGTTAAATAAATCAAACAAAACAGATGAATAAATAATAAATGAGGTCTTCAGTGTATAAATCAAAGAGAACAGAGAAATACAAACTGTTTCTCCGCTGTGCACCATTCTGTCCCCTGTACAAAAGAAAAAGCAAAACCTCTGATCTACCTGGGCCATCTATCTGTTGAAACAATGCTCTTCTGAAGATGTAGTAGTGAACAAGAGCAATAAAGCAACTAGACATATTTTTATAAAGAGAAGAAGCATTAATGTTGCAGTAAAAAAACCCTGCTATTTAATGAGAGTGGTTCGGTTAGGAAAACAGGTGGATGAATAGGTTTAATACCTCATCATATTTGCACCAGTCACAGCTCAAGATCTCAGCCTGGTGGGCTGGTATCACAAGTTTCATTCCTGGGGCTTTCACATCCCAAACTCTTAAAGTCTGGTCACCTGAAACAAAAAGAAATTGATTCAACATCATTGAATCAGTTATGGAATAGTGTTAATCCACTAGTACTTAACAGACAACTGTTTCTTAGCTGTATGAAATACAAACTATTATATGATGAGTCTCGTGCCAAATAAAGCAAGCACATTATGGACACAGAGCTCAGACTGATGCACAAAAGGAATCAGAACTTACTATTGCTTTTTCATTAAGAAAAAAAAAAGACAACTTCATTTTCTTACTAACACTTTCATTATTTTTTAAACTGATTTGATTAAAAAGAGATGGGGTAAAATACTTAAATAATATTTAATTAAAGTAGGAGCTTAAGGACCATTTAAAAATGGACTTAGAAGACCAGAACCATGACAAAACTTGCCCTGCAAACCACTTAAGAAAAAGTACCTAGACACATGCTTTTCGTGTGCAGAAAAGTGAACAGTTTTTTAAAATGCAACTTATCTCCAGATTCTTTCAGTGAAAGGAAAATTTAAGATGCATTACCTGTACTCCTCATGTGCAAAACCTGCACAGTTAGTCTCATTTATTGAAATATGAGAAGATAAAGTCATTCTGCTGTAACTGTTACACATATTAAAAACAACATCTGCTTTAACCTCAGAGCACATACACACACCTGCATATGTGCAGGCGTACACACACACAGAGGTCTTCAGACAGCAATGAAGGGAGTCCAACTTAACTTAAGAGCTGTGACTCACCTGAGCCTCTCTCTTCACCTCCAGCCATAAATTGTCTTCTACCCTTAAAGTTCCTTAGCATTTGTGTATACCATTCTTAAAAATTCAGTTCCTAATAGCTTACAAAGACATGGAAAACTGCATCAGCTGACAAGACAACCATGCTTTTCAATTTTTTAAATCATGATTCTCTCATTAACCCTGAATACTTAGCTTTGTATCAGCAAAAATGGATTATCCAGCTCATTTATTTACAGAGAGAGAAAATTAATTAGAATTCATTATTAGGTCTGTGTTCTTTCAAGAGATAAATGAAATCACGAGAAGCTGTATCCAAATACCTGTGATTCCCACAGAAAGTATGGATCAATACTACCTAAATTAAAAAAACCACTGTTTTACCTTGCTCCTGAAGAAATTACTGATGTTTCTTTACCAGAAACTCTTCTGGAAATCCTCAAATTGGTTATCATGAATAATTAGGATTTTTATGCTGTTTAGATACAAGCATTTTGATGGTTTTAATGACCAGTTGGTCAGTGGCCTTAAAATACACAGCTGGGCACACAAAATCATAGCCTTTTTTAAGAAAATGGCTATAGTTTAAACAAAACCATCCCTAGAGCCAGAACAACTTTCTTATTGCACGAACTACCAGGCTCTGTAGACTTTGCAAAAAAGACATTAAATGCTTGGAAAGTCTGAATACAAAAAATGAAACTAGAGAGAGCTTGGTTCCACTACATGACACAAGAATAGCCATATGACTGTGGTACTACACAGATGACAGGAAGCCTTGATCTTACAGTTGGTCAGCTTTTCCCCAGACTCCATGATTGTGAGAGATACTGTACTCTTGGTGGATAAATTCCCTACCTGTAAGGTAGGAACAATACATGATTTCTCATGGTTTTCACTCTCCTCACCTATTTTAGTACGTTAAGAGCAAGACTGCTGCTCAGTATATGAATAGCACTGCCAACAATGACACCCTGCAGTCAGCTGAAGCCCCAAACACCACTACAGTGCTTATAAAAACAGGGCAGCATATGGAGAGGAAGAAAAAAAAAAATAATAAAAAAAGGTAGTATGCCCATCCACCCACCATTAGTCTTGCTAATCTGCTTGCCTGCAGAGGACAGGTTTCAATTTGAGTCTTAAATATTTCTGAGATGTTATAATGGACTTCTTAAAAAGCTTTTATTTTAATTTCATCAGATAACATAGATTTGAAGGGGAAACACATATTTCACTACAGACAGGATCATTTTTGCCAAGCAAATAAATATATAAATCCAGGTGAACTAGAATGAATTGCTACAGAGATGGGCCACAGTAGTACTATGAGGGCCAAAAACATTTAGAAAAGTAAGTTACTCAGCCAATAACAATTTTGACACTAAATATACAATTGCCCCAATTATTTCTTTTTTAATAGAAAATGCTGATGCACAAGAAAGAGTTATTTTCCCCCTTTTTTTTATTTCTTTGAAAATGCTAGACTTAGCTGTTATTAATTCTGGCTGGCACTATTTGTGAAATGTCTTTAATGGAGTAACATAACATGCAAGTGAACATTGCTGTGAATAGAACAGACTGAATTAAAGCCAAAGGCAAATCCAATTTGTCCATTTAAGTAAGTGGAAGATTCAGATTAATTAAAAAAAAAAAAAGCTGATAAACAGTGTAATCCTGACACATTACACATTTTAACAAACTTTTTTTTTTTTTACCTCAAACACCTTTCCATGACCTCACAGTATTTTTTTTTTTTACATACCATTTCAACAAAAATTGCTGTTAAAAATTTTGGAATTTCCACATTTCCATGACTCCTTCAAATCTGCATTACAAAGGATTAATTTCTTCCATATGGTAAAGCAGTAGTAGGATAATAATAATAGAAAGTACAAGTAAAGCACACCTAGTACAATCATATTCACTAACAGCCACTTCCAGTTGGCATCCCAAAGTAAATAACCACAAAAGTGGCCAACATTTCCCGCACAAAATATTTCTATTTTTGTAAGAAGCAATTTCTCTATGGCAACAGATTTTGCTGGTCTGTTAGATAATTATGATTCCAGATTTGTTTGTATATTGTACTTGCTTTCTTTCATTTTAATGAATATTTGTGAAATCTTGGACGAATCAGTGGAACTACACAATATATACTCATCTATTCAAAATTTTTGAAAGAGATGCTAATCTAAAAGTACATCATCCCCATACATGGGATAAAGACTGCTAATGTGAATGACAATGTATGATAGTGAAAAGATTATTTAAGATTTAAATTTCATGTAGGTTTTATACTGGCTTTTTACTCACAGATGTATTTTACTCAAATCCATAAATCATAATCTCCTAAATCCCGTGACAACAACCAGCTGAGCAATCATTGCCAGTCAGTACAGAGGTACAACACTAACTATAAAAAATAGCTAGGTATTTGAGAGATTAATAAAAAAAACAAGAAACCTTAAACACTATCTGAAGGCAAAAGGATTCTAACCAGGACAGATACAATATTTTTCAAGAACCAAAGTACTGTTAGCTTAAAGTTTTACTTTAAAAAATGAATCTGACTTTAAGTTCTAAAGCAAGAAATCTGATCTTCTGACACTGTTTGCTCATCAAGAGGAAAAAAACCCCAAATAATATAACTTTTAATTTACTGAAAGAAAAGAATTCAGCATAAAAGACACAAGTATTGGCATATATGGTATAACATCAAACTATCTCAATTAAAGTAAGTACTTCAGCAGTACCATTTAATGATTACAAATAAACATTACTTGCTTACTTGTATATATATGTTTAAATACTAAACCAGATTAAATTAACGTAGCCAGAATCAAATGGAAAATCTGTGGGACAATGAAGAGCAGAACCCAAACGTCATGACTCTCAAAACCAACCTTTTTAGGCATGTTAAAATTATCATGCTGTCCATTTCTATCATAGATAGTATAAGCAAACCTAGAACAGGATTGATAAAGCCCATGAGATTCCACACAAAGAGACAGAAATAGTGCTACAAATAGCAGCTTTATTTAAATCATCCAACAGGATTCTACTGAATGCACAAAATCTATTTCCATGTAGCACAACCTAGATATCAAGTAAACATATTTACCAGTGGAAATGTACTTTCCAACTGGTAATTTTTTGGTCTGACACAAAATACTGTAAAGCTAAAAATCAAGAGAGCTTTAAGTTATTTCAGAGAAGACCTCAACAGAGTCTTTTTCTGAAAAGTGTAAATTGTTTAAAAAAAAAAGTGAAAAATTTTATTTCAGTGTTTTCCAAGATCACTAAACATAAACCTTGGGACAAAATTTTTATTTCAAAATTGACCTAACTTATGACCTACTATTAAGCCATTCTTCAGGAAATGGCTATATTGGCTAGATAACTAGCTCTAACCCAAATGACCCAGAACATATTAATACACTGTAAAAAAACCTGTTACTGCAATTTTTCTTCTCAACACTAAACTTATTTTACAATACAAGATTCTAATATAAGATATTGTAACCTGAAAATGCTTTATATTCTAGCATGTGCTTCATACAATACTTTATTATGGTTAGCACATACTATAAATTGAGGGCCAAATTAATTTCCTGAAAAATATTTCAGCTTGTCCATTAGAGGTTGATTCAGTAAAGCTTATTGAGCACAAGACTCGGATGAATACAATACTGTGCTGGTATGTCTTGAGGCAATAGACTGCAGATGAAAACACCTCACTTCATTACATAGTTTTGACACAACAAAATAAGCAAGTAAATTACATATTAAGAGCTTCTAGCATAAACAGCAGTTTAGCTGAAGTGCAACAAAACACAGTAACTCCACAGTCAGTTTGCTCTCTAGATGCTCAATTTGTAAAAGGTACTATGCAGTAAACTGAAGCCTCTTACTCTTTTATCCTTTTAGGATTTTGATTCCAAAAATGATCAAGTTTTGCAAAGCCCTGAACATTGTTCATGACTGCATTTCTTCTAGCACATTCAACAAGCAAATAACCAGCAAAGATCTCATAGGAAGCAAACAGTGGGCCTGCACTACACACCAACTACTGGAATATAAGCCTCTAACTAAAGTGTTTTGGAACTCATGACAAACCACTGTCATAGCAAAACAGAAGATTACTTCCTTCAGTTTTTTAGGAACCTGAACAAACACAAACATCTTTGGAATTGTCTGCAAGCCCCACTCCCCAACAGGTCCTTGTTTTGCCCTGTGCTACTTCTGAAGCAGGAATGCAAGCTGAAGCTTCAGACCTGACAACCCCAAATTTGGTCCAGGAACTTACACATAGAACTTACACCTCTTTAGTGAGGAGTGCGCTCAAGGTCATTCCCTTCCAAATAATTCAGTAACCATCCTCTTAGTAGATGTACACCTTCACCAGCTCATTTTTTTCAAGCAAAATAATTCGTTCATTTTTACTTTTCTTTCACAGTTTGGATCTCAAACTCAGAAAGGTCTGCCAAGACTACATGCCAGCCTGATTTATGAAACTACAGCTTGACAACCCCTTAACTACACACATTTGTCACTAAGGGACCAGTAGGCAAGAATACAAACTTTTTAAAAGGCACATCACTATGTTAGGGCTGGCAATAAAACAGAGTAAGATATAAACAATGTTTTTTAATCTTAAAGTCTAGCACTGAATGCAGGGGCATACAGAGTAGAGGCAGGATTTACAAGTTCATTTGTAAACCAGCAAAGCTACAGTTCCCCAACAGTTTTGTCATCATAATAAAAATTTCTCAGAGATGATCATACCTTGTGGTATGAGAAAATTTTTTGCCCTGGGCTTTCAGTCTGAAAAATAAGTCTTTGAGCAAAGATACAATTAATTGATCTAAATAGTGATGAATATAGAAATTATCTTGCAGATTTAAAAAAAACTTACTTCCCTTTTTCATTATTTAAGATGTTATGAAAACTATGTATCTTCCCTGATCAGTAAACTTAAGGAGTCTAGTAATGATTTAAAAATGAATGCAGCTTTAAAACAGAGGTCCCAGTAACTAAGAGAAAAGCTAGCAGTCATTTTAAACCTGGGCTTTGTTAAATCCAAAACATTCATATTTTCATTTGCCAGTATCATAGCTGTATCAAAGAATACTACAGTCATGCAGATAAGAGTAAAATTGTACTTATTAATTACTTCCCAGTGTTAAATTTAAAGGGCAATAAAACCACTTGATATTATAAAGGATGCTTTCTTTTTAAACCACAGGATTGAGCAAGGCCTATTGCTCTGCAGTTATTGAGAAAAATTTAGTAGAACTAATTTACATTTGACTATATACTAATGTTGTGTGCATCTGGCACTTCCTTTACATGCTTCTCACCAATTTCTAGGTTAAAAACAAATAAAAAAAATTCTAAAAAAATACTTTCTGGGCAAATGACACAATGACTCATTAAAACCTTTTAGCCATGAAGATATTGTTAAATATTTATGTCACTTCTTTAATGACATTTTCCACATCACTGTTTTTTCAGTGCAAGTCAGACATTTACCAGGGCTCTGGTTTGGTACTGCACGTACACCTGAACATCCTTCTTATCTTATCAGCTCAGAAATTGTTACTGACATCACAACAGCAGTTATTTACATATACAGAATAAACAATTTGTTCTGTTACTACTAACTCCCAATTTCAAACAAAAAAAAAAAAGATAAGCCATTTACTTGCTTCTTGGGAGTACAAATGATTGTACATGAAGACAACAGCATTGTAAAGTACCTCAGGCACCCCTGTAATGTTACATGGGAGTGTATTAGATGCTGGATAAAAGCTAATTTAACTGAAGCATCAGACATACTTATCTTCCATAATTCGATTGCATTTTATTGTCCACTGCAGACAAACTTAGTTTTCCTATATGTATTCAGATCTGAGACTTAATGAAGCAAAATAACCACAATAAGTATCAAATTCTTTCAGCTGCTTTATATTCAGTCTTAGGTTTCTCATTTTCTTCATTTGTATTCTTTTTCTAGTCTCATAATAGTTTCAGAAAAAGTCATATTCCAAAAGCAAAGATTCAACCTTATCAGCTTCAGGCAAAAGTTGTCTAGGCACACAATGGTCCTTCCGAGCAGCTATTTTACTGTAGCTTGCAGTTGTGGATTTTTTCTGTTTTCAGTGTTCACAGACTAATTAGTTAAGTGGAAATTAAACTTCTGCTGATATCTATGTCTATTCATATAAAGGCAGAAAAAGGGCAGGGGTGAGGCATGCAAAAGGTTCCTAAATCTCCTTCCCTCTTGCTTATTTTCTTTAAAATTAAAAAAAATAGATTTTTTTAAAGTGCATTGCTTTACTTAAATTTAGATAAATTGGAAGCATTTAAAAAACAGCATTTTTCCTATCTATGGTTAACAACATACCTAACTTATTTTACTAACAAATGCAAAATTGAAGATGCTGCAACATGAAACAGTTCATTTCGCATCTGAAGTGCTAATACTTCATACTATTAAGATACAAGTAAGGATGTGGCTGTGAGTAGGTATGCGTGAGGTGGGATGAGAGAAAGGGGACAGGAGAGGCAAGAAAGAGAAAGAACACACACACTCTTACAGTGCTAAAGCAGTGCAGCCTTCTTCAAAAAGGGAATGTTTCAATACACTTCAACAATACACTTCAAAAAGCTATTTTTTAAAAAAGTTTACAAAACCAAGGGAGAAGAAATAAGTACAAAAAGTTTCCCTCCAGACACTTTTTCAGTTACTAGTTTTCAATACAACACAAAGTTGCAAAAGAACAGACCAAAAAAGTTCAGGTCAACCCTTCCAGCAAGTGTATTAAAGAAGGAAACAGCTGTCATGTTCAACACCGTACTATCACATTGAGACTACCGTTAGTCTGCAGCTCCAACTTCAGCTCGATAGAAGATGAGTCATGAGTGAAATTAAGCTTTCTGTCCCATAATTTTCTGTCATCCTTATAAAGTATGTGGATCATAGCAAGTTTCAAATGAGGAGGTCCAGCCTCCTGAACAGTTCCACTTGACTTTCATCACATACCTTGACTGACAGAGTAGAATGCCATTAAACACTAAACAGCGAAGTAAACTCTCTGAACATAAACTGTCTGATATGCCCTTCTTAAAATAAGGAAATGGCATTTATACCCAGAGCTAGAGGATCATGACTATTACTACTACCCACAGTCCTGCTGACCAAAGAAAGAAACTCCCAATATGTATTTTCTGTAGTGAAATAATCTAATCAAACCACAGGAAAATTCCAATGTAAAGTAAACCCAAAAGCAAACAAAGAAACCTTTCCCACATCAGCATGTTATGATTTCTATGCAAGATCTTTAGTATGAAATTATTTCACTTAGAGGCACACCAGATGTTTTATTTCAGAAACCGCAAGAAAGTTCACCATCATTTTGAAGACTTAATTTTCTCTTACCTGATGATTTTACACTTAGCATTACACTGTAAGATTTTTATTTCACACCTAAGTAGTACTTACAGAAGAAAAATATTGTGTCTTTTATGCATGTTGTTTTTCCTATAAAATGCTATGGAGTCATCAATCAGTGAAAACTGACTGTGATTAGCTTCAGGCTCCAGCAGTATATGTTAGTCCTTTTCAAGAGTCAAAGTAAAATTCACAAAAGAATTGGAACCCTCTAGTGTTTTAGTCAAAACTTCCAACAGCTGCACCCACTGAATCACTCAAAGAACAGATCAATTTTATGTTGCTGTACCCAATTTAAGTACCACCACATACAGCATCTAACAATCAATGTTTCCCAAAATTGTTCAAGTGGCAATATATTAGAAGAGAGTTTGGCTTCATAGCCTAGAGAATCAAATTTGAAGTAACTAGCTGGATCAGTAAAGCCCTTTTGTTCATCTAGAATATGAGAAATTTGTATGAGTAAGACTACCATGGATGGGAAGCTTCTGAGCAGGAGTTTAGAGAAATCATAACGTACCCTAGAATTTGCAAAAAACACTAAGCAGTGTTTTCTCTACTTAGTTTTGAACAAATGGTACTTAGCTAGTACTTTCTAGTATATAGCTGCATTTCTGTAGAACTGGTCATACAGCATACAGGGCTCAATCCTGTAAGTTTCTGCACATCGTATTAGATAGGTACCTCACTAACTGTTACCTCAATGAATCTTCAAGTAAGTTGGAAATATCTCTGCACCAGCATCTGGCTTCCAAGCACTACTATGTTACAACAAATACATGTAACATGTTATTAATTCTAGTTCAACTCTGGAAGCAGAGTCAGATGGAAGTACCTAGACTGAAATTTTATGAAAGCATGTGCATTTTTTCATCAAACTTGCAATGGAATAGGGAAAATCACTATCTGTGTGTACTCCCTGTCTCTCTAACTTCAGTAACAGGAAAACATTTATAATTGCTTACCCTCTTGATATAAGAGGTAAACCATTTCTATTTAAATCAGAAGCCCAACAGACTTGAACTCAGAGAAATTTAAGCCCCTGGAGTTAACCTAACAATACTGTATTAAAGCAGTGTCTTACTGCCCCTCTACTTCTCAAACAAACTCCATGGCTCACAGCACCTCTTGCCCAGTTAGCAAGCAGTTAGGCTCTAGGTCTCACTCCAGAGCTCTCCTTGTGCCTCTGGAGGAGGAGCAGTATTTGGAAAACACTGCCACTTCACCATACAGTCTCTTTGCCTCTAGGCACACTCAACTCAATTATAATTGTATCGAGCAGCAAGATTCATAGCACTGGCCAAAGCAGAAAAGTAAAATTGACGATTACCTCTCCCAAAGAACAAGGCACAGAGATCTCCAGCAGTACTTAAAACAGTTCAATGGGAACTGACCATGTTTCTCACAGAGCTAACAGTCTACTGACATGTGAGATAATTTGAGCAAAAATGTAAGCCAGAACACAAAATAAAGCATACAACATGATTTAGTGGTCCATAACAAGAGTGAGGTGAATGGAAGAGAGCTACATAAAGTAACAGAAAAAATTGCCACAAGGTCACTGAAGTGAGTGCTAGAAAACTGCTGATCCATGTTTAAATGGCCAAGAGGATGATTTACAGATCATGACAGAACCTACAAATCTAGCTGCAGCAGTATGTTTCTCTTGCCTTCTTCCATTTTTATGCATGACACACACTACCATCTGCTGGACAAAGTGCTGAGCTAATCCAGTAACATACAAGGGTTTTTTTGTTCCGAGAACCCCTTTACCACCGTGTTTACCTGAGGCAGATGCAAAACAACCTGGAATGTGTGGAGACCATATAGTGCTGTAAATGACCCCTTCATGGCCTTTAAAAGTGCATAATGACTTCCCCACAGCTGGATCCCACTGAATAAAGGAAAAAGAAAACTGCTGAGCTATGCATTCAGTAACAAACGAAAGGGCTTCATAAATAAAAAAAGCTTTATGCATACAGAAAGGACTAAATGAACTTCTTTTTACCATATATCATGAAAAGTATTTGTATACTTAAACTGATAACCAACTGAGGGATAAAGCAATATCTCAGTTAAAACAGGATTCAGTGTAAAATATTCAGTGTAAAATTCAGTGCAAAAATAAAGAGGAAAAGTGAATCAATGCTGTTTCTTAACACAAAGAACTACCAGATCCAAAACAAATTACATTTTTCACCTTCAACAGAAAACAAACATACCAGCTTGGCTGTTTGATCCCATGAACCGGACACCACTAGCTGCTCTCCTCTAGTTTGGCTCCAGTCAACACTATATGCCTATAAATGATATAACAGCCTAGTTTAGAAAGAGTATTAGAATACAAGTTTGAGACTCTAGTTAGCCAAAGTTTGGCACAAAATAGACTTGGATTTGCAGATTGTATCATAATCAGCTAAAACCCCACATCAGTCAAGCACCACAAAGCTGCCAACAATACCATTTACCTGAACAAAAATTGAATTGAATATCTCAGTCTGCCATTAAATAGGCTCAGAAAAGTATCCAAAAAAGTAAAGATGGACCAAAAAGGAGAAAAAAAAATTATAACAAAATCAACATAGACCCACCATCAGTAGAAGTTTCTACCACTGTAAAAGGCCATAATTCAGACTGATTTCTTATCTCTGATCCAATTTTATTCAAATATCTACAGTTTCTAATTGCTAGCAATATAAATGCCACCTCTCTTGAGAGCTGACTATGGAGTTGACTTTGAGGTTTTATCTGACCAATAATAAATGCTTTTTTATTATATCTAATTCTCCTAAGAAATACATGCCATAAAATACTCCTTATTTTCATCTTTTACAGGTTCTGTGACACTTTTTTTTTACCATTCATATCACAAAACAAATCAAATTAAATACTCAGCTTCCCTCATGACTAATTATTTCAGCTATTAAGAAATTGTTTTTCACTGTGTAGTTGAAATAAGCTCCCTCTTCTCTGACAGTTTATTCTAACATTGGTCCCCGTCTTGACAGAGGATACCTTAACTCCAACCTTCACTGCTGATTTTTCAGCTCTGCTGCCTCATCAAAAACAAACACTCTAAGCTTGTTCTTCACAGTATTTCAAATCCGAGACTCAAGGACATGTACAATTTCCATCTTTAAATGCACTATATCTTTACCTACATGATGGAGGGTGCATTCTCTTCTGTCTAGTTTTACCTCACACCAAAACAGCTCAACAAGCTGCAGTGGGACATGAACCATTTCAGTGCTAAGGTGGATAAATATTAGCTGAAACAGTTTATTTGCTCCACCTTCTGACCCAATCAGACCTTCCATGACACTTCTCAGAAATATGGCCACTACCTACCAGTAGTAGATGGCACTGCTATCAACAGTTGGGCCACTAACCACTGAGGATTTGTACTCCAGCTGGGACAATCTAGTTCTAGCACAGCACTAGATCTAATCTGCAAGTCAACATACTAGATGCCATGTTTGTCTCGGATATATGGAATTGTGCATTAAATGACAGCAATCCTGTTTTGAAGTGAAAATATTTGGATCTGTGTCATCACACAAAAAAGCAGAGATGCTGGACTAGAAAAAAATCCCGCCAAAGCCAAAGTCTTCTATGGAAAGTGTCCTGTATGAAAAGGGAAATCAAGGTATCATTTAGCTGCTCCTAAGCATTTTCCTTCCTAAGAAATATTTCAATCTATGCTAGATCAATCTTAAATTAACTGTTTTTCATCTGTTTGCTTATTTCCTGTAAGTGGAAGGCAGTTGCCTGCCACAGAAAAAAACAAAGTGCATTATCTGCAACTTTCCTTTTTTATTTTACAATGTCCTGCTTCCCTTACACTGAAAGGCATATTGCTCTGGCACTATTTTGTGCTAGCTCCTTTCCTTGAGGAGCTTATAATCCAAATGTACAAGACACTCAAGACAGCACTTGACAAAAGCCAAATAACAAACTGAAAGGTAATTCTTTTGTTTTTCCAAACCATGCCTTTACCTCTTGACTTGTTTGTCAGCTAACTACCAGTACTACAGTTCATTAAAACACACTCCCTTTCAACCTGACTCCTCCTATTAAAATGATAACAAAGGAGACACACAAGTACCTGCTCATATTTTAAGAATGGAAGACACTGTGGTTCTCCAAAGTGGCTCCCAAGCTCCTATCAAACATTACTGTCTCTCCTTCACCCTGAATCTGGGTGATGGCGTGTTCAACTCCTAAGCTGTTGCTGTTTGGAAATGCCCCTAAACATATTGCTATATAATATACCACTTTCATAAAACAGCCCTGTGAAGTCAGCTCAGTTGAATTGTTTGGCTCTCATTCACATCCAAGATTTTACAGAAAGAAATAAGTCTCTGAGAAATACGCACCTGTGTCACACAATTCACCTAGCCCCATATATCTGGGATGTATCAGATCCACTGCACAGATAAGGCAAAGCACACATATGGCTTACAGCTCACTCACAAGCTATCAGCACATAGATCTGTTGAACATGTGCTATGACACAGATCTATGTACATAAGGCAGACATGGTTGGGACTGCCCAGCACACTGCAGCTGCATCAGAGGCAATGGGACTTGGGCAAATTCTCCTTTGGGCAAGAGTTACAAACAGAACAGACAACAGGCTCAGAAAAAAAACCAAGAGCTATTTTCCTTTTGGCATGCGACAGGTCCAGCTAATGGGAAGATTACAACAAGAAGAAGGTGTGGAGAGCCAAGTGAGGTTCACTTTTATTCTTCTTTCCTTTTCATGGTATCATCCAACATAAACTTACAGATGCTTCAATAGAAGCTGTATTGAGCAACTGGGAAAGACTAATAACACAGCATAAACCTTAGTTGTTAATCTTTTAGTACTTTATCTTCAATCATAAAATACATTAATACTAGTTTATGCCTAAGCAGCAGCAAGAAATGCCTCAGACAAGAAGAAAAGGTGATGAAAAAGAGAGGTAAAAAGACAAAAATTAGTTCAAAATAAGTGTTCAGGCTCACTTTACAAGACATTTAATTCAAGCATTCTGTTGTCTCACATTCCAGTGAGACTTCATCAAAACCAAAGTAAATTAGACTAATTTATTCATGAGATTCAGCAGTTGGTTAGTGCTGGAGTAAAACACTCATTGTCCTTCTATAATAAAGATGCACTTTTAAATTAAAAATGAACACTCTTTTTGAAGATGGACATTAATCTCATTTAGAAAACAAGAAACAGATCTCTGTCAATCTTGCATTAAAAATATTGCGAAACACAGTGACAAAATTGTCATTAGAAATGTCAGACAGCGATTAAGGATTAGGAAGGTAGTCAATCATTTTAAAGAGCACTGTCTGCCAGTGTTTACCACAAGCTATTCAGTATATTCCCTCTGAGAGCTACCCTCTTAATGCACATTTGTAAAGAATCAATACAAACCTTTCATATCTCACAATAAACACTCAACCTATGTGTCCTATACTGTCTTTCTAACTCATGGTTGAGTGCATCCACCTCCCCATGCTACCTGCTAAACTAAGACTTGGACACTGAAGTGTTTACTACACAAACAACAGATGGTGTAGCAGAACCAAAATAAACTTAGGGACAGTATTTCAATGAGACAATAACAGAGGAAAAACAATTAAAAATTGGCATTATGCTTTGCCTACATCTTTCTGTTCCTACCATCAGCCTTTGAACACTACCATAAAATCTTGATCACTGTTACAAACTCATCTCTCAAAATTCTTTATTTACATGGTACATGTATTAAACCAAAGTAGTAAAAGTACAAAGAAATAAGGAACAGAAGACTGACTGTCATGTAATTGCAGTCACTCAGCTTTTAGCTTTGTGCTTCATATCTGAAAAAATCTTGAGGTCTTTATGAATACAAAACTGGATTTCCTCCATCATTTTTTAGTGACTACATATCAACTAGGTTATTTTATTCAGATTTATGTCACTTATATAAAGCATCAGTAACCCAGGCTAAAACTGATTGCACCTACAGTTCAAAGACTTGACAGAATTGAGTGGAGAGTTTGAAGGAAAGCATGAAAAAAAAAAACCCAACACCAAAAACCCCAAAAAGGGTAGAAAATTCACTTGGATGAAGGTAAATATACTAAAGCATAAACATCCTGAAAATATGCAAATACATTTATGAACATGCATATAAGTTTTTTGTCTACCCATACTGCATAAAGAAACTGAGATTTTAAGAAAAATCAAATGCAATGGTATCAAATCAAGGCTAAAAAAATACATGCTGTCCCAGTATTTGACTACTGTTATTTGAGTAGGATCTCATAGATGTTAGGATGGAAAAGGATAAGCAGTTCCTAAGTACAACAGAAGTCCTAAGAATCTGCATAATGTGTATCACTCTATATCTTCAAGGATAACACTGCTATATGTATCAGCTATCTGATTTAGACCTATCCAATAATGCTCTCTAAAAATCACAGAATGACTGCAGTACTTTCATACAACACAATGATTACTTAGCCCACAAGAAGCCACAAACACTATTTCTGAATATATTAGATATACGTAATTAAGTGGCACCTACTACAGTATATGAATGTACATACAAATACGTACAATAGGGAAAATTCACTTTATATTCAAAATAATGTTGTTATAAATTCAAACCATGGACCCAAACAAAGTTAAAAAAAAAACAGACAACAAAACCCACTTTTGATAAGTCCAAAAAGAAATCTTTTAATAATTCAAACATTAGATCGCCCATTAAATTTTTCAAGTTTACCTCCTGAGTGTGCTCTTTATAGACTTGCAGTGGACCTTTGGTTTTAGCTGTATCCCAGATTTGCAGAGATCCATCTCCGCTAGAAGTGATCAACACATGTTCATTATTCTCACTCCAGGTCACATCAAACAGGCCATCATTCCAGTCAAAACTAAACCAGAACAATTAAGATATTTTTCCATGAGAAAGCATGACATAAGAAGTCTGGACTAGTTACATGCAAAGACAGTATTTCTGTAAACCACTTTACTATGCTAAACAGCATTTTTACACATCTGAGTTTCCATTACATCTCCTTACAAGTCACTTACATGTTATAATGTCAATTTTTACAACTCGATGCCAGAATAGGTTGATTAAGTTAAAGCATAAATGAGCCAAAGACCTTTCACACACAGTGAAAGAAATGTGGTTTCAATCTTAAACTTGCCAGGCAGAGGCAGAGGTACCACATCTCAGCCTGATCTACAGTTTCTACAGGATGTTGCTACAGAGGTAGGAGCTCTCTCTCTGTAACTAACAACTGTGGTAAAGAAATGAAACTTTGTGTTGGGAGAGCTCTATCCAATTCACACCACAAGCTGAGTCACAGTGAAAAAACGAACAGAAACCAACAGAGAAGCAGTCATGAATGTATTAAAGATGTCTACACTCCCTTAAAAGGGCTTTCAACACACAGCAATTCATCATATGGGATCTGATACCATATTATTAGTTGCTCTGCAACAACTATCAGACTGTACTATTATCTGATGGTAAATATGAATTTATTTACATCCTTTTCACTGAAGGTTCATTTAAGCTCAGGTTAAACTTCATGGCACCCTGTAGTAATGATGAGAGAAAGGCATGCACACAGAACATCGCCACAGAGAAAATGACACAGCTTATGGCTCAGGAACTTACAGGACTTTATACCACAAAATAAGTGGAGTCACTGGAAACATAGAAATGAACAGTACTAAACCAGAGCACTTAGCAGAACTAAGAGAGTATTAAACAGCTTCAGAATGTCTTGCTTTATAATAATGGGTTAAAAACAGTTTCTCTGAATGTGATTAACTACTTGTTAAGCATTTCTGCTTCAGCCCTCTTAATCTAAACAATTGCTGTTTCAAAACTTTGTTTAAAAAAATTTTAGGTCAATTAAAGCCCCTCCTTCCTAACCTTTCTCCTCCTCCCATCCAGAATACAAATCAAACTCCTTTCAGACCCTTAGAATACTAGATCTCCTAAGGGCCTCCATGACTTCACATAGCTTCCTGCTCCATTTTCAGTATAAGTCAATCATAAGGTCATAAATTTAGGTGGCAATGCACTGTTCCTAAAAAGCTAAAACTTTTAATTTCAGGCTAGGGCAGAGAGGCTGCTTTTAATTTACACTGTCAGTTTTCTATAAAACCATTTACGCTACAGAAAGGGTGCAATCCAGATTACTTCCTGTAACAAAATCTATGCAATGTAAATACAAATACATTAATTTGTATGTAAATACAAAGACGTGTACAATTCAGTAGATCCCATAGCATAGATACAATACTTTTTATGCTAACAATAACCCAAAATATTTGGGTTTTGTCTTGTACTCACAAGTACATAGTAAGTTTTTCTCTTGCAAAAATAAAACATAAAGCTATGTTACCTCCTGAGCAGAACAATGCCAGCTTCATTTTGTTCCAGCACTGCCAGAGTTCCACAACCTAAACCAGCAAAATAAAACAAAACATCACAACTAGTTCCCCCACACCAAAGGAAACTACTGTGGTTCTGAGGTAGCTCCAGTGTGGAAATATAAAGGGCACCTAAACTTTAAAAGGCCAAACAATTAGTAGCATAAATAAACATCTCATTGTCTCATGTTCTCTAGAACAGTTATTCATTTACATCAGAGAGTGGGGGG
>JANZLQ010000086.1:25181431-25265267 GCA_026212715.1 Elanus axillaris | reverse complement strand
GTGCCTGGAAGTTTGTGCCTGGAAGTTTGTGCCTGGAAGTTTGTGCCTGGAAGTTTGTGCCTGGAAGTTTGTGCCTGGAAGTTTGTGCCTGCCTATCCATCTTAACTGTTTAATGTAACCAATATCAGAAGTACAAACTTCCAAGCACTAAGAGCTATGTGCACCCATCCGGTTACTTGGCAAGGATAGCTTGTGCCACATCCTCTCACCCTGGCTTGCCAGCTTTCTCAGCAATAAAATTTTAACACCTTTATCTGAATGTTTGGTGACCTGAGGTTGTGTGTTATGGTCTACTTGGCCCCATTTTTAACAATAATAGCAAAACCTGCCCTGTTTTTTTTATGTTATAGAGAGATATATGGTGTGAACATAGAATAAAAAAGACTGCTTAATACTAGATTTGTGAATACTTCATAAAACTAAAATTATAGTTCTGCATTAATGCCTTTTTGCCTTGAAAAAAAAATAAGAAGTAGGAGTTTGGCCTGACCTACAATTTTAAGCTTAATGTGTGGCATGGTTTTGCATATGTGAATACATGCAAAAATAAACATTTTAAAAGCTTTGACTGGTATTGTGGTTTCCACCTCTCCGGGGGGGGGGGCAGGGAGAGAAATTAAAAAAAAAAAACCCACCCCAAAACAAACAAACCAACCCTCTTGGTATCATAGCCAGTTTCCACAGAAGACTCTTCGGCACAGACATGCGTATGTGTGTCATCTCTTTGAAACTCTGCGAGCTTTGCCTCAGGGACTGCTGCTTTCAGTTCAGTGAGGTGGGCGATTCTGAAGCGTGCATTCGTATCTTATTCCTTGTGCCTCTTGCAGAACTGTGTCCTTAGAGGTAACATTCTTGAAAGTCAGAGGAGCTGTCCTCATAGGTGGAAACAGGAAGGCCATAGAGCTTCTTTATAGATCCTATACTCTCCACATAAAGATAAGAGGGATTTGAAATTTCAAGCACCTTCTTCATTCCAGGGCAGATGAAACCTGAGTCTCTTTTGGTTCTGTTGTGGAAGGTGTTGCATAGTGAGGCTCACGGAGTTGAATTAGCCGTGATGTTTTCGTGCCTCTTATTGTTGGTTAATTTTTAGACTGAGCTGTGCAATAGGCAGGGTCTCTGTAGTTCACAGAGTCTTTCCTTGTAATGAGAGACTTGACTTGAAGTGGGCCCCTTTTAATTCTGGCAGTAGGAGTCTGTCATATAGTGCTACATAACTGAATGCTTATGTAATATAGTTTTCTTATTTCAATGGCTTTTGAGCAAACTGTGTAAATGTGAAAACATTACTTTTTCTTTCAGAAGTTTGGCTGTGGGAATTTAATCGAAGTATTGCAAAACAGGAAAAATACTTTGCTGTTCTTTAGTAGCAAAGCCCATAAACATGTAAAGAAGTAGGAGAGCTCATCACATGCAGCTCTTGGACTAAAGAGAGCTGGATGTAGAAGTTTGTGTCCCACATGTCAGCTCAGACAGCACAGCATATGAGTCGTAAACCAGCTGTGATCCCAAAACTGTGTTGTGCTGCTGACTCTGAGGCTGAACTTAAGTCTAGAAGGATCTGTGAGTTTTCATAGTTGTTTGTTTGTTGCTGTTGCATTTTATACACTCTCTTCCTATATGTTCAAGAACTAGTTGTTCTCCAGAAACTTCAAGCCAGCAAAACAATGGCTTTCAGGTTAGGAACAGAACAGCATTAAAGAGTAGAAGCTGTGTAAGCTGAAGAATGCAAATGGGGAGCAATGTAGGGAACAAAACCAAGATGGTCATGAACTATTGCACAGATATTTTTTTTAAACTGCTTGAATGGAGCAGAGAGGGAAGCATTTGTAGGTGACCTACACTCCTTCCCTATTCCCCTTCTAGTCCTCTCTATTGCTGTATGCTTTCAGTGATCAAAGATGGTATTAATAATTTTGATAAGGAATGTCTGCACATTACATGATTTAAATGACTGAATGTCAAATAAAAATTGAGCAGTAAAAGTACTTTCAAATTAAGTAATGGTTAATTGGGCTTATTCAAGTCTCACTGGACTCGGTGTAAAGGCCAACTAAGTTACAAGAATGAGTGATGTGATTTCATGAAGGTTTTGAAAATCAAGCTTACAGCCATGTTTGAATGAAGTAAGAAACCTCTCAACTCTTGTAATGCGTGTAAATCAACTGTGACTTGACGGGGGGAAGAGCTACAGTATAATATATCTGTCTATTATCAAGTCTTCCCTTTTTAATATCTTATTTCTGCTTTGTATAACAGTCTGAACTCTTGCTGATCTCTGATGTAGGTTCACTCTATGCCTTTCACTGCTTCAAAGAGAACTTCAAGGAGTATTAAATCTAATCTCAGATGTAAATACTCATCATCCACTCTAAATGTGGATTAGCCTAGTAATAATCTTCTTCTGCCAGCTTCAGTGAACTGATGGTCCTTAAATGCTGAGGCATAATTAGCAATGCGTGTAAGTAGTGAGTAGGTCTCAGCTATGTATAATTGAACCATTCAAGCACCAAATATTAAGAATGAGCCTATTCTAGCACTTCTGCTTGCATCGTTTAAATTCTGGTTGATTTAAGAAAAAAAAGAAGTATCTTGAGAAGCAATTGTCAAATTAGCCCTAGAAACTCTTGGAAGTGTGTCTGACAGAAATAGAGATTTCAACATTTATCACATTTTCCTTCACTTAAAGAGATAGTAAGTTGAGGAGAGGAAAATCTAGTCCAATTTCTTGCAAAACTCAATGTATCTGGGTTTGATCAGCTGTCTCAAGGGATTCTTCCTTCATGAAGAGGATAGTTAGAGCTTTTCTTTTTTTTCCCCAGTTGTATTAAGCTGCTGCAGGTGATTTGCAGGTCTCTCAAATTTGTCTTAATTTCTAAACAGTTCAGGAATGTTTAAAGAGTCAGGCAATTAGAGATATGCCAAAATATAGAAGGGAAACCTTTCTACAGTGCAGTGGATACTCCTGGTGTTTTAGAAGTTACTGTAACCATTGATACTTGTAATTAAATGGTATTTTCTCTACATTATAATGACCAGATCTGCATGTCCTGTTGATTTTTTATTTTTTTTTTTAGTTTATTTGCAAAGTTCGTATTGAAAACTGAGCCATAAATGAGAACAGGCACATAAGAGTGTATCTGGCTTAGGTAAGCATTCGTATTTTTTCTTTCCTATCTTTTTTTAGGCAATTGAAACTAGGATGATTTGCTTTCTGTGCAGATCTTTACATGGTCATTTTGTGTTACACAGATGCATTAAGGACTATCTGAAGTGACTGTTCTAGAAAAAGAAAAAAGGTAAAAGTACTATAAAAGAAAAAAATACCATGAATTGATAATCTGGGTCAGCTCTTCATGGGAGGGATGTGCTCTAAGTCAAGCTAATTTCTTCACACAGGCTTTTAGGATTAGGCAGGTTTTTGTTGATTAAAGAAAGAACTCATTTGGTTTGTAATCTGGCATTTACTTTTAAACTGTATTGATTTTAAAGGGCAGGGCAAGTTAGGGGTGAGTGTTCAGTTGACTAGCAAGACAGTGGTGTACAAGTGTCAAAACCAGGATAACTAATAAAGAGAGGTTTTTTGAATGACCTGTATAGTACTGTAAAGGTGAAAGTTGTGCTCTTTCTTCTTTGAAGAAGTTAGTAATCTCATATTTTGGGAGAGATATACCTTATCAGAAATCTGTCTTATTCTGGAGTACCTTGCATTGTCTTTTGGAGAAACTTGTGTTGACTTAAAATGCGTGGATAGAGGGATCACTTGTATTAGTATTTTCAGTTGTATGTTCCTCCTGCTTGTCTGCCTTGCAAGATTAAGCTACAGAACAAAATTAATTTTTTGAAAAATGGTAATTTGTCGGAAGCATAGTATTAAGCATTCTGACTTTTGTGTACAAGCTCAGAGGGACCAAAGGAAAATAAGAAAGATCCTATAGGCTGTGACTGAGGAGGCTCTGGTTTCTCTTATCTGTACAGTCACTTGTTTTAGGGTGGTTTTGAAGCTAAACAGCTTGACTGATGTGCTTGTCATACAAATCTCTCCTTGTAACTTTAAAACTGTGTTATACTAGGGAAGTTGCTTTTCTTCAGCTTCTTATGCTCAAGTTTTATGAATGAATGGCCCTTATGATATTATTTTCTACTAACACTGTTGTGTGGGGCTGTTGAGGGAATTCCCTGTAACAGCAATGATTGACTAAAATAGAGTTCATTGAATAACAGGTAATAAAATGGGTTTAGCCTCTTATTGTTGTTTCTGGAATTCAGCATCATTGCTTTTAGAATTCATGCAGGCTAGAAATTGTCAGTGTCAGCTTACTGGGCTTAGAAACCTATTGTGCAATGTACTTGGGGAGAATCTTGGCATACAAAATGACAAAATCTTCAAAGAGCCAGTACAGTCACTTGTGTGGAAAGTGAACTTTGTTTGGAAGATGGTTTATACCTAAATTGTTTCTGCAGACTTTACAGAACATTTATAGACTGTGCATTTATAAACACTTACAGGCACACAGAAATGCAGTAAAGCAGTACCAAGGTCTCAACTGTATTCTTGCAGTTTCTTCCTATTTTTCTCTAAATACACTAAATTGTGGTGGTTTTTTTAAAGTGATTTACGCTTTATATAAATTTCTTGATTTAAACTTTATATAAGTTTTCTGAAAGTTCTGTGATTGTGGCATAGTAATGAAGACTCTTCTCTTAAACGCAGAAGAGGTGATGTTCTTTTCAAAACTAATGTTCTTGATTCTAGCAGTAAACGTGAATGTTTTCCATGGTAAAAAGTGGCATGCTTCCTCCCATATTAGCTGTTTGTAGGAGGAAAAAAACACTACCAGAGAGAGAGTAACTGTAGGCTTTATTCTATTCCACATTGTCCCTCAGAATGATTAGGAGGTTTTCATCATCTTTTTTTGTCTGTACTTCCTGATTTATTGTTTTTATTTCACTAATAGAGTTTTGTCAGACACTTGAAACACTGCACATGCTTTCCATGATTATGCAGCACTTTCACACATGACTTATTTTACTTTTTTGACAACCACTCCCACCACCACCCCACCCCATCCCCTGCTGTTTCCTCAGGTGCTGCTGAATCACCACTACTGTTTCTATAGCATCATGACTGGAGAATCCCTGTTCCAAATTTTAGTTCTCATAAACATAGCAGAAGTTATCCTGATGCGTTATTCTTGTCCAACTTCAGAGTCAAGGGCAACTACTAAGAAAAAAAAAGTTTGCTCCCACTGTCTGTGGAACTCATGTTGAAAGAGCTTTGTATTTCAGCAGTGCTACGTTGCAAGTGATGAGTTGGAGTAAGAAATACCAAGTAATTTAATAATGCAGGTGGTGCGCAGAATAGAGTTGATCATTATAGCCACTGTCTCAAGATAGATATGTCAGGGATGTGAGGTATTATGTGTACAGAATCTTTGTCTCTGAATGCACAGTGTGTATTGTAACATTTAAGTGGGGTACATTATAAAGCTCCTTTTGACTCTGGATATTGATTCTGGACTCTAATAGAAGGCAGCATTAGAAACCTAAAACAAATGCATGGCATGTTGTCAATGTAAAAGAATATTTCATTCTGAAGCACCCAAATATGATCTACATCTATGTCGTGGTTTAGGGCTGAAACCAGGACAATCTACAACAAAAATGATGATGATGAGTCTGGGGAAAAAAATATATATAACCCCAATATAAAGTTTCTTTTGTCTGTTCATAGTTAGTGCTAGTGAAGAACTTCTGAATTTATGAAGAAATTATGGGATTTGAAACAACATATTCACAAATACTTCTGTTGCTGGACCAACTGTAAATTTTATAACCAGATTCCAATATTGGTACTGTATGCATAACTTCCATCAGGCTACCTGTCAATCAGTGACTGGAAGACTAGTATCCTGTCAGTTTCTGTATGGAGAAGGAGTGCAGCAGATGCATGGAGGGCATGTATGGAGTGGAGGTATGTGGGCTGTGAGACCTGGCTTCTCTTTCAAACTTAGTCACTGGCCTGTCCTAGCTGTTTGTAGCTCTGCAGCAGAGGCTTCCTGGGGCCTCTCCCCGAGCTGAGAGGCTTGTACAGATTCTAGCATGGGTGTTCTGGGCACAGAAGCATGATACTAATGTGAATTTCCAGCTATTTCTATAATGTAAATAATAATAATAAGGGTGTGCTCTTAACAGTGCTTATTTACTAGATCTCCCAGTGATATCAGTGAGACACCTGGATAGACAGTCTACATCCAGGCTTTTGTTGGATTATTAGAAGTTACAGGCTTTTGAAATGCTACTTTCTCTGTGAAGTGCATCAGGGTGTTAGAGCTAGTTTTCAAATACTGTGTGCTGTATAGTGTTTGAAGTGGTGGGAAAATGCAGGTTATGAAATTACCAAGGTCTCTTAAAAAACAGTAGAGATGTAAAACTCATTGTGAGGCATCTGTAAGAGCAGACATCATGGAATTATATTCCCCAGTGGAGAAAACACTGAATGGGGCTAGATAAATGCTTTTGAGAGTAATGCAGAAGAAAGGCTGTGACTGATTTTTCTGCAGTTTGTACTTCTATGGCTCTGAACAGGATGTGTCATACAGAAATGACTCCTGAATTTACTGCAGCCATGATAAGAATTTGATTTCTCTTTTTAGTCACTTTCTATAGTAAAGAAGGAGGATACAAAAAGCTGTAAATGTAGCAAGTGACAATGGAGTGAAACAAATTACATTAAAGCCTAAAGGATTAAGTGAAAAGTAGAAGAGGCCTTAATACATCATTTAGCACCATTATCATCAGTAAATTTACCAGTCTGCTGCGGTCTTAAGTAAAGTTAAGTTAAGCAAGTGAAAGTTTCAGTTCTATGGCAGTTCATTTTCTTTCATCTCTCAGTAGAGAAAAGCTGAGTTTTAAGTGTATTCTGTGGTGCTGGTCATTTAAAACTTGTTCCTTTCCCCCCAGCCCTTTGGAACAGTCACTATTTAGAACTGTTGTATTTGCATGGATAGGGAACCCGCAAGTTCTAAGTTATACCCAAAGAAACTAAAAAAACTCAGTGGCTCAACAATTATATGGATTTTGCACATTTGTGATGAATAAAATGGAAGTTATTGCTGGGACTGCCACCTTTCATCATAGGCTCCCTGCTTTAGATTGTTACTGAACATCCACTCCCCACAGTTGTCTCCTGCTGCTTATTTTCTATGGCTTCTCTGGGGGCTTATATTTAGCAATACAGATGTACTCGGAAGAACAGCATTTGTTAGAATGAGAGAGACATATGAAGCAGTCAGTCTTGTACAGCAGAATGTGTGTGTGACAGATGACAGCAGAATCTGTTTTGACAATTGAGGAATTTTCTGGTAATCACTGATGGGTAGATTTCTGTAAGAACTTTGTAATTGTTTGTATTCCAAGAGAAAATGAACCCCAGGCCGAGCTTGACACACAAGCACAGGCTGCTTCTTTTTAGTGTATATTACTTTTTTTTTCCTCTGAGACCAAATTTATTCCTTGACTGGAGCAGATATAATCCTTTTTTCAGTTATGAAGAGCTGCTGATCAACTACTAACAATTGCATGTTGAATTCTTTTCTAAATCGTGTCTGCCTTTATTTATAACCTTTGGGATGCATTTAGTTGCAGCATAGGGCTTAAAGATTTCCCACAGACTGACTCATTTGAAGTCAGTGGGAATCTGCGCTCTTTCAAATCCCACAAGAAATGTATGTTTTGATTTAGGAACTACATACCCTTGTAAAAATTTGGCTTTGCATTTCTCCCTTAGTGTAATAAAGTAAATGAGTTGCTCTGGGACTTGCTTGCTGATGGCATCAGTAGATGTCTCTTGCAGAGAGTGCACTCTGGGTGAGTAACCAGCTGGTGCTTTCAGTGGTGAAGACAGCTTTTCAGTGATGTTTTCATGCAAGAGTTATGGATAACTCTTACAGAGTGTTTTATCTGATCTTCCCCTTTATACAATACCTGTCTGGTACAAGTATAATAGTGCTTTCAGTACAGTTGTTCTGGCTTCCTAGGGAATATAGATTGAAACCTGCAGTCTCTGAAATGTGAAGATGCAGGTTAAATAATTATCAAGAGTTGAAAGTCCTCCAGCACCTTCCCATGGACTTCGTACTTCCAACAGAAGTGTGTTCTGCAGTGTGCAAGTGTGCCCAAGTCAGTCATTTGACCATAGCACAGAAAGACCTGAGTGTGAACAAGGAAGACTTAGTGATGTACCAAGAAGAAAGGAATGCCTGTACTGCTGTAGGTATTCACTAATGGTTCTGAAGTGGGGCCTCTCATGCTTGGGATAAATTTATTCAGTTATGTTGATATAGTAACAGAGTACTTCATTTAACTCCACCATAGCAGCACACCCATAAGATTAAAAGCTCCTACTTCCACTGCTCCATCTTCAATATGATTTTTACAGCTATGCATGCTTTTGAATGTATGTGTGCCCTCCACTGGTTCTGCTTCCATGTGCTGGCAATAACGTGGCATGATGGTGAAAGCCAGGTTTTTGGTTGTGTGCTGTGTCTGGTCTTCACTTGCTCCTTGCAACTCATGCCATCAGTGGAAGTGATGTGCAGCATCTGTGGAGACGGACAGAAGCAATTTGCCTCCTGAATGTAACGTTGTCTTCCAGATCGCAGCTGGAAATTAGAAGTTTTTGCCAGGCAGTTGGTCTGAAGAACTGAGAATGTTTCCAAGTCTCCTTGGGAGCGGAATTTGGTCAGTTCCATTGTCACCATTCCTGGGTCTAGTGCAATTGCAAAAGGCTCAGTGACACTGTCCCAATCACTTTCACTAAAAAAGAAGTGGTTGTTACCTGTGAATGTAAACAGGACTTCAGTTTATTTACATTTCTGTTTCCTTGAGGTCAGTTTCAATTTTTGTTTTCTGCAGAGCTGAATTCCACTGGTACTTCATATAGTAATAAATACACTTTATATGATACTTGGAGTCCTTTAACGTGTAGCCTCTTATGAGGGTTTTCAGTGACCTTGCAAAACATGCAAACTGCTGTGCGGAAACTATTTTCTTTGCTTATGATGATGGAACTTATTTCAGGAGGTAAACTTCCCTGATTAATTAATTCAGTATTTTTATATTATTTACATTTCAAGACTGTGAAGCCCATGCGACTCTACCTTCCACAACTGTTTTTTATGAGTGTATGTTAATTA
Source organism: Elanus axillaris (assembly GCA_026212715.1). Lineage (NCBI taxonomy): Eukaryota > Metazoa > Chordata > Aves > Accipitriformes > Accipitridae > Elanus > Elanus axillaris. The sequence goes on along the minus strand of JANZLQ010000086.1, from coordinate 25,256,070 downwards.
GGAGAGGAACAGAACTTCTTAAAGATTTGGGTGTTGTGGGTTTTTTTTTCTATTTTGAGACTGTAACTCAAAACCTTGGTGGTTCTAGTTTCATTTTATTTTTGTTGGAGTTTTTTATTCCTTTTATGTCTTTCAGGGTTCTCGCTGAATTTGGGAATTTTCCTGATTCATTAATCAGGAATAACAACTCAGGGTTGTGCATATGAAGTGTTGTGCATATGAAGCATAGGAGAGGTTGCGGGGCAAACTAGAAAAAAGTGGCACTTCCAAAATATCCTGTACAGTCATAGCATTGCTGTACAAAGCAGGATTTATTATTTTTTTGAAAGGGTGCTAGTAGCCGGGAAGGGGGAAGAGCATGTTCCCTAGAGCTGCAGCTCTAAAGGGAGGAGGTGAGACAAGACATTACCCTGTTGTGAGAGTGCTGTTACCTTTGAGGGAGTGCTGGGATCTTGCAGCACTGCCTGCTTCTGGTCTGTTCTTGAGGGACTAGTTCTTTCCTACCCCTAGATCAAGAGTGAGCAGAGGACTCATTTTCCCACCCCCCACTTCTACTTGCTCTCACAGACCAAGGGCAGCACATGGGTACCCTGACTTACAAGAGCTGTAGAAGGCCATCTCCAGTGGTGGAGTCTGAACTTCACATGGCATTGCTGAGTTCAGGTCTGTAGCTGGCATGAAAGTACTCCCTCAGCCCCTCGGCATGAGGAAGGAAGCCCTCTGGCCTGGGCTAGAGGTGAGGATGGATGGTGTATGCTGTGTTCTGGACAAGCATTCTCCTAGGCTGGGCCCTATCTGGGCAGCACTGTCCAGGGTTGAGAACGCGTGATGCAGCCCAGCCCAGCTGTGCTAGTGGCTTTTTGCTGGACCGGTCTCTGGTTTCTGACCAGAACTCTCTGTTTGCAGGTGAGTTTTCAACTGTCTCATGGGCTGGATTTAGCTGCCACTCAAAGAGCTTGTATTGAAGCTTTACTCGGATGCACTTATTTCTCTAAGGCTTAATAACAACAGAATTTTGTGGAGGTCATTAAGTGTGAAGTGGTTTTAACTTCGTTTAAATACCTCAATGCACTTGGGTGTATTTCACAATTTTGAGGAAACTGGAGAAAGTGTTAGAAGTATGCATTCTAAAAGAGCTCCACAAAAGAAGCAAGAAAATAAGGATTCTTGCCAGTAATTCTGTTACCAGAACCCATGATCTCCCTTTTCCAGCTGATGCAAGAAGGCCAAAATGCAATAAAAGTGCTAGGAAAATGGACTAATCTAAAGCAAGAGCTTCTGTAGCAAACCCTGCCAGATGGGTGTGTAACTGGAAAACTTCCAGTCCCTTTTGTTGCTTAATTGTTTGCATTTTGGTCTGTTTTCTGCAGTGTCCCAGAAGTGTCTCTGCTTTGAATGATCAGTGTGTTGACAACCTGATATTTTGTCTCTATTTCTTCTATGTTAAAGTACTTTAATAGTAGCTCCAGTGGAAAAATTTCCTGGTAGGCAGACTTCCCAAGCCTTAGTGGATTTCAGTTTGTGCTGTGACTGGTTGCAAACTGGCAGGTGCCTGTCTTTGGGATTTAATTCAGTTCATAAGAAATTATTTATTCCTTATCCATTATGATTTGAAGCTATTGATTTAGAGCTACTGCCATAGTAATTTCTAGCCGTACTATTGCAGTAGAACTGTCTCAGACTTCCAACACTAAAAGGCCTAGTTGGCATGGCATATTTTCAAATAATCTTTAATGCTGATAAATAAATAAATAGAAGTAAGGTGACAGTTACTGCAATATGCTTATCAATATCAGAAAAGAGAATTATCCTCCTGCTTAGAGCATACTGCTGCCTCCCTCTAGCTGCAGTGCTAAGTGCGATAAAATCATAAAATCTGGTTTTGTGTGCACTTACTCTCAATAGGTTGTACTGCTGGAAGAGTCAAGTATATTGTATCCCTTTGAAGTGCAGTCCCATTGCAGCTTAAGTGGATGAAAAACTGGACCAACACACATCTCCCTGATGCTGCTTTCAGTGTTCAGAGAGTTACCTGATGAGGTAGGTCAGGGAGCCGACCTGATTGCTAACTTGCCCCTTTATTTACCAAAAGCAGGATGACAGCAACCTGAGTTGAGATTGCCTAAAGGTGTGGTTTCATGTTATTCTTGATCCTGTCTCATGGGTTGCCTCATATCCTTTCCTCTTCTGGTAAGGGTGGCTAAGGAGTGTGTTTCATATTGGCTGTGCCAGGTGTTTGTGCTCACAGCCTGATGTTTTTCAGAAACTTTCAGTTTATGGGAAGGTTTGAAAACATTGGGTTTTCATCTGCACTGGAACAAAAACTTCAGGACATCCCATCAGTTGAAAGTTCAAAGATTTTTGCCACTCAGATTGAAATTTTGTGACCACACTTCTGCCAGCAAATGAGAGCATTCATGGATACCAGAGTTCAGTTGCCTGTGCTGTTAATGGTTTTGGCCAGGGCCAACTAGTACAGTCTTGGTAGCATTTCTAGTAGCCAGTCTGAAGGCAGCAACTTGATGCTAGGAGAACTTAAGGCAGGTGTAAGCCATTCCAGGCCACTTGGTCCTCATGCACAAGTGGGGCCTGGGGGATGTTTAATCAATTGGCATTGCTTTTCTGGTTTCCTAGTTTAGGTGTAACAAGTGTGCTTCTTTAAAAAGATTTGAAGCTTGTGTTGACAGCTGAGGATGTGCAGAGTTGCAGTGCCATATCTGTTCAGGGAGGTGGGTTAAAGATGCTGCATCTGTGAATGCACAACTCCAGCAGCTATCTTAGCTTCCAAATACAGTCTTTCTTGGAGCCCTTAAACTGAATCAAGGACAGTGGGTAGCTATTCCAAGTCTTAGGCCTCAAAAGTCATCAAGCAAATAGTCTGCTAATATGTGCTGCCTGTTGAAAAAGAATTTTTCCAAACAACACCTTATAGAACTAGATTGCAAGTACAGCATTTGTGCGTCTTTTCCAGCATGGATCATCATTTCCTTTGTATCTACATGTAACATGCAAAAAGTCATGACTGTATATGATGTAAAAATTTTATTTTCCATTTTAGTACATTTGGACTTTCAGTCCAACTGTAAGGCATAACTGAGAGAGCACATCTCTGTTCCTGTTTTGATAAAAGATATAATGTTTTTCAGTGATTAATTCAGCATAATATAACTGCTGTGCATTACTGTAGTTATACTGAAAAACCTTCAGTGTAGAAAATGAAGAAGGTTGAGTGCAAAAGAAACATTAAGTTTCACGAGCTTAATTTGGACTCATGCTATTGTAAATTGTTTGTTCAATGCTGGCAAAATTGGTTCCTAGGTTTTGTAGTTTAATGTGCTGGTCTTTGTATCCAGGTATTTTTTGAGCAAATCCCAGTATTCCTCAGTGAAAGAGTGGTTACTCTGCTCAAAATGAATGTGTGAGTAGGTAGTGGCTGTTGTAACTTTTTTTTTGCAGTGTATGAAATGTTTCATGATCCTAAATGATTCTCTTTGTCCTCTTTAGAAGTTGAAGAAGAGGCTGAAGCATGAGAATCCAAGTGTTAATACTGTAGAAATGCAAACTGAGATGCATTTCTTACCAGCCATGTTGGTTATTTAGTTTGTGTAAAGCTGAATATCTATTTTGCTGGCAATTATTTAAAGTCTTGCATCCGTGTAGCTTTCCTATTCACATCAGTAATTATTGTAGGAAAAAAAGAATTCTGTTTTTAGCATAAATGACTGTTATCTTACCATTTCATCACTTCAGCCTGAAAGGAGCTTGAAGCCTATGTTGAATCTTGTACTTAGATCTTGCAAACGGAGTTATTTTAGGTAATTGGTACTAGGCCATTTGGAATACTAATTGATTTCCAGAAATTATTTGGACTGAAAACATTTTAACCTGTACATAGAATACAGAAGGAATAGAAATATAAGTTTAAATAAATCTGTTAAATATGCAAATGGTCATGCCTATCATTTTGGCTCTATTAACCTATGCCAGTCATCAAACTTTCTCTTGGACCACTGATTTAGCCAGTTGGAATTGATGAATTCATAAGCTGCTTCTAGTATCATTTCCTTGGTTCAGTTGTGGACTAGCTGGTGTGAGTTTTTGCTGTCTGCTGTGATTCAAGAGATCTCGGTGATGGATTAGTTTGTACTTTATTTTCTGAAATTAAATGTTTGACTGTTCCTATTCCTTTGGTCCTTGTTCTTACTCAAAAATATGATACTATGCAAGACACCTAACTATGGTGCTAGTTCTGTTTCAAAAGCTGCTGCTGGAACAGTAATTTGTTTTTTTTAAACATGGAGTTTGATGCTGTGCTAGCTTGGTGAATGTCCATATATAAATACTTCAGAATCAAATTCAACATTTAGTCCTCCAGGTGCTTTATCTTGAAGTTGCTTCTACCAGCTATGATGCTGGCCATTCCCATTTGTGGGTAATATGTCTACTTGTGGATTTCATCTATAGATCCTAAAGCACTTTATCAAGTGAACGAATAGCAAGCTCATCATTTTAAGGATAGTGTGAAACCAGGATAGAGAGTAAAGTGACTTGTGTCTGAGGTGTGGCAGTAGGCTATAGCTAGAGCTGAGGAGAGAACTCAGGTTTCCTGAGTTTGTGAGCTGCTGGCTAGATAAGGTGGGCTGCTGCTGTGATCATTGGTGATTTAGGTATGACTCATTTCTGTTAGGAAGACAAGAACATCTACGAATGATTGTTAACATCAAATCAGAAGAGAAGTTTTAAAAACTCTTACATGGTGGTTAGATATTAGAATCTAGTGCAGTAAATCTAAATCAGTGCTGTAACAACATAAGAACAGCTTTTGGTACTGGAATCATATGCAAAGATGGATTGCCTTTGGAAGTAAAGTTTGAGTATTTGAGTAGTTGTACAGACAGTGACAAGTAACAGTAAGTCAAGGCTATTCTTTTTGCTGTAAAACTGAATTGAATGAGAATGAAATTATAGCTATCGCAGGCCACCTGGAGTTACCATTGACAAAGTCAAACGTGGACCTCCTTATCAGACCTGTTTAATCTCGTTTTGCAGCAATTAGCAGCCATCATGTCAAGCGTTAAGAATTTAACTCAGATGAGTCATATCCGTTTTCTGTTGTGGGATGCAATAGTGCAGTTACTTGTGAGGCTGGGCAGTCCGTGCTGCTAGTGGCATATGGTGTGGTGGTGTGGGCAGTACTAACTTTAGGTTTGTAGTATTTTCTGTATTGGTTTGCAAATTAATAGTTGCTTCTCAGGAAATTTGAGTGTGAAAATCCAGGAACTTAAATACTAAGTAACTTCTTGTGTGTACACATGCAGTTATTTTGGTAGAACAACTAGTGTAAAGTTTTGTCCTCCTCAATAACAACAAGGCATGCATCTCCTCTCCCCTTTACTGATACTCTCACTCTTACCCTGACAGGCTTGAATGAGACATGAGGGGTAGCAATGTGATCTGTGGATCTGTGCCCCGACTGGTTAAAGCAAAGAGTCAGAACTTAAATTCTGAAATTAATTTCAAACTTTTTCTATGTAAAAGGGAGATGAACTTAAGCTGAATAAAGCAGCCTGGATGAATCTGTGTCTGTCTGAACTTAATGATATTCTGGTTCCAATAAAGCTGCTATGCCAGCAGTTTCAAACATTCAGTGATCATGCACTGTGTGCCTAAATTAAGAAGCTGGATCAGAATCACAACTTGCAGGAAGAACTTGTATGTTTCAGCTTCGAGTATGTCTTCCAAATTAACATAAACTTTGTAAGTCTAGCATTCTCGAAATTTCAGGTTTTCCAGTTTTTGCTAGATGAGGGCTGTGTTTTATTTTATCCAAAACTTTTGTAATAATTGTCCTCAGGAACCAGTGAGAGAAGAAGCTTACAAAAGGACAGCCTTTCAAAACTTTCTTGTAGCTAGCAATAATACTCGCACTGTAATCAAACTTGTACATCTGCAACTGTACAAAAGGCTGCAACTTTGCTTCTTTCTGCTGGAGATAAACTCCTCATCCTTGTTAGCTTCTAACAAGGCCCTTTAAATTTTTAAAAGGATTTGAGGCTTTTGTGTCACAGGGCAAGATTATTTAAATCCATGCTGTGGAGTGTACTTTGCAAAAGGAGACAGTGATTCTGGCTAGATCTTTTGTGAATTGTTGCAATAGAAGTGAGTAATAGTGCTGTGTGCTGTGTTAGTGACATATGTCAGGTTCTGATGGAGGGTTGTTTTAATTTCTGAATACTTCAAATGATAGTCTTATCTTTCAAATTTGAGAACTTATTTTCTGTGTGAAGTAGATACTTTCTATGCAGTGTTTTTGGTGGAGCCCAGGGGATCTTTCAAATTAGGTTTAATCAGGTCTGTGGTGTTTACTCTGCACTTTACCAGTGTTGACTGAAGTAAATTGATTTGTGTGGCTGAGTGCTGCAGGTGGTACAAAGGATTCAGATTTTTCCCTGCTAAATTGCAAGGGCTGCATGTAGAACTCGTGCTTACAACTTATGGATCAGTAAGGTCTGACCAAACCCTGGGAAGATTGTCCTACCTGCTTTCAAATCATGTTTGACTGGTGAAGCCTTAGTACTAGTGTTAAGTGGAAAAGCAACTTAACTGTAATTCTGTAGCTTGCTTTTGTTGATGAAAGAAAGTGGTGGTGGTTTCCGTCTTTTTTTTTTTTTATTACTTATTTTTTCTCTTTAAAAGGAAGAGCTGGAAATGAATAAGGTATATGAAGTATGGGAGAAGAGACTGGTATATCTTTCTGTTTTCCAAGGATTTCTTTGAAATGGGACATAAATAGGCTTTGTAAGTTGCAGGTGAATAGGAAAACATGAGAAACCATATTTTGAATTTAAACAGTGAATATTTAGGACATTGCACATAGGCAATACATCACAATAAATTAATGTGCTAGAGATGGTGAATTTATTGTTGTGCCTGTAGGGAAGGAATGTGTTTTACTACCTGGAAACCCATGAGCAATGAAGAAATTGATAAACTAGTGTTTATATGGGTTTATTTTGAGAAATATTGGTCACTGTGGTCACTAGACTGATTTTAAAAGCAAGTTAGTAGACAGACACAAAAGGACTAAGTGCTGCTGAGCATGTGTCGCAGGGGTAAATGCACCACCACAGCATGCTTATTTTCTAATCTGTTAGGATGCCCAACAGAGATTAGAGCTATTGTGAATAAATTTCTGAAAACCTCATGGGAATAATAAATAAATAAAAATGTCAGGAGTTACTAGGAAAGAAATGGAGGAAAAACTAGAAAAGTCACTTGCTGCATAAATCTCTGATGTGTCATAGCTTTGTTATTGCATGCATCTTTGCTTGTCTCATTTCAAAAAGCAAATTTGTAATTTGGTGGAAGACACAGAAAAGGAAAAAAATTATCAGAAGCATTCATGGAATTGTTTCCGTGCAGATGGAGATAGAATAGATGCCGTCTCTTCAGAAGGAAAACAAAGGGAAAGGTGACAATTTAAATCAGGAATGGGAAGGAAAGAATGATTAAGGAACACTTACTAATTTTTAATTCTTGGCCTTCTAGCTCTTATCTGCAAGCAACTTAAAAGAAGCTAAAGGAAGCACTTTTTCATACAAGCAAATAATTAAATGGCCTTCAAAAGGACTAAAATTCATGAGGGATGGGGTTGCTGAGACCTACTATGTGTGGTGGACACATGAAATGACTTGGGTGCTTTTCAGGATACTGAATTTCCAGAAGCTTTAAGGATGTACCAGGTGGCTCTGCAGTTGCTCTGTTTCTTTTCTTTTGCCTAATAACTGCTGTTGGCAGTGGTAGAGATAAGATCCTGGACTAGATGGACTTTTTTGATCTGACATAATAATGCTACCCTTAAGACCAAACTGACACAGTTCATTGACAGATGATATAAATTTTCTAACTAATTTGCCGGACAAATGAAATTGTAAATGTTTTCCAGAATAGATGCAAATGATGATGAGGGAGAAGGCTGACCTATTTAAGACTGTCCATAAGTGTAGTGCTAGATTGGCTTTGGGATGTGTTTTTTGTGCACTGTTGTGTGGCTGCCTGGATGGAGTCCTTAGCTTCATCACAGCAGAGCTCTGGGAGCTCTCCTGTCAGGATGCTTTTCTCTGGCATCTTTAATTTGTGAGTCACCTTCAAAGTGAAGCCAGGGAATCCAGTGTTTAAGCTCATGGGTTTTGAAGCATGAATTCCAGCAACCTGTAATTTGGACCTGTAAAGCAGAATCAGATGGAAGGGACTAGGATCCACTGATGAGTCTGTCTGAGAGGACCTCCCTAGGATGTGCTGGGACCTCCTAGGTACTTGAGGCAACCTAGGCTCCAGTGAAATGAAGCTCATCTTAGATTGATTTCTTCTTGGTGACTAGGCTCTGTAATAATGGTGGGGATATCCCTAGGGATGCTTTAGCACATACATTTTCACAGTCCAGTTTCTGACAACTATGTTTTTCTTGTTGTGGTTGAAGTGGAGCCTATAGATATGTTGGAGGTGGATACAAGCAGTGTAAAAAGGATTTCTGTTGATGTAGTGGTTGTTAGTAAAGGATATAAACTAAGCATGACTCTTCAAATGGCAATAAATCTCAGGATGTTTTGCCCTGGGATAATTTTCTGCCAGTGGGAAGGGGTTGTTTTGTTTTTGAAAGTTCTTATCAGTAACTTAATTCCTTTGTCCTTCAGTAACTACCTTTGACTGAAGTGGAAGAAAGTGTTGTTAATATGGAGTATTTCTGAAGGCAACATCCTTCATTATACCTCCTAGAGTGTAACTGTCCTACTGTAACTCAGAAATATGAGGAAGGTTTTGTAGAAGGTGCCTCTAGGAACTTCTTTTTGTTGGGATGTGTGTGCAGTTCATTTCTGCAAAAACACTGAAAGTACATCAGAGATATCTAGAACAGGATAGAGTAAAAGGAGCACTTCCCATGGGACATGTTGTTTCTCTTGTGCATTTTTTTCTGTGCTGAAACAAATTACAGTGCGATTGAGTATGGTCTGAGTAAATCTTCCATTTTTGTCTTTTCATTTCACAGAAACTTGAAATGGGGGTTCTCTACCCATTTTCATCCACCCAATTCCAATAAGACCACTTTCTTGTAAAGAATAAATAAAATGAGGCCTCAGGCTGCTGGAGGTGTGTGTTTGTCTGCTTCTTTATTGTAAATGCTAATTTCTGTATTTCATGAAAGCTCTTCTGATATATAATCAAAATGTACTAGATCAGACCTGTGTATGCAGACTGTTTGGAATACCCGCAGTGTAGATACTAGCATAAAAGCATTTCTATTTCATTTGATTTATAGAATAGAATCATAGAATCATTTAGGTTGGAAAAGACCTTCAAGATCATTGAGTCCAACCATCATCCATGCCCACTCAACCATGTCCTGGAGTGCCATGTCTACATGCTTTTTGAATACCTCCAGGGATGGTGACTCAACCATTTCCCTGGACAGCCTATTCCAATGCCTAACAACCCTCTCAGTAAAGAAATTTTTCCTAATATCCAACCTAAACCTCCCTTGCTGCAATTTAAGGCCATTTTCTCTCATCCTATCACCATCCACCAGACAGAGGAGACCAGCACCCACCTCACTACATCCCCCTTTCAGGCAGTTAGTAGAGAGCAGTAGGCTCCCCCCTCAGCCTCCTTTCTTTCTAAACTGAACAGCCCCAGTTTTCTCAGCTGTTCCTCATAAGACTTGTGCTCCAGGCCCCTCACCAGCTTTCTTGCCCTTCCCTGGACACACTCCAGTACCTCAGTGTCTTTCCTGTAGTGAGGGGCCCAAAACTGAACACAGTACTTGAGGCCTCACCAGTGCCGAGTACAGGGGAACAATCACCTCCCTGCTTCTGCTAGCCACAGAATTTCTGACACAGGCCAGGATGTTGTTGGCCTTCTTGGCCACCCAGGCACACTGCTGGCTCATATTCAGCCAGCTGTCAACCAGCACCCCCAGGTCTTTCTCTGCCGGGCAGCTTTCCAGTCACTCTTCCCCAAGCCTGTAGCACTACATGGGGTTGCTGTGACTGAAGTGCAGGACCTGGCACTTGGCCTTGTTGAACTTCATACAATTGGCCTCTGCCATCTATCCAGTGTGTCCATATCTCTCTGCAGAGCCTTCCTCCTCTCAAGCAGATCAACCCTGCCTCCCAACTTGGTGTCATCTGCAAACTTGCTGAGGGTGCATTCAATCCCCCTCGTCTAGATCATCAATAAAGATATTAAACAGAACTGGCCCTAACATCGAGCCCTGAGGAACACCACTTGTGACCCAATGCCAACAGGATTTAACTCCATTCACCACAACCCTCTGGGCTTATCCAGCCAGCCAGTTTTTCACCCAGCATAGTGAAATTTGTCCAAGTGATGAGATGCCAGCTTCTCAAGGAGTATGCCATGAGAGAGAGTCAAAGGCCTTGCTGAAGTAGAGGTAGATAACATCCACAGCCTTTCCCTCATCCACAATTTAAGCATCATTCAATTGTCATGAATGCATTTTAAATGTGAAGAAAACTGACAAAGTTAGCATCCTAATCGCATGAAGTCAGAAGCAGCAGTGCAGTATGGTTTTTCTTAAATGAAGATAGTGTGGCTTGCAAATACAAAAAGGGCAATACAAATCATAGAAGAATGTAGGGTTGGCAGGGAGTCCATGGAGTCGCTAGGTGATGCTCCCACCGCACCATAAGGAATCTAATCTCTTACTGGAAATTTCTGGTAGCAAGGAGTCTTCAACCTCCCCCAAGCCCTCCAAGGACACAGTTGCCTTTAAAGATAGACTATTTTCCCCTAAAATCTCTTCCAAATCTTCTTACTTTGGAAGCAATTGTGTTCTAAGAGATGTTTAGACAAAACACAATGTTATTCTATGCTTTAATTTAAAGTAAATTTTTATTTAGTCCTGTTGTTCTTTTACTGTTCATAAACACAGGGAAATTTAATTGTTCTGTTTGGCAGCAACTTTTTTATGCAGTGAGATATTATCATATAATGTGTCCAGCAATAATTTTTTATTCTCGTAGATTAAACAACTTTAGTGTGTTCAGTCATTCTTCCTTAATCATGTGTCTTTAAATCTCTTCTCACTCTCATGTTTTGTTCCTGTCTTCTAGATACTTTGCCAGTTTGACTTTCTTCTTTCAGTTACGCACCAGAGTGTGCACAGTATTTCATCTGATGTCTCTTGAGTGCCAGGTACAGGAGGATAATGATGTATTGTGTTTTTCATATGAAACTCCCCTTCACACAGCACAGAATATGGTGGGGTTTTTTGTAGTAGTCTACAGTGCTGGCTCATTTGTTCTGTGACTGCTAGTATGTACAAAATATATGTATTTTTTTTCTTCTTTCCTCTATGCTGTCTAGACAGTTTTAAATTTTATTTCCGCACCCCTAAGCATAGGGGATAATAAATATCCTCATTTACTGAATATAGTCAGTCTCACTTCAGAACAAGTTCCCCTCCTGCCCTTCACAGTGCTTCCCAAATAGGTGCCATAGACAAATTCTAGCTGCATTGACATACAAGTCAGACAATGCAAGTATGACTTTGCATGTTTCCTTGTGATACTGTGCTGCAGTTCAACCATGAATCATGGGTAAAGACTCTCATCCTATAAGGAAAAAATTATGTGGTTTTTACAGAATTTGGAGTTTATCTTAATGTTCAAGAACAAAATGCAAAAAAGTAGGAGTGAGCCATTTAAATTCCTGAGTCCTGGATCCAGCCTTAAGTTTAAGCAACATGGTATATTGCCAGCTTAATAGTTATGATCAGATACTTCAGACGAGACTTCTCATATCATTTTTTTTAACAGAGTATGAATTGGTATGATTACATTAGAGAAGAGCTACTAAGAATGTATGCTTTTTCTGGATCAAGCCTAATGAATAAAGATTTGTGTGTTTTTTAAGAGGTGATGGTGTTTTCTATCAGAAAAAATGGCACATGACACTCCTAAGGCCTTGGGCATTTAGTTTTCTCAGTGTCTTTCTGTTCCTGGGAAAACATTAGGCACAGCAGTGAAAATGCCACAATGTAGAGATTTTTTTGGAGAGGGTGGTGAGAACCAGGGATGGCAGATGTATTTTGTACCTTTGGTTATGATGAGGCTCAGGGACTAAAATTCTCAAATAGTATATTAATGAGAGATAGTTTCTTCTTAGGATAGTAATATTTTTTTGGCTAAGCGAAGTAATTTAATAAATGTGTTTGTTTACATATCTTAGAATCCTCCACTTCAGATTTTCAGAAGTCTGGGAAGATTCCCGTTTTGTACAGGTATTCCAGCTGCTGTTCATCATATTCTTGAAATACTATGTATTTATTTTTCAGTCTGTGCTTGCTGCTCATGAATCTTCTATGTTTAAACCATTTTTGGTATCACTGGGTTGGGAAATGTTAACTCTTATGACTTGAAAATAATGTTGTAAGAAATAATTCTACATCTTAGGATTAGAAACACTTCTGGAGTTTTTTCAACAGCTTAGTGGGCATGGGTCTGGCCTTCTTCATAAGGGTCTACACACTCCGCCTCAGTCTGTCTTAGCCTTTTAGTTTGGCTTGGTGCAGATCACATTTCTACTAGAACCTGTGTAAAAATGAGCAAGCTTCCTAACAAGAAATTGAAAGGAGTAACTAAAAAGAGGAAAAGCTTTCAGATACATGAAGATGTTTTAGGGAAGATTGCTTCCAGAAAATGTATGCTACTTATTAAAAGAAATTTTGAAGTAACTCACAGAAGGTGGCATTGCCAAGAGGACGAAAGAATGGAATGATGCCCTTTGAAAGGAGAACTTTTGTCCAGATGAGGGAACAAGTTAAAAAAACCCCATGAACTATGGCAAAATAAATATAAGCCTTAGTAAGACAGTTTCCAAAAGAGTTTGAGCAATACTTGCTGAAGACAGACTACAAAAAAAAAAGTGTTCTTGAATGCTTCACCAACAGGGAGCAAGATAGGGATCCTATACAATCATGATGGAAAAGGAGGACTTGAGAAAATGCAGCTTTCCTGCTATGATCTTAAGAAAGACTTTCTTTAAAGGACAAGGGTGAGGACCTGCCTCAGATTTAAATTGCCAGGAGAAGAGGTTTTAAAATAAGCCGGTAAAATGAACAGTAACAACTCCTAGGAACTATGTGAGGATGACTCAGAAGCTCTTAAAGAGCTCCAACTGAAACAAGTTGAGCTGTTAATTATGGTGCATGACTTCCAATTTTAGTTGGTGTTGGCAGCATAGGAAAGGGAGATGATAATGTAATGCCAATAGGACAAATAGTCTGAAAATATAAATGAAGAATACATTGCATAGACACATGAATAAAATCTGGTAGTAAGGAAGAGTTGACATGGCTTTTTTGTAGAGGGTAATCGCACTTTTGTGAGCTTGTACATAAGGGTGATCCATTTAAGACAGTATATTGGGATGTCAAAAAGTTTTTGACAGGATACCTTACCAAAGACTCTTTAAGAGACAAAATGACTGGAGGCAGTATCTTTACTCCCTTCAGATGAATGGGTTTTTAAAGAAATGGAACAGAAGATCAGTTTTGCAGTGAAGCAAGGCTGCCAGTAGAAAAGTATGCTGGTGAAAGGATTGCTCTGTACTTTCTTTTTGAATTGGGCTTTTCAGAGAATTCATGGCTGATCTGGAAACTTCCTACTGGTGAACAGCGTGATGGCAATGTTTGCTGGTGTGCAGCCTAATCAAAACTATAAAGAATTGCAGAAAATTTTATGGTAGCAGGCAAATGGGCAGATAAAGGACAGCTGAAGTTCAGTGATAGTGAATGCAAAGTAAGATATATAAGAAAAGCAGCTCTAATTATTCACACAATATTAAGTGCTAAATTAGTTGTTGCTATTCAGTTTTCTAGGTAGCTCAAGAGTTTTTTGAAAATGGATTGCTGACTGAGGTCAGTCTTTTTTTGCAATCTTCTTACAATATCTGCAACATTGACTGCTGGCTTCTGGCAGAGAGGAGACACTGAGCTAAACAGAGCTTTGATCTGACCCCTCTAGCTGCTGCCATGGAATCCAGAGTTGGTTTTTGAAGCTTGGAGGTGGATCTGCTTAAGACATTCTTGTCACAGTGAGCTGCTCAGAGAAGCCAAATATATAACCGTGTTATAAATGAAAATAGTCAAATTTTATTAGAATACTTCTGTTCTTAGGTAGAGAAAACTTCAGGTCACTAAGGCAGAAATAAATAGAACCAAATAAATAGAGATGAAAAGAACTTCCGATCAACTTTCCTCCTGCTCATCCTGTCCCTGAGGTGGATTGTTGTTTCCTGCCTTGGTTTTAAGGGACTCCGCAACTTTGGAGCTGTAGCAAACTCTCTACAGTTCCCTTAGACTTCAGAAAATCTTTCCATCACCTCTGTGGCCTGGCTGTTTGCTTTTTGTAGGACTCTTTCTTCTCTGAGCTCTTCTGTTGGCACACCTGTGGCCCCACAAGTACTTCCTTCCTAGGTAGTCTCAGTCACTTCTCTGGAGAATGAATAATCACTCATTCATCTCATATCTTAAATGCACATAACTTGAAAACATAAACCAAAATAATCATGCAGATACCACCATATCTCTTATTTATTTATTTGGGTTTTTTTGTCTGCTTAAGAACTTGTCCAAGCCAAAGGAGTGCTTGGACTTCATTGAAAAAAAATAGCAGTGATGTAGAACCTCTGGACAAAACTTCTACATTTAGAAATACTGAGTTGCTACAGCTTGCCTTGTTTTCCTTGAGTTTTTCTGCACTTGTGTTCGTAGATTGTTTAAAAACACATCAAGATTTGGTACAGGTCCTAACACTTATTAGCCCTGCAATGTGCTCCAGCCTTCAGCTGTGCCTCATTAGCTACCTCTTTGAATGCAGAGTATTTTTTCTGATGCAAAGTTTGGACTTGAGATAATATTTAGTATTTGGTGTTCTTGGCACTAGGCAGCCTGCTTCACTGGGATTGATACAGATGCAGTGAGCCTGAGCATATTGAGGTTATTTTTAAATAAATGGTTCTTTGTTTGCTTGTCATCTTTTATTCTTGCCTAATCCTGAGTTCCTCCCACATGCATCAAGCTGGGAATGGGTTTTTTCAATTGTTGGGGGCTGGAATCATGTGATAACATCTCAGCCCTTTGTTTTGGGCGAAGAGAGAGTGGATTTTTTGAATCTCAAGCTTTCTTTTTATTTTTTTCTTCAGCAGAAAGCCTTTCTATATTGTTCCAGTTGTTTTCAGATCATTGATTTAGTCATTTAGATTTTGCCATGTAGTTTGCTATGTTAATTCCTACACAGTCCCCTTTCGTATTTGTCATCTACATTTTTTCCTCCCCCTCTCATTCCTTTTCTGACATCTGTATGAACACTCTTTGTGTTACCAGTTAGTTGCCAGTTTCTGCTGTTGTATTTTGGTAAGTACCCTCTACTTTTCTCCTATCAGCCTTGGATTAAAGAAGCAAGAGTTTCTTTTCCCTTTATATTCTTGAAGCATAGTGCAGTCAACAAGGCCAGGGTTTCACTTGGAGGCTCCCAGTCTAGAATAAGTGTTATAAAAAAAAAAAAATAAAAAATTTTAAAAATTGTTTTTTCTCTCCTCCTTGTCTGGATGGTTCTGCTTGGTGAAGCCTTGCACTTGATTTTCTGAGAATGATCTGAGTCAATTAGCTACAAAAGTTGGCAGGAATCGATTCACATAGTTTTTTTTCTAAGAAGCACCTCAACATGTTATGGGAGAGAGTGCAAGTTTTGCAATGCTGTTGTGTGACAGCAGGGCAAACACCACTGATCAGTTAAACATTTGGGGAGGTGCTCCAGAACATTGTGATTTGTGGGTTATGAATTTTCTTGTGATTTCTGGTTTAAATTTATTCAAGGGCAGCTTTTATTTGCTCTTGTGCCACATTGTCATCCTTTAGCTTAAGTAGTTCTTCTTTCTTACCTTATCTATCAAGAAATCAGCATCTATCAATATTTTAAAAAGGGAAAGTTGCTTTTTAAGTGATTAGCTAATTTATTTTTGTTATTGAGCAGATTTCCAGAGTGCTAAAATGAGTCACAGAGTCTGTCAGTATGGGGATAGATGCCTAATTTGTATCTGTAATGAGGTGGAATGGGGTGTGTGTGTCTATTTATTTGCTGTATCATGCCTCAAGGAACTCTTCCTCCTGTGATGATGTTGTATCCATGTCCGTATGGAGGATAAGATTTCCTTACCCACTGGAACAGTGCATGACTCTCAGTCTTAAGCAGAAGTAGGGAGGTATTGAGTTGCATCCCTGCAGATACTGTGGTGTCTGGTGCCTCCTTTGAACAGGACCTAGTGATTGTGTGGGTGGAAAGTGAGATCACCTAACTGATCCAGGAGGTGACTGATCTGTGCACTCACCCCACCCCTCCAAGCCAACAGATAGACCATCTCAGTTGTCTCATTGCGTATTAACCACACTAGATCTGATACATGTGGGGGAGGGTCAGGACCACCCCTAGGGGTTACAGCTAGCTGTTCGAAGAGTTTATCTGGAGTGAAATCATACCTTTTGCTTATGAGTCTAGGTGCAGTAGTTCACTTTGAAATTCAAGAGAAGTTCAACTCAGTTTAGCTCTTCAGGGTGCAGTGGGCTTAATACCAGTGTGAGGGCAACACGGTATTGTATTTAAAGGTAACTTAGAATCATAGAATCAACTTGTTGCTTTTTGGGTAAGTATTAGGTGCTCTAATTATTTTGATCTCTACTTTGTGCTACACGGTATCGATAAAGGGACACCCAGCAGAGTGCTGGGTTTCTGTTGCTTTTGCTGGGAATGTGTGCTCAGCAATTCCCTTTAGAATAGACTGCAGGACTGGCTCTGGTTTGTACTTCGGTGATGCAGGATGTCTGCTTCCATTTCATAAAAATGAGACTGCTTGAGCCAGGATTACTATAAGGATAATGAGCCACAATGGTTTATGCTAAACAAGAACTAGCACCTGTCCATCGCATGTCTCTGTCTTAGTGCCCTTGAGCATACTTTGCGTATCAGTTGGAGCTTCTACAAATACTGTGCTTTTCCTCTAGTATATGGCACACTTAACTTGCCTGTACAGTCATTACACACTCTTCCTTCCCCATATCCAAGCCTCAGGCACCTTTATGAAGTTCTTTGTCTGTCTAGCCTCTCCCAACAGACTGGCTTGGCTAGACGGGTTTCCTGGGAGGTCAGCCATTCCCCTGTGTTTAAGTTTTCTCACTCAAGTGGCTCCCATCAATTGTTTCTGGTCTTAGAGATGTATGAGATGCTCTTGACAGGAAATGTCTGATTCCAGTGCTGCTGACAAGTCAGTGACACTGCGGTTTGCAGTTGAACCAGAAATACCAAGCTGTACTGACATGGTGCTGGGACTTCCCAAGCATGTTTTCTACCTCTTGCAGGCAGTCTCTGGGTAAAGAGGAAGATATTCGTGCCAAGCATAGAGAACCGTGAAGAAGCTGAAGTAGATAATGGTGATGTTTGCTTGCTCTGAAAGGTTACCCAATAGTAAACGTCATCATGGCTTGTCAAAACCATTGTTCTAATACTGAATGGAGAGCTGCTACTGCAGTATGAAAAACACTTAGTGTTCAGACTTGCACTGAAATAAATTTTGTCACAAGCCCTTTTCTTCCTATATCTGTTAGAAGAGTATCTTATTGTGTCTTTAAATGCCCAAATGCAAAAGAACCCTAAATATTGGTCTGTCTCAGAAGTTCTTGTTATTAGCTTTCCTTTTGCACTGATTAATTGTGGGATGATGAGTGTAAGGCAATGGCCATGTGTTTAATACCAATTAATCAGAAGATAATAGCAAACATAAACATTCATTATTTTTATAGCTGTTCAGTTTGTATTCATTATTTTTCCTGGCAGCACTGTAGTAAGCAGGTAGTATCAAAAGTAGGGTGTACGTGTACAAAATCTCAGAACATTTGTTTAAACATTCTTTGTCTGATTTTAAACAAGGAGTAGGAGATGACCTTTTACCGCTGCATTTTATTTATTGCTTTCTTGGTGACTAATGGCATTGCTAATAGCCAAGAGCAAATGCTTTATATCCACTAATGGACATTTACCCCTCTTGGCCATGTTACCATGTATAATCTTAAGTTTTTACCATTTCTTAAGAAAAGTTAATTAGTAGAGATTTTGTATGTGAAGCTCTCAGTCTTTGTGCAGATAGCTTAAAAAGAGTGAAGTGGATTTACGCTGCAGGTAAGAACTGTTGGTAACATAGTTGTAATATCTGTCAAGCTTCACAGAGATGTGTCCTTTTCCAGTGCTTCTCGGGCAAGATGGCTCAAGTCAGCTGCCTGCAATTCCATTACATGAATCTGGTTTCCCAGGGTAATAAGAAGCTGATTCCCAATGTAGTGATATTTTGTTCTCTTGAACATGTGATGGTGTTTCAAGCTATTGTTGGTATAGATGTTAGCCTAATAACATAGAGTGTGATGGCTCTGTGGCTGTATGCAGCCCAGTGTATGGTTACCCAGCTAATGTGTAAGTAAGCAGCTTCATTACAGGCAGCTTGCCTGCTGTCAGCAGGCAGGTAGAGCTCAGGGTGGTTTAGGAAATGGGCACCAAGAGCTTACTAAGCTGTCTGCTACTGTGTTTATGCTGCTTCAGCTGCCTAGGCCAGAGCTAAGCTCTGGTCTCATGCTTATGGTACACTTCAGTCACTTCTATGTAGGCATGCCAGTTGTTTAAGGAGATGGGAGAGAAGGTTATGGCTAGACTTACTTTATTGTTCATAAACTAGCAAAACAGAATAATTTGTTGTAATATTTATTATAAGACTTTTTAGCTCTAATGTCAAAGATGACTAGCAAAGGCAAAGACCGTACTATCCCTGTTTTCTTTAAATAGTATTGGTGATCTGTAACCAGGTTCATTTTCATGAGGTAGAGAGAGCAATATTTAATCTTGTGCCTGATGCCAAAGGAAGGGATAAAATTTATTCTTTCCTACAACCTGTGGGATTACAAGAATTGCAGTTGTTCTACTTCCCTGTCTCTGGCTCCTGTTTTGCACAGTGTGCATCCATACCCACCTTGCTCATTAGTCTGCTGGAGCCTGAACAGACTTTATTTGCTGTGACATAGATTATGTGCAAGAGCATTTGGAATGAATTGTCAGTCTCCGGTCTTCAGAATGCTTCATCTTAATGGCTTAGGTGTTGAGAGGGCTCTAGTCAGATTCCTGTGCTTGGCCAATTATTGTTTTACTTGACTTGAAACTGAAACTGCAAATACTTTGGTAAATGGATTTTATTCCAGTGTAACTGTAGAGATAATTCTTCTACTTTTAGTGAAATACCATTTTGCCACTTGTGAGATTGTATTTTCCAGTGAATGGAAAAATGTATTTTTCATTGCAGCAGGCTATTAGATTAATTTTACCTGGGGGAAAAGAGAATTTGAGAGCCTGATAAAGGGGATTCTGGCATTTTTTGTACTGATGAACAAACAGTTCTTTTGGGCTTAGCTGAATCTAGGCTCTTGAGAACTAGTGAGCATTTTGATGTATGTTTACTTGACTCAGATTTGTCTTGAAAAACATCAGTCTTGCTCAGCTTTGCTAAACTTCTAATCATACTTCATGTAATTGAATATATTATTTAGCTGCTTTATAGTGTACTTAACAGTACATTTCAGGTGCTTTACAGGAATCATTAGCACTAGCCTTATTTTAGGAGCTTCCATTTGCTGCTTTGTATTTGACTTCTGAACTTCTCACCAGTGCTCCATACACTTAATCCCTCCTTTGGTCAGAGGAGTTTATCTCCTGATGTGAAAGAAGATAGTCAGAAATGAGTCAGTCAGAAGAGCTGGTTTAGGGTATAGGTTTTTTTTTTTTTTTTAATTGGATAGACACCTGATACCAAAAGGACACATACTTTTTGTGGCTTCTTGGAATTGCAGGTAAGAATTGGGCTGTTGCCCTTGGAAACTGTGATACTAGCCCTGAGGGCTAACCTGGACTTTAGAAATATGATCTCTGTCATGAATGACATCTTCATCTTAAAATACATAACTGCTAGAGCAAGGAGAACTTCACGGAAGTTGGACCTTTTCTAAGGAAGATACTGCTTTATCAAATGAGATTGTCCAGAAAACTTGGATTTCACAGAAGCCTTAACATGTAAAGTCATGGCAAGTTGCGCAGGTTTTCCTCCTGATCAGCGTAACAGAAATGTACTACAGGTTTACAGTTGCTCAAGACTAGGCTTTTGTATGAGTAAGAGTAGTTAAAAATAGAGCTTGTATTATGGCAACTTCCTAAAGAAAATAAACAAGCCCTAATCTCACCCAAACGAAATATAGTACCGATAGTGTTCGGCTTTTGTGATGTCAGTTTCCTAAAATTAATGAAAGTCAGTGTATGTGTGGTCTTAGCAATGCATTGCCTTCTTTGCTTCAGTAAAATGTTTTGATGGAATTCACACTGCAGATATTTGTTAAATTGGACAGAGGGAGATTCTTAGAATACAAATTATGGAACTTTTAGAAAACATAATTTAATATTGGGGTTTTGAGGGGAAAAAAATTCCCCCTTTTTATACCATGCTAGTTTCTTCTTTTAATCTTGTTTCCTGACGAGCCTAAGCTTGTATAGGCAAATGTTGTCTCTTCATCTCCCTGTGTGTATCTAGACTTTTTTCAGCTTTTTAACAATTTTTAAGCCTGTAGGCCAGTTACAGTGAAGTATGGCTGAAAAGTAGATGTCTCAGAGATGTTACTTTTCAACAAGTTGGAGAGAAGCCCTTACTGCCTTCCCAGTTGAGAGCATGGCCACAAGGCTTCTCTTTTTTGAATATTTTCATTACAGTTTTGATGATCTAAGTAAATAGGCAAGGTGAAAAATTGTGGTTTGAGGTAGAATCTCTTATTAGGTCAATTAGTGTAGAGAAACTTAAGGGTATGTAAGCTTTTTTGCCTACAGAGCTTGTCTTGCTATCTGTCTTTTCTGTCATAAAGCATCTGTAGGAATGGGAAAGCAGGGAGAGACACTGGAAACCAGGCTGCTTTTTTTTTTTTTTTTGTTCTACTCTTAACAGAAGTACATTTCTCTTGGGGGGAAAAAGAAAAATTCTGAAAGAAACTTAAAAACTGAATTGGGTGAAGAGACAGAAGGGTGTTCACAGGAGAGGTGGAGATGAGTCAGTTTTCTTGTTTTGTTCTCTTGATCCCATAAGCCTCTTGCAGTAGAAATATGCTGCTTGTTATAATAGAAGCCATAACTACTGCTGCTGCCACTTTGCATTTGCCTCTTATTTTACTTTGGTGTGAATCTGGGCAAGTGAAACACACATTTTAATAGAAATTGTAGAACATACCCTGTTCTATAAGCATTTGTGATATTGCTTCATTTTATTCATGCAGATAAAATTTATTGTGAACAGAATTCTCTGCACAGTAAAGTTCTTACCTATATGGGGGTTTCTATGGCTTTACATGTTCACTCCCACTTTCCTTCTCTTCTGCTGTAGCTTGTCCTTTTCTTTCTCTCTAGTCCTACGTGAATCAAAATAGATCTGAATGGTAATTTATATTGGAACTTTACTTTGCTTTTCTTTCATTTTACAGCTGTTTTCTTCCAAACTTCCAATAGACTTACATCACAGAAGAACATGCTGTATAGATAATATATTGCATGAATTTTTATTGCAACTTGCACAGAGGGTGAAAATACATAACCAATGTAATTTATTCTTTTTACATAAGGTCATCAGTCATCATGTGGAGATAAACCAAAAGATCTTATTCTCCAAGGCACTAAATTAACTTTTTGCCTTTTCTTCATTAGTGATGTTTTTACCTGAGGAAATAAAGGTCTCATTTAAAGAAAAAAAGGGGGGAGGAAGGAAAGAAGAAAGAAAAGAGAAAAAAAATTAAACCACATCCTGCTGACTATATTCAAGTTTCAGACGTAACAGCTAAAATGGGGAAATCCCTCTAGATCTCTTATTTCCTACTTAAAATTGGGTTGTCTTATCAAAGCAAATTGTGGGAAGAGACATGGCTTAGAAGTATTTGGCTGTCAGAAATGTGTGGCATTGACAATAAATTTTCATTTCTTTCTGCAGATATTGCTGTCGTGGAGATGAGTGATGCATTCCGTCAGCCTTCACTGTTCTACCATCTGGGAGTCAGGGAGAGCTTCAGCATGGCTAACAACATTATCCTCTACTGTGATACAAATGCGGAGTCTCTGCAGTCACTCAAGGTAGCTCTGAATGGAAAAACGGGGGGTGAGGGCAAGTCACAGTTGGTCCAACTCTTGAAATAGGTTTTCTGTTTCCATAGGAAATACAGATGCCAGCTGTGGTCCACAAAAGAATAGCAAAAATATTGAGGCCTGGAAAACATGTCCACAGTGAAATGCTGAAAAACTTAGTTTCATTTTCTCAAGAAAAAGATTTAGATGATTCTCACAGTCAGTGAAATACCTCTGTGTTAAATGGCTCTTTATGGAAACAGAAGTCTGACAAATTCGACATGAGAAATTAAATGCATGGTTTTGTCATTCAGGGGAGTTACAGGTGTTCCTCCTGGAACTCTACTAAAGGTGTAGTAATTTCCGTGGGGGTGGAGGTCAGCAGACAACTTGGGTAGCAGTCTTTTCAATTACTTCCTCTCCCTCACATTCATTGGCTCTGATCAGGAGGTGTTTTATGCTATTGTGCTTCCATTCTAGGCATTGCTGAAAAGCATTTTAAGTGAGCAATTTGAGTCAGACTGCAATCTGGGCACTGCCACCCCTCATAAAGGGTTTGCTTCCGTTGCTTCTGGCTAGTGCAGGATATTTGGTTTTGATTCTGTCCCATTATTTGCAGCTTGGCTCTCTATTGGGAGGGACATACCTTGCGTGAATCAGTTTCTTCCCGAGGGATAAGAATCCTCCAGATTTTCTTGGACCACTGGACTGGTTGCAATCCAGTTATTTCCTTTCTTTTTGCAACACAAAATGTATACAGATAAAAGCCCTAAATATAAAACTGCTAATGACAGAAGACCTATCTGTGGCTTGAATTGAATTTTGCAAGTACAATGATCTACAGTACAAGCAGAGCAGAATTTCATTGTACAGGGTAAAGAGCCAAATACCCAACTCCCACTGAAAATCACTTGGAGTGAAACACCAGGCTTCCTCGGGCACTTGGGAGAACTTTTTACTAGTTTAGGAGCTGGACTTTGCAAATGGGTCACGTGTAGGGTTCCCACTGACATCAGTAGAAGCCCAGTTCTGCATGGGGAGACTTGGATGTCCCAGCTGCCACTGGTACAGTGCCCACTGAAAGACTCCCTTGTGTTTCCTTTAGCTTTGAGCTGAGCCCATGTTTCTGCTTGTGATAGTCTGCAGGAAAGTCTTCAGAGAGCAAGACCCCTTCCATATTATTTAGTGACTGCCTGAAAAAAGTAGTTGTGGGCATGCCTGGGCATCTTCTGAGACAATGTTTGTTCCTGTATTTGTTACGGCCACCAGATAGAGTACAAGCAATGCAGGAGTGTGTGGGTCATTTTAATCTTGCATAGAAGGTGGTGGATTGAAAAACTGAAAACGATGATGGAAATGCAAGAAATACAAAACTGCAGCACATGATTTAACTGGGGTACAAAGCAATGTAGGTAAACTTTTGCTGCTTGAATATTCCTCTGAACATTCAGATCAGGGTGGACGCAGCTTTGAGCAACCTGATCTAGTGAAGGGTGTCCCTGCTTATGCCAGGGAGTTCAACTAGATGATCTTTAAAGGTCCCTTCCACCCCAAACTGTTCTATGATTATATATATATATATATATACACGTATAGGCTTTGTATATTTACGTATATAAACGCATTTATGTCCCACACTTTGAAAGCTAGAAACAGTCACAGGTGAAACATGCCCCTTCAAGTCGGTGAAGAGCAGTTTTATGGAAGCCCAACTTGCACAACATGGAAAGTTTGAGGTGCCTTGGTTTGACACTGTTTTTAATGCTGTGGTGTAGGTGAAGCTGCTTAGCAGTCCAGTGTGGCAGAGTGGTGGCATTGCTGTCTGATAAATCTAGCAGGGTAATCAGTTGCTGGAGTCAGAACTTGCTGACAAATTTTCCTGAAAGCAAGATCACTGTCCACAACTGGTTTGCACTTGGGCTATACCACCCAGATTAGAGTGCAAGAACCAGCTCTTCTCATCCGTGTGCACTCTGGCTTCTTGTTCTCTGAAACTTTACATTTAAAATGTGAAGATACGTACGTTCTTTGCATCAGACTTACTAGAGCATCATGAATTTCAACCAGATTCAGAATATTTTAAAACCTCATAGAAATACTGCTTTTACTATTCTTCACAGTTTCTTCTGCTGGCAGCAAAATGTTACTTACAATATTTAACTTCTCATATATGAATGCTTGTGTATTAATAGTCAACTTTTGAACAGCATCCCTCTAGGAAAATTTATATACGGAGGGGTATGTACATGTGTGCATGTATATATATGTATATACAGATGTACACACTACATATGCTCCTGTGTGTATATATAGGATGTACGTATCTATTTGGTTCCATAGTTGTTTTGTCTCTCCTGAGACAACACCTGATTTACATTATATTGATTTGACAAGCATAGAATACATCTACCAACTAGCATTTTCCTGTCATATGTCTGTAAACATTAACAAGTCATTCTGTTCAGGTATCTTTCCTAGTAGTTGTTCAGTACTATCAACATTATTTTTTTTTCTCCTTTTTTTATTCCAGGAAATTATTTGCCAGAAGAATAATGTAAGTATGATTTCTTGGTGCCAGTTGAATTCTAGGCATTCCAAACTCCTGTTCCATTTAATCTTGTTCATCTTATGTTTTCAACTTGAATCATTTAACACTCTCCTACTGTATTTTACAGTTAGATGCAGAATTCTGGAAATCCTAGCAGCAAATCTGTGTATATCACTTTGTTGCTAGGTACCAGGCTCACTTCTTACCTTGCCTCCATCTATCAGTGGTATTTTCCTTGCTGCCTTTACTTGTCTGTCGTATTTTTTAGGCACACTATTTACATCTGTCATCTTGTGGGTTTTTTTTCTGTTGCCTTTTTCTGTACAGTGTTCTTCAGTGTTTTTAAAAAATACTCTTTTGAGAAGGAGAGTTATTTGGAAACTGATGCCCATTTTATAAACCCTTAGCTACAGCTATGAAAATATGTATATTTATAAAGAAAGAGTGTGTGTGTATTTATTTCTGGAAGTTAAGTCCTGGAGCCTGTTAGTCCTGGTGCAGTGCAGATCCCAGCAGTCTGTCTGTGACTGCCATTCATTAAACTGTAGGTTTCTGCACCTGGCATCCCTCTGGTTTCTGAGGTTGGCCTTGCAAATCCTTCTTCTCTTTTTCACTCCCAAGTTCAAGGGAGGCAGACCTCTGACAGTGAGAACACTACTTTCTCAATGTGGTTTGTGCTGGAGCAGCAGGGCCAGTCATGTCAGAATATATATCTGGCATGTTGAGTTGTTCTTGGCCTTGCTTTGGAACTTACTGGTAGCCTTATATGCTAAGATATAATTTTATAGTGGTTAGTCAGTGGTGTGCAGACACCCTGAGGTGCTATGTGTATGCTGTACAATTCAATATATTTGAATAAAGTTTTTTAGGGGGCATATGAAGTACTTAATTTTAGAAATTGGTCAGGTTTTATTTCCCACAGTGTTAAAACTGCCATAAAACCTGACGTATTCCTGGTTTTACTTTTTTATTTAACAGTGAAATTCATGGATTAAGTACTGACTTCTGCCAGTATGAAACATGATTCTTTGAAAAGAATGCAGTTACCTACTATAACTGATAGAGTTTCTAAAGATGGCTTCAAAACAAGTGTAAGCTGTGGCCCTAATACTGCATTTTAAGTTACATAATTTTTTTATTTAAAAAAAAAAAAGGCAAAGAGGGTTCCATTTAGAATTTTTGTACAGCTCTTAACCAAAAAGTGTTTTTCAGAGACTCACAGAATGCTGTGAATGACAGTGCTAGACTAAAGATCTCTTGCCTTTCTCTAATGAAAGTGGGTAAGTGATCAGTTAGGCCTTTACACAAAATGAAAGAGAACAGTATGGCCTTTCATGTAAATGAATGTATTGCATTCTGGTTTTTTGTTCTGGTCGCCCAGGATCTAAGGGGAATGATGTGTGACTAATGTAATGTCCCTGGGAGTGTATGGGGAAGAGCTCTGTTAGCAGGAAACCAGCAGGGGATGACTGGTACAGTACAATAAAGGGGAGTTGTTGTCTTGTCCTGTTTTTAAATGGCAGTCCCTGAAGCTCAAGGAGAAGTGTGATAACTTGACCTTCATCTGTTTGAGAAAGGATTGTTCTGTTTTGCATGTAAATTTGGATAGGTGGCTGTGAAACTCTTTTATCACTGTTAGAAATGTTTCAATATATGCCACAAAAAGAATGTGTTCCTTGAGAGTCTTGGATGTTTTCAAGCACACCCACATAACATCTTTTCTGGGAGGAAGTATTTTCCCAGGAATTAGAACAAGGAAGTCAGTGAAACTGGCTTAGTAACTCTGCAGCTGATTTATCTTTTTTCTCCTTTTTCCTCGTTTTTTTGTCATGATGTCAGCCAAATTAGCTGGAAGTAGACTTTTCACAATGTTGGTTCATGCCTAACTATTGAATATAATTCCTGCAACATGAAAATCATGTTTCTTCATAAATTTTAAGACTGGGATAAATGGGTATAACAAAGGTGCTGTTCTTGAGAGTCTGACTGTGATGCCCACCCTTACCAAAATAGTCATACGAATGATTATGTGAGGTTGCAAATATGCAAAACCAAAATTAATATATGAATAAACCAGGAGTTTAGTCCTGCTGTTCTAGAACATGTTTTTTAATAGCATGCAAACGTCAGCTGTAACAGGACAATGGTATCCCTGGCACCAAGGGATTGAAAAGGCCTGCAAAACTATATATCTGTCTAACTGAAATACCTTGTGTTTGCTTTTCCTAAACCTTGTATCCCTAAAACTAGTGGGGAGAAAAAAAAAAATCCATTACCGATTGTTTTGTTCTTTGTTCTGACTTGATTTTTGTGCTTCCTAATAATAGTCAATACAATGTTGCATAGCTAGGATAAGCTGCCTGAAGCCTGTCAGGGCAGAGCAGTGCAAGATAACATAGGCTCATTTCCTGTTATATGTGGGTTTATAGCTATTTAGTTGGACCTCTTCCAAATGCTGCAGTAATAGCAAAACCATACATTTTTACAGGGAGTGATACTTCGACAGGAGGCAGTTACTTTGATATTTGAAAGCTTAAGTTTAGTTTTTGCTTTTATCTGATTTTTGAGGTCAACCAAGCAGCAGAGGTATTCTAGAAATTACTAGTAAAGAGTTTCAGTCACAAGGATATGTTAGTATAAAGGTTACAGTTCATGACTGTACTTTGCTTGTTTTAGCTCACCAGCTTTTATTTCATCCTAATTCTCCCTGGTTTGAGCTTTACCAGCTTTTGAGAAAATCTGCAGGTCAGGCTCCAAATGGCTATTTATTCAATTTTTTAAAAATTCCATTTCTTGCTGAATCTGAAGTTTAATTTGCATGTATTATACATGTGGTTTACAACCAATTGCAGTAACACCTTGACACAGTACTCACCTTTCAGTTCAGGCTGCTTGCTTGCATCAGGTTGGGGTGATTGCTAGCCTCGGGAGCTGCCTGGGGTGTGAGACCACGGTACAGCTGGTACCCTGATCAGAAGGCCGATTGTGAGGCAATGGGAACCGTTCTCTGCTGGGCAGTTGACTCGCAGGCATCAGTGATTAAGCAACAGGGTTAATGTTGTATGGGTGGGGACTCTTAACCGTGTTTTTCTCTTCTGACACTTGAGGGGATCAGAGATTGTAATTTTTACTGGTTTTACACAGTCCTTCGTAACTGGTTCCTGTTTAAGGTGTAGCTTGGGAGGCAGTTTGGTCTAGTGCTCCTTCAGCAGAAGTGGGAGAATGAGTGACCTTGGATGAGGCATGCCAGAGGCATTGGCAAGCTTGGAGCCTCCATATAGGTACTGCTAGAAGACCGTAGATCCTATAGGACATGTTTAGCTATTTGTCCCTTTTCCTGTGGAAATAGGGGGAAATATTTTTGATACTCCTCATGCAGCTGACAAATGATTCGGGGCCAGTTTGATTTTTGGTATCCAAGTATGTAAAAATGCTAGGTAGTAACCTTCAGTAAATATTTCTTTATGGCAACTCTGGTATTTATTTATGATACATCACTATCTCTTGCACATTCTTTCATTTTTTGAGTTCTTTGACTAATATATTTGGCACACAGTTTCCTTGGAAAAAGGTAGAACTTTGTTTCCTATGTGAATATGATGAAAGGACCATATAGAGTGTGTGCTGATTTTTATTTTTTATTGTTTTTAACAACCATTTAGGATGGGGCATGGCTGCAACAGAATGTTATTGCTGGGCAGATAAAGAAAGAATATATTTCCAAAGAAAATGAAGTATTTAAAAAGAGTAGACCCAGTCTCTGTTCTTCAGTTCATTTGAGGTGTGAGGCTTACTTATGTTCCTTTTCAAATCAGTAGCAAGGCTGTCATTCATGTGAGTGGGACTTGAAGTAAACCCAAACTGAGTGTGTATTCATTAAAACATCAGCACATATTGATTTATGGTGTGTTTGGAGGATGGAGGGAATAGATTTCATAACTTGGTTTAGGATTTTGCCATCTGCTACATGTAACACCATGTGCAGTCGAAGAACTACATTTAAGAAAAATCTCATCAGAAGAATTGAAAGAAGAGCAGATATTTCTCGAAAGAACTAGTAGGAGAAATGCAAAAAAGCTGATCTTAATTAAAGGAGAGTCAGCAGGAAGAACAGCTCCTACTTGTGAGTGATACTGCTATTTTTATTACCTCAGCTGATTTTATTTATTTATTAAAAAAAAAAAGTTACATTGGATGCTGATATGAAGCTTAGGCAAGTAGATGGGATTCTGCTAGATTCTCCCACCCAGAGTAAAACATCATGGTTTTGTTTTGGGAGATTTTTGTTTTCTTTGACACTTCTTGTCTCTGAAGGCAGCTTTCTTCTGTTTGTGAATATTTGACTGTTAAATGTTTCCAACAGAGCAGTGTTAGTGAAGACCCTCAGGGAATCAAGAGGACTGTGCACCATTGGCTCCCTGGGATTTTGCAGATTTTCTCCTTCCTTTTGAAGTAAAACTCAAAATCTGAGAATTAATTAGACAGAACTCAAATGCTCATTTGTATAGCACCATATCTTCTTAATCTGTACAACTTTCAGACAAAAATCTTCTGTATTACATCAGATGTATTTGTGGGAGAGAAGAGTGTTTACCTTATTGCATGATGTTCTTTCTAAGAAGGCATGCTCTCCAAACTGAAGTCCCAAAAGGATGTCCCTTTACAAGTAACAGTTCTGTATTAGAGGGGGATGTTGAAAGAAGGGCTGTTTTATGTTCTTACTCTGATCATTAAAATATAGCTATATACTGTGCATTTTTATTATCTCTTTAATGCATCTTTATTATCTACTTAAATACAAGTAGGTGCTATATTAATTTCTTTTCAAAAGCTGAGAAGGGATATCAAACAAGAAAGAAGTGCTTAATGTTCCAGTGACCAGTAGGTCTAGCTAGGAGCAGCATAATCTTAAATTCTGCAACTAGAGCCATTAAGACAGTCTTATGGCTGTTTTTAAACTGAAATTACACACACTCTGGAACTGTTTAATTTTGCACAGTAAATGAGGAAGGGACATTAGAAAAATATAAACCAACTGAAACATTTGCAAAAATGAATTACAGGTTTTGTCACTTTGTGGTAAGCATTTATGCATGTGTAACTAGCTCCAGTCAGTACTTCTGCCTTCTGATTAGTGTGACAGATTTGATGAAATGGGCTATGGCACAGATAGTATTTCAGAAGGTGGCCTGACGTTTCCAGGTACTGAGTGGGCTGGCCCAAAGCCTTTGAAGTTACATATGTTTGTATCTCTTAGATACATCTACTTCAGCTGACCTGAGAGATCTTACTTTCTTCCGTTTTCTTCCCATGTAGTGGTTTCTCCTCTCTTTTACTGTTAAGTTCTTCCTTGTCCACTGCTTTCAAAGGCTACTGGGTCTGCATGTCTTCCATAGCAGGCTCTATAATATAACCAGCTTTCCCCCTACCCTGCCCAGGTACTGGGAAAAAAATGCATGTAAGCTAATTTTTGCTGGTTTTCTTCTTCCACCACTGAAAGAGATACCTACTTCCTCCAGAAGGTGCGCTTGATATCAGTTTATAAGAGCTTTTGCTCAGTAATGGACTCGGGTACTTGGCTTCTGCAGGAAGAGTAGTTTTCCTGCTTGTAGGATTATTTGTGAAGACTCCAGTACTGTCTCTGTAGGTGGCCTGACCATTATGCCAGGATAAACTTTGGGTTCTGTGGATTTCAAAAGCTGGAAACATCCTTTTTCAGAGTTGATTTTTTATTAAGACTTGAGCTTTGGGAACAGTGTGCCAGAGGTCTGAGAAGGCCTTCCTGCAAGCAGTCTTGAATTTATTTTTAATGCACTGAATAAACATGAGGAAGTAAAATGCTTGCCCCAGGATATCTGTAGCTACTTCACCCTTTCTCTTGGCTCTGACTTCCCAAACTTTTCCTCCTTTATTTAAAAAAGGAAAGTTTGAGAATAGTCTACCTATGCTTAATAGTGGTTCCTGTGCCAGTCACTGCCTGCCCTTGTCCTGTAACTGCTGAAACCAGTTCCAGCAAATTCATAATTTCCTCTCTGCTTTTGACTGTGGGGCTTATTAGCGTTTTTGGGGGTCAAAGGCTCATCCATTCACTCTTAAAAGTGTGTGATCACCTTACACGCTAGCATGTTTTTGAGCAGAACTGTCCTTTCAGTTCTCCATCATAAAGATGAGCAGTTTGGGTTCTAGCATCACACTCCTTAATTGCTTGTTAAAAATAATGTCATACACTTCCCAGTTCTCCAGTTTCCTTTGGAATTGCTGCAGTCATGCACAGAAAAATGTCTTAGCTATTCAGCTGTACCAGTTTGCAGTTGTTAGGGGCAGAAGACTAAATTCATTCTTGTGCAAGCCTGTGTATGCAATAGTCTCCAACCAACTTCTAGGTTAGTTGAGCTCAGTGGACCTCATGTAATTGCCTGCATCAATTACTTTTAAATTTTACAGTTTGTCTATATCCCTCAGAAGTGGGGGTGGGATTGCCTTTATAGTGAGGTCTTATAGTGTCATAGTATAATAGGTGTAATTAAAAAAAAATAAATTCTTGCACTCTTCATAGCCAGTCTCTGATCTGTACCCAAACATACGTTTACTGATATAAATGTACACATATATTTATACAGGCTAGAGTACCTCAATCCTTTCATGTTTTTAAAATCTAATAATGTATGTTAAAATGCATGTTTTAAGCACACGGCTGGTATTGTGTATTTGAAAACTATTCAGTCGCTGCTCTCTCAATGCATGGAGCTCAGCTTGCCAGGGAAGACTCTGAAGTGATGTCCTCATTGCTATATTGACTTCTGGGAAAGCAGAAGAAACTGACCAGAAAGTAATTAACTGTGGAAGTAATTTAGGGGCACCAAAATGAGGGGTCTCAAGAATTGCTTTCTTAAGGCTTTTCTTGCTGGGCTGCTGGCCACTTCAGTCGTAGAGTCAGTTTTGAGAGCCAAATGGCAGAACTCCTCCTGATTTTGATGGTGTGCTGTCTCATAGTTAAGACCCTTCAAAACCACAAATACTCAGCAAACTTTCTATGTGCATAAATCTGTACTCACACACATACCATAGGCACCAGATACCTTGCTTCCCTCTGCCTGGAAGACAAACTTAAATTAATTTTATTTTTTTTGTGTGTGGTACCTATCATACACTGATATATAGAAATCAATACAATTTAGCAATGCAAAGATGTTCCATAAGTGGTTATTCTGAAAAAATATACGGTTTTAAGTCCCACTGGCCAAGAAAGTTTGCTACATAGCAGGGAATCTGATTTGTCTTTTTTATGCTAAACTATTTGAGGCATTTTGCAGTCGTATGAGGACTAGTTTTTCTCTACAGTTTTCCTGTTGTGAGGGAACTAGCTTGTGTTACTGTTTTCAACATTTGTGAGCCTAACTATACTAAATTGCAGAGTGCTTGCTCTTTTCTGAGCATGTTAGGTTGAAAAGAGTACATCAGCTTCGCTTTAGTCTGCCTCCCATTTTGGGGTGACTAGGGTGTGCCCTCAGAATTGTTTTGCTATTGAGCAAATGACTATTTTAGGTCAACATGATGTTTCTAAAAAGCCTCATCTTAGAGAAAGCAGTTCAGAAATCTGAAAGAATACATTTGAGATGTATATCATACTCAATTTATGTCACCCTGGGCTTTATAGGTAAAATCTTGGTTTTGCTGAAATAAGCAGCAGATCTCCCTTTGACTTTAACAGGTGAAATTTTGAAGGTAGTATATGCAGTTGTTTTATGCTCAGGCTTGTCATACCATAACTGCCCTAAATATTGTTTGTACCTCGTTTCCTTACAGATGTGCACTGGTAACTACATATTTGTTCCTTATATGATAACTCCACATAACAAGGTGTACTGCTGTGATAGCAGCTTTATGAAGGGACTAACAGAACTAATGCAACCCAGTTTTGAGTCACTGCTTGGGCCTATATGCTTACCTCTGGTGGATCGATTTATTCAGCTCTTGAAGGTGGCACAGGCCAGTTCAAGGTGAGTTATCTTTTTGTACCCCTGTGTAAAATTCATATATTCCTGCTGGCAATATAAATGTCAGACTCTTGCTTCAGGGTGATGCAATGTTTTGCCTTCTGTCGAGACAAATTGATAATGAATGACTTACCTTGACCAAATCTCTCCATTGATGCTGCTCTATCAATAAATGTTCCACATATACACTGTGGGAGAGCTGCAAGTACAGAAAAACAAATGCAAGGAACCTGTCCCAAATTGCTGACGTGAATTGCTCATCTCCAGCCAGTATTTCCGGGAATCCATTCTGAACGACATCAGGAAGGCCCGTAACCTCTATACAGGCAAAGAGCTTGCAGCTGAGCTGGCAAGAATTCTACAGCGAGTGGATAATGTTGAAGTCTTGTCTGCTGACATTGTAATAAATTTGCTGCTGTCTTACAGAGATATCCAGGTATGAATCCTATGCTCTAAGATCAGCTAAAACACAGTAAATTCTCAGTGAAATTTTTAGCGTATTTTACAGGTATTTGCTAAGAAACTGTGCAAATAATGCACACTAGTAAAAATCTTTTACAGTATCTTCACTGATGCTTTTTGCTTTTGTTTGAAATTACGCTGTCCATAGCAGAAAAGCGTTCTTATTTTATAACAACGTCTAAAAAGTACACAGAATAGAATAACTCTTCTCCATCTCAGCATTACTATGTGACAAACAGCCTGTACTGTGTCCTACTTAAAGGCTATGATAGCATTCTGCTATTGATATGTGTATGTATTCTTTGTCACCATGTTTGTGGCATTTCTCATGGAAACATAACATGTTCATGTGCATTTCAGCTTCTGGAAAGGTGCAAGTAATGGCTTACTTTGTTAGACATAATTTCAACTGTTGTTCCTTAAACATTTTGAAGTTGTTTTGTTTCAATTTTGGTTTTGTTTGTTTGGTTTTTAAATATATCAGAGAGTAAGCTACTTAAAATAATATTTCAATACCACAGTTTTTAATTGTATTTTTGTGGCTCATGCCTACTTCAGAGTTTTGTGATACCTTAATTCAGATGCAGTTAGCATTGTAATGTCTGTTCAATATGAACTCTGGTATGCATTCAGCCCCTGAAGCTAACTTTAATCATGACATAGATGTACTAAAATTTCCACAGGTCCACGTTGAAGCAATACAGGAGACCAAACTGTGTGTCCCTGCTAAATACTGTGCATATTCACATTTCTGATGAGTGCCAGACTGTTTACAGTTTGAGACTGAAGAAACTAAAATCTATAAAACTTAAAATTTAACTGGAAATAC
This sequence comes from Elanus axillaris, assembly GCA_026212715.1. NCBI lineage: Eukaryota > Metazoa > Chordata > Aves > Accipitriformes > Accipitridae > Elanus > Elanus axillaris. The sequence goes on along the minus strand of JANZLQ010000086.1, from coordinate 25,221,981 downwards.
TTCTTAGTATGAAATAAGAGGTGCTTAGTTCAAAGAGGAGTTTATATAGGTATACCTCAGTAGAGCTACATAAAACTTCACTATTCCCTTCTTTTGGAAGGATTATGATTCCATTGTGAAACTGGTGAAAACTTTAGAAAAACTGCCTACTTTTGACTTGGCTTCCCACCACCATGTGAGGTTTCATTATGCATTCGCGCTGAACAGGTAAGAATCCACCCTTTCTTCTGCTGCTGAACAGTAAATCAGAATTGCAGACTTCTCACAGGCTTGGTAGTCCTGGGTGAAGTTCCCTACTGGAATCTTCATATGCAAGCCTAGGGTTTTCAGTGAAGCAACTCTGGGGATTCAGCTTCATGATCAGTCTAAGCTTTCTTTCTCTTGTATTGTCAAATTCCATTCCTTTTCCTTTAATGTGTTTGATTTGTCTTTCCATAGGTTTGCATAATTTCTTCATTTCAGTACCTAAATCAGAGCAAATAAATACCTAACAATATTTTACCTCTATAAAATACACTTTTAACATTGCTGTATAAGTGGCAGTGCTGCAGCATTTGTGCTAACTTAGACATCTTCTTATTCAAGTCTGAGTTTTGCTAGTGTCAGGATGCAGGAGGAGAACTTTCAAATGTCCATCAGAAGATTTTATTATTATAGTAAACTAATTTTCATATTCTCTGATAAAATGCACAAAATGTGCCACATAGAGCAGCATGCACTACTTTCTTGGGTTAAATAAGAGCCAAGCCTAGATTTTGTCTTTCTGGTATACTGGCAATTGGGCAAGGCAGTAAAACTCACAGAGTTTTTCTGCTTCCTTGCTGTTATCACAATGAACATTTTGCTATTGACATTTAGAGGAGTAGACCAGGTGTCAGCACAGAAATTATCAAATACAGAAAATGTCTACAGATCCTTCTGCTTCTCACAGATATGAATATTGTAATTCAGGTTTGCTGTGGAGCCTCAAAACTGCATGTCATGTCAAAGTGATGTCAAAATATGTCACAAGTAATTAGTTGAAAAAATAAACCTGTTTTTGAAACAAAACAAAAATAAAAAACAGCTGTCTCATAGTATTGTTATGTTTGAATAAAATGTCTGGATCTTTTCTTGTTCCTTTGTACCAAGTATATGAAGGTATAAATATTGTGCCCTTTTTGCTCCTGCTTTGCCATAAATATGCGGAGCTTTGCAGACTAAATAATCCAGCATGTCCGCTACTTCTACATAGCCTTCACAAAGGTCACCAGGTGTACCTTGGCATTTTAACAAGTTATTAAGACCTCTGGGTCACCATTTTCTAAACCAAAGTCACCTCTGAAAACAGGACTTGACTTCACTGGGGCACTAAAAAACCTGCAGAACTTCAGTACAATCTTTTCAGGCAGATTTTTACACTTCATTGGTTCTGTTGAGACTTATTGAAGACTGAAAGGTCTTGTTTTTATAGATGTGACTGTTAAGATGTAGGCTTTGAGGATATCTTCATACAGAAGTTCTACATAGTACCTCCAAAGGAGTTCAGATTTTCCTCTCTCTCCCTTGTCCTGATTGTACATTCCATTGGAATCCATGAGAGCCATGAAAATGTTTATGCTTTGGAATATGCTAGGAAGGAATTACTTGGGTTAATTGTAGCTTTCTCCTTATTGGTAATATAGAGGATGTTTCCTGAGCTGAGGCAGGTCTGGAATACTCTGCACATCTGAATGTTTGTTGTGGAAGAAGCTGTCCCTCTTGCTTCTAATCCGGGTCACGAGTACAGAAGGATGGAGCGGCTCAATTAGTCAGGATTAGTCTGACCTAAATCAAGAAAGTGTGTGAGGGCATTGATGATGGAAGAGTAAGCGGAAAGAAAAGTGGGCACCTCTGTCTCTGGAGACCAGCAAAGTGTAAATGGCTCATATTACAAAACACTGTTGTGCCTTACTGGTTTTGTTCTCATTAAATTCAGGCAGCTATTGGTTTGATCTGGATTAGTGGTAGTTGATACAAGATGTGGAAGAGTTATCCACTTGAAACTCCGTTCTGAAAATTGCCTTTCTGTAATGAAAATCAGCCAGAAAACAAAGCAGACTTACCCTTGTTGCTTTACTTAAGTGGTCAATATGAGAAGAGAAAACAAAAGGAAGCAAACCTTCAACAACTGGCAAGTGATCAATTGTCAGGGGAACTAAATAACACAGACTTGAAGGAGACTGTGACTTGCTCAGCCAGGAGTACTTGATTTCTCTCCCTGGGGCCTGGAATTGGGAGCACTTGTCCATCTCAAATGAGTACACCAGCCTTGCTGTGCCACTCTAGAAGTACTTGGGGAGCCTAATGCAGCTCTGTAGCTTGAGGGGACTTTTCCTAATTTGTTAGAATTTGACTGGTCTGAAGGTTGGGAAGAGACAGCACTGAGTTTCATTTGTCTTTCTCATCAGGCTGAGACAACAATAGAGGCTGGACCAGCACATAGACTTGCACACTCTGGGTTTTTTTTTCCTCAGGAAAGCATTTTATACTCTCTGCTCAAGCAAGTGCTTTTGCTCTGTTTTCTTAATTATTTTTGTTATGATGTAAATATTCATTCATCCTTTGTTACTTGTTCTGCTTGATTTAAACATTTTCTTCTACATCGCTCCCTTCCGGAGCTGCATACATGAGCTCAGAGCTCACAGGCTTGGATATCACTTAAAGTACACATGCTTTGATCTCTCAGTTTTGACATTGACACTACCTGTGCAGATGCATCAAAACTTTGATATGTTTTTGTAGAGCGGGAAGAAAAAATCCGCTACTGAACTTCTGATCAAATAGTATCTGCTTTAAGATGGCTGTGGCTTTTGATGTGGTTTTTTTTTTTCTTTCTGAAGTAGCCTTCTCATGCAAACTTCTTCAGTGCAAAGCTTGCAAGACAGATACAAAACCACTTTTATATATTCCTCCCAATTCAAATTGTAGCCACTGAAATATTACAAGCAATTTCCCCAAAAGAATATACTCTTCCCAAACCACCGAAGAATAGTTTTTTGCTGAGGAAGGAGTCATTTGCTTGTTCAGTACACAAATATGTAAAATATTCTAAACTCTTGATACTGCACGATGTATGTATCTAAATTGTGAGTCACCAGGAAGTGTCTAATGCTTGCAATTATGTGGTTTATTTGTCTTAAGTACTCCTGTTAATATTATCAGCTTCACTTCCTAACCTTCCCTATCATGGGAATTCAGTCTGGTTTGTACATTTTGGGGTTTTTTTGCTTCACATTCAAAATATTTGTGTGTATATATATAAAACCCCACAAACACAAGATGGAATATTTTTTTCCTTCTGAGCGTGAATTACTATGGAAGAAATGTTAGACATGAAACCTGAGGTTCGTATCTTTCTATTTTGTAAGAAAGTAACAGGTGATCTTTCTAAGAATTTTTTTGAGGCTCTTGTTGCTGTTAGTGCTTTGCTCTAGCTGATGCTTCATGAGAGAGAAAACATTTTGGGGGGCTTTTATAAAGGTGTCCCGTGATATTAAGAAAAGGGAAAAAAAGAGAAAGAAAGGAGGAGCAAAAAGTGTGTATATATAATATAATCCATTGTGTCTAGAAGCACATTTTATGTGGATCAAGTCATACATATATATTCAAACATGGTCATGAAAAACTTTCTTGTTAACTTTATTGGGTTTTTAATCAAAATTTTTATTTTTTAATAGGCGAAATCTGCCTGGAGACAGACAGAAAGCTCTAGAAATTATGATTCCCCTGGTAGAACAGGAAGACCAAGTAGCTTCAGATATGTACTGCCTGGTTGGTCGAATTTACAAGGACATGTTTTTGGAATCTGGGTTCACAGATACAGAAAGCAGGGACAAAGGGACACTCTGGTGAGTACTGTTTTCCTGGTCTATGTCCTTCTGTTAGCTTTGGAAAAAATATTCCTTAAAAAAGAATATATTTCAACTGTTTTTCATTCCAAAAATTTGACATCCTTAAGGGCTACACTGAATCTTCTAATCTTCTTTGCTTATTTGATAAGAATGAGAGATTTATGTTGTTCACAGATCTGGTTCCACAAAGTTCTTGGAGTGCCTCAGAGTCTTGGAAGTTTAGGTAGCTTTCATCGGGGTGTATTTTCCTCCTTTTTCCCAAATGTGAAGTTTCCTGTTTACTGTATTATTCTTAGGAATCTGAGCCAGACAATAATCAGCTGTGAATCAATTGGCATATCTGCAATCTGATAGATACTAGCTAGCTAGGCTTAAAAGTGCTGAGGTTTAACTCTGCACTGATGCTTAGAATGTACCATTCTGTCTTTTTTTTTTTTTTTTTGCTTCCATGCTTACAAGTAATGTGACTGTTACAAGTTCATGCTGGCAAAAGTTTTATCACCCCATCATCACCATATAGTATATGCATATTACAGTGGACTACAGTCCCATCAATAGTCAAAGTAACACACAACAGGCTAGACAAATTCTTATCTTAATTTTAGGTGCAAGTATCACGTGTTTTATTTCTTTTGAAATACGCTAAAACACTTTTGTGGAATAAGTTAACAAATGGAGGGCCGGGATGCCATCTTAGACTTCTGTGAGGATGAGCTGCTTTTCTATAATTATTATTCAGATGAGGGAACAGACAATCTGTGTTTATGTATCCTGCACATCAGATTCTAGTTCTGGTCTTGTGGTCATCAGCTGCCTGTTGAAGGAAATATTTAGAATGGAAAGTTTTCTTCTCCCTTTGTCATTTATCACTTGTTTTCAGTAGACTTCAGATTAGAACTGTCTTTGGTAAAAGATAAGATGTATTCTGAGGACACAAATGGTAAACAGTTATAAGTACAGTTTAGAATTGCTGGTCATGATTTACAGTTTTACAATGCTTATTGGACTTTTTAAAAGATGTTGCAATAACAGGAATGCAACATATTTTTGTAGTCCCCTTCTTCATAATTTTGAATTAAAGAAAAATTTTATTTCCTCTAAGGCAAAGCCCATAACAAACTTTCAAGATTCTGTTTAAAAAAAAATATTTTGCTCATGTCATGAACTGATATAAAAAGAAAACTATAGTTCTGTATGCAAATACTACACATTATCACAGGCTAAATAGAACAAACAGAAATTACTTTTGGTATTGTACATCTTGCTTTTTCCTCATTCATAGTACCTTATGAACAGATAAACTTTGAGATTTTAAAACACAGTTGAACTAAGAACAATTATATGTATAATAGTGGTAATTACTTCTAGGATATTTCATGTAGAACACGCTTTTACTTGATGCATCTTAGCAGTCATGATATTCAGACATTTGATGAGGGGAAGTGACTGCAGTCAGGCATACCAGCTTGGGAAAGGACAGCAGGCTGGCAGCTTCTGCAGCAGGGTAGGATGCTGACCAGCCAGCCTGTGAATAATCCCTGAAGTCTCTGGCAAGTTAGACCCTGTACAGACTGCTCCCTTCGCTTGCTGCCGTAGAACAAGGTGATCTCCGTTGAGTTAAGCTGGTGTTTGGCTGGAAGCTGTACAGGATGGGCCAGCTGCTTTTGGTTTGTACTTTATGCTGGGCATTGATTTGAATTCTAGTGTTAGTCATATAGGAGGCTTGACGTGGCTGAAGGGTTGACTCAACTCAGTGGAAGGCTCTTGGGAAGGAGCAGACCTACTCTAGAACTACACTAGGCCACAATGGGGGAAGGTGTGTGCAGGAACAACGCCTCCATGGTAGTGTAACCTTATTTTGAGGTAAGGGTTACTATCTCAATCTTGGAGAAATGATGATGTAGAAGTATGGTGAATTGCATAACATAGTGAGAATATGGTAGCATAACCAAAGCACTGGTTTTGCAAGTGGTGATGTCAAGGTACTTTAGTCTATTCCAAAAAAAAAAAAAAAAGCAGGCAGTGTGCTTTCCTGACAATTAAAAAGCAGAATAAAAGACATCTTTCATATAAATATGAGACAAGAGATGAAAGATGAATTATTAACTGACACTTTCTTGTTGCATACTGACAGTGTAAGTCAGACTTACCAAAGCTATTAAGTCTTTATTCAAATCTCTTCACTGCTATCTCCCTAATTCAGCATTTGCACTGCAACATTTTCCCAAATGTCAGCTTGCAATTTCTTGATGGCATTTATAATTGCATCAGCTAAGCCAGCCTCTACTTTATAGGCAGATTTTTAAACCCTACTGCCTTTGTACAATACTGTGTGGGCTCCTCCAGAGATATTTGGGGCGTGACAAGGTACAGCAATTGCACAGGTTAATTTAAATCAGTTCAGTCAACAGATGTGACTTGTGAGTTTTTTGGAAAATGTGAATATTTTTATCTGTTCAAAATTAATTATTACAGGTTACATTTTACTTTTTGTCTGTAAATTTTTGCTGTGCAGGCTATGTGGATATAAGGCAGGTTTAAAAATGTCAGTACAGGATTGCACCAAATGTAAAACTACATTTTGGTTGTAACAATTTAGGAGAGGTAAATAGGACTACGGAGGTCCAAGATAACAGTATTTGTGGGTGTGAGTAGCATGTAAAGACAGCTAGAAAAATGAATTTCTGCTGTGGGGAAGAGAGATATGGACGCAATTTGGAAAGAAAAGGCAGAACCCAGGTACAAAAATTCCCAGGATGTCTTTTGTGGTCTGCTGGGGGTAAGTGGCAAGCTCCTGGTAGCAGCAGACTGAGGGGGTGGGGTGGCCTCTGACAAGAGATGAGGAGCTGCCCTATGTCAGACACAGACAGTTCCAGCCCGCTCCAATGGACTCATCACTGGCCAAAACCGAGCACATCAGTAACTCTGGTGGCACCTCTGTGGTCACATATTTAAGAAAAGGGGGTTGGGGGGCTGTTTCATCAGTAACTATATTGCAAACTTTAAGCTCACCTCTACCTCCTTTGCCTGTATGACTAACATTGTTTACAGCACAAATGTGCCCACCTGTTGAAATGCATGAAAGATGCTTATTTTATCTTTAAATTTTGAAGTTTTGTATGTATCTGTCCAAGAACTAGAGAAATGTTGATAGTCATGCCAGGAATTAGGTATTTGGGGCCAAACCAAAAAAAGTAAAAGTACAGTCTCCTGTATTGGAACACAAATACTTACAAGGTTTTTTCTTCTTCTGTCAATCTTTCCTTTTCCTAATATTGCATGAGGATTACAGCATGAAAGATCTCTAGAGCAATAAAGGGAGTCCAGTTCCTAACACCACTATCTCTCCAAACAGATTATGCCAGCCAACAGGTCTCTTCTACCTACATATGCCTAGAATCAATGAGAGTGTCGTCCTGTTTGGTGGGGTTTTATGGGGTTTGGGTTTTGTTGTGGGTTTGTTTTTGTTGTTTTTTTTTTTTTAAGTAAGCGAAAATGTTTTGTACATACTTTCTTCCTTGTTTTGTTGTAACTTTCAGTACAGGAGGAAAGGCAGATGATGAAAGAAAAGCATTAACTGAGTTTACTCTGCTTATCATGCTTTTTTTTTAGAGGACTAGACTCTTGTCTAATGATTAAGTTCTTTGGAGGTGGGCAGCTGGAGTATAGGAAGAGTATATATGTAGCAGATGGAAGAGAATCTTGTCTTGCAGTTTTGGAAAGCAGAGCTTATGTTAAAGGATGCAGGATCCTGAATCATTAGAGCAGGAAAAACAACAAACACAATAAATAAAAAAATTACAAACCAGCCGTATTTTTAGCCTGCTAGGATCAAAATGCCTTAGCTTTGCTTACATGTCAAAGTGTGGTCCGAAAGCCAGATCCTTAGTTTTTGCATATTTTTCTTTTCTTCCTTCTGTATTAATATCACAACCTGCTTAATTTTTTTTTATATAATCCATTTGTTTGTCTGGATTTTTCCCATCCTTTTGAAAGTAATTTTAAACTCTGTTGCTTTTTACTGTAGCAGAGTTGTGTTAACTGAATCTCTTGTGCTCCTTAACTCACATATGATAGTTTTGTTTGCTTCCTCCTTACAGGGTAGGGTGGTGTGTGTATATGTATATGCAACCAAACACATTCATACTCTGTAGAACAAGTTTAAAGCACTGTAGAACTGCTGTTGTCACCACAACATGCTTTGCTAGCGTGAGGATAGTGTTTGTGTGAAGCCCCTCAACTTCTTTGAAGATAAGATTTAGGCTAAATGAATACTACTGCCATTCCTCTGGCTCACTCACTTCCTCTTGAGGAGAATGAAATCTGGTACAGTCCTTTTTTATGTGAATAAACTTATAAGGACGATGTCAATGAGACATCCAGTAAAGAATAAAATTTGAAGTAGCTAAAATCATAGCTAAATGCGAAGTATGTTCATGTATCACTTGCTTTTGTGCTTATATGTTTTGATATGCTTGTATGTCACTGTAGCAGATCCACAATAGAATCTAAGGTTTCAAGTCAGAGAAAATTTGTATACTTAAGAGTAAATTAATGAACTTATTAATATAGCTGTGAAACAGGTCTCTTACAAGCTCATAGTATTTTTTTCTTTAACCTCAAAGAAAATTGGAAATCTAGTAAGATACTATAACTTTACTGGGATGGATGAGTAGGGTCTGTGCTTGTTGTGTATGGGGAAAGGAAATGGGAGGAGCATGTATAAATAATGGACTCCCCAAAATAGCCACAAAGCATGTGTGGAAAACAGTAATATTTTTGCTTCCACAGGTTCTTGCTGTGTAAACAGAAGATAAGCACTTGAAGTGCTCAAAAGTGTAACTATGTTCCTATTAGATTGCATTATTTAGAAAGTAAACTTGTATGTTTGTTTTTTCTAGGTTCAAGAAGGCGTTTGAGTCAGAGCCAACATTACAGTCAGGAATTAATTATGCAGTACTCCTCCTGGCAGCTGGACATTGCTTCGATACTTCTTTTGAGCTGCGGAAAGTTGGTAATTATACCTTGCAAATTCACAGTGAAATTGCATTCTAGTGAAAGTATGACACCACCCACTGTGGTAAGGAAAAAATCTGATGGTTGTATATGAATGCTTTGATAGCGAGCATGTGAATATTTAAGTTGGTCTCCCCCACCACCACTGATTCCACCTGACTGTGGGCAAGTGCTGTCATGAAGACCAGGTTCCAGTTTCAAGGTCTTAACTGGTTACCAGAGCTTAGTGAAAAATAACAGCCCTTCTTTGCAATGGCATCATTTGCATGAAACAGGAACACCTGAAGGGGCAATCCAATTCCAGCTAGCATTCTTAAAAAGAAATAAACCCCCCCTGTAGAACTGTAGGGAATATGGACAAAAAGCCTATCTAAAGAGCAGGGAAAATGCACTTGAGCTTGGGATGGGCTGAGAGAAGAATGTTTCTCTTCCAATGCTTTTTTTGAAGGTTTCCTGAATGTCTGTATTCATAGAATCATAGAATCACAGAGTGGTTTGGGTTGGAAGAGACCTTTTAAAGACCATCTAGTCCAAACCCCCTGCCATGGGTAGGGACATCTTTCACTAGACCAGGTTGCTCAGCCTGACTTTGAACACTTCCAATGATGAGGTGTTCACAAATTCCCTGGGCAACGTTGTCCAATGTCTCACCACCCTCACCATAAAAAATTTCTTGCTTAAGAAGGAGGAATTAAGGTGTCCATTTTGTTTGTGATTTTGCTGGATTTGAGGAGAGTGCAAACTCAAGATTAGTCAGTAATACTTTCAGGGTAGGTATGGGAGAAAGCACTGAAAGTTGTAATATGTAGTAACATATCCTTTTCAACTGGCATTCTTCTCCATGAATTTGCATAATTTTTGAATTATTGTAAAGTCTTTTTTATCCTTCTGTCTCCTGAAGAGGTTGTCAAGTAGGAAAGGAACAATTTTCTTCACTCCACAGAATATACCTGTAATCAGCCACTGCTCTAGTTTAGAAGTTAGGTGTGCACTGTATGTCTGCAAGTAATTTTCTACATAGAGAAGGGTTTTTTTGAGTGTGAAGGTCAGAGTGAGATGGTTACTGTCACATAGATGATGGAAGTGAAATTAAAGTTCTCTGGTGTGAATGAAGGTATTCACTTGGATGTGATAGGCTGCATAGAGTTGCCTCAGCTACTGTGTTTGCCCTTCTGTGAGTGGGTGAGATTTTGCTTTTTGGGTCAGATAGAATACTTGCATCTCCTACACTGAAATTTGAATACTTGTGCCAGTGTAGGAGGTAAAAATACATGTTTTGCTTCCTACATAGCATTTGCAAATATTCACTTAGCTGGCCTAATTTTAAATTAGATCGTTTAGCAAAGCTGGGCTGTATTTATTGTGTAGTTTAATTTGAATTCCTCCTTTTTAAAGAAAGTTCTCAATTGCACTCAGGCTATAGCCAACTAGATTTGGACAAATTATTTGTACTGATGAAATCTGGCTATTATTTGTAGGGATCAGATGTTTGGTATCTTCTTGCGAGTTTGTCCAGTGTTGTTTTCCCTATTGGTTGTACGGAGAACATTACAGAAATTAAGGTTCCTTATTACTTGAGGTTTCATACGTGGCTGATGAATGATTTAGAGGAGAAATATCTGGTAGCTATTTGGTGGAATTTTTTTTTTAAGCTGTTGCTGTGCCCCTCTCTTTTGTAAACATTTACTTGGTGTCTGCTGAACACCTTTGATATAGCAATGCCTGCTGTTATCAACTAGTGTCCATCTTTCTTATTTTGTTATGGCAAGTATTGTCAAGATGCTTTAAGCTCAGACTTAGCTATTTTGAAACAAGTTTTCAAATATGTATATAATATAGACCCTATGTGTGTCATTGGTCATTGATTTTTTGTTGATAAGACTCTGGTCGCTGTTCATAGAATCACAGAACACCAGGTTGGAAAGGACCTCAAGGATCACCTGGTCCAATGTTTCTTGGCAAAAGCACGGTCCAGACAAGGTGGCCCAGCACCCTGTCCAGCCAAACCTTTAAAGTGTTTGATGTTGGGGAACCCACCACATCCCTGGGGAGATTATTCCAATGGCTGATTGTTCTCACTGTAAAAAATTTTCCTCTTGCGTCCAATCAGAATCTCCCTACGAGTCACTTGTACCCATTAACCTGCTGACTCCTTGTAAAAAGAGAGTCTCCATCTTTTTTGTAGCCACCCTTTAAATACTGGGACATAGTGATAAGGTCTCCCTTAAGTTGTCTTTCCTCCAGGCTGAACAAACCCAGTTCTCTCAGCCTTTCGTCATACAGCAGGCTTCCCGGTCCTTTGATCACCTTTGTGGCCCTTCTCTGAACCCTCTCCAGCCTGTCCATATTTTTTTTTTGTATGGCGGGGACTAAAGCTGAACACAGTATTCCACGTGTGGCCTGACAAGTGCCGAGTAGAGTGGGATAATGACTTCTTTATCTCTGCTGGTGATGCCCTTGTTGATCCAGCCCAGCATCCTGTTGGCTTTCTTTGCCGCAGCAGCACACTATTCACTCATATTGAGCTCGTTGTCCACCAGGACCCCCAGGCGCCTTTACAAGAAGATGCTCCCCAGCGGGGTAGATCACAGCCTGTGCTGCACTCCTGGATTATGTTTTCCCAGGTGCAAGACTGTACATTTGTCTCTGTACAACGGCGTTTGTCAGCTGGCTTGAGTTGTGCTAGATTCTGAGGGTAATGCATTATTTTATTTTTCTTGGGCTAACAATGTTTTAAACAAAAATAAGCAAAACCACAGAGGCAATGTGGGAAAACGTTTTGATTTTTTTTTCTGTCCCAAGAATCTCTTAAATATGTGTCATTCTTTTGATGTCACTTCTTGTTTAGATCTGTGTGTACAAGACCATTTATTAGCAGTAGTTAGATTTGCCTGGCAGTGCTTTCAGTTTGGTGTCCACCTGCAGCATTATCTGTAGCACATAGAAATTAAAAGAAGTCTGTCTTCTGGTGGGAGATGAGGAGAGAATTGAGAGCAAGCTGGTTAAAGTTCAGGCCAGGTTATATGGAAATTATATTGGTAGGTTGGGAAAGGCTAAGGAAGGATATGGTCCCTAACAGCACTCCAGAGGGCTGTAATTAGAAAATGCATATTTGATTACATTGTCAATAATGTAATAACTCCTGTAAAACTAAGTCCAGTATCCAAGAAAATTTTTACCCATCTGCATCATATCAGAAAATTTGCCTTCTAAAAGTTCCTACCTCTACTTGTCAGATAATAGTCCACAACTAAATAATCATGTGAAGCATTAATGAAAATCCTCCTTCTATTTTCTGAATAGTATTGCTTTCTTAACTGTAAAAAATTGCAGAACTTTGAGACCGAAACAGAAATGCAGTGCTCAGTAAGTGCATTGACAATAATGATCTCTGCAGGCTGTGCAGTTTTGACACACAAAGGATCCTGTAATATGAATTGCTCTGTCAATATTTGAGCAAGGAAAGCAGCTTATTTATAAAGCCTTCATAGTAACATTTAAACATTTAACTGGTAATATCTACTTCTGTATCTTATTTTCTTCAAGCTGTGGGTATATTCTTGATGTTATAAAAACAATGGCTTTTCTGGCATTAATGGTTTCTCTATTTTGACTCACTTATTTTTTAAGGCAAAATATTTTTGATAAAATATACTGGAATTCAGCTGCTTCTTTTTTTTTTCCTCCCCCTGTGAATGCCAAGTTTATCATTGAAGGAAAGAATGTCTTGACTTTGCCTGGATTTTCTTATATTCTCAAAAAACTTAAAGATGGTGAAATCAAAATAAACTAAAGAAGAGAAGAGAAATTATACAAGAAGACCACGAACTCAGAGTGAAATTCATGCAGGTGTTCACTTTCCATGTTTGCACAGAAAGGCTTTTTGTTCCCCCATGCCCCAAAAAAGACCAACTCCACTGGAAAACAAAACAAAAAAACACTCATCTTTATAAATTAGTTATAGTCCTTTGAACCTATTGCTAATGTCTCCATGCTGTCTTTCCAACTTGCCTTCAGGGTCAAGTAAGTTTATAGGTGAGCTTTGTAGAGGAAGGTCAGAAAACTAGAGTGAGTTTCAGCACTGAGTACCTCATCTTTCTAGGAAGAATTTGAGAGGCTGAGGTTGTCTTCTCTACGGTAATAGGATCTACTTGACAAAATACTTGGATAAAACTTCCAGTTCATTCAGGCTAAATAATAGTAATGATTCCCAAACTTGGTGTCCTCAGATATCATTGCTGCTACACATCCATCCTTTTCCCCACCATCTTCCTATAGCTCTCCCTTACTCTGTGAGCTGGGACTCAAAATCCTTGCTATCACCAGTCTTACCCTCCTAACAAACACTTTTCCCTGCCATGCCAGTAATCCCCCTCCCTTCCCATGTGAGTTGTATCTTTCATCAAAACCACACACTCAGTTTGTACCTTGCTTTGGCTTCGTTAACCACATATGGAGCACTGAAGGGCTGTGATGGGTGAGTTCCTGCAGGCGCAATGAAGCATAGCAGAGTATGTAAGCCTGTGAACCAGTGACCAGTGCTGTTGCTCGCTGTGACAAATAGTTTGTGATAGCTTGTCAGCGGTCACTGCAACTGTGAGTGCCATCGCCCAGCACTCAGTGAGGGCCCTCCGCACAGCTGAATTGCTCCCTTTCCCCTTCCTCCCAGCAAAGGTATACCCATGTGAAATGATTCATGTATCCCTGTGATACCAATTCCTTACTTCCCTTGTGATGAGATCACATTCAAAGCCTGTGGAAGTCATTAGGTGTCTATCAGCTCTTGTATGTTGCTGTCATATGCATGGAAATGTTTTAGATGTTCTAGCAGAGCCCTTCAGCCTTTGAGGATATTGCTGAGTAGTGTTACTCTAGGGTCTTGGGAGAGATTAATTTTTTCCATTTACTGTGTTGTGTGCATAGCATGTAGGTTTTGCTTTCTAGAACCCAACTGAAGTTGAACACATTTAACAAAAATTCCCCCTTCCTATCCTACACTGACAGACTACACCCGAGCTGCACATCCTCAAGCGGTCTCTTGACAGTGTGCATGCATAAAGCACCCTGGCTTAAAGCCTTGCAAAGGTGATAGACATAGAGATGGTCACCTCTGTACGTTGTGGAGTTGATGGCGTGATGTACATTGCATCATGTCTCGCAACCGAGATATTTTGTAAAATCTATTGCATTTTTTTCCTTCAGGAATAACTAAACAAACTTCTTTCCCAATAAGTGAACGAATAATTTTTTTGTATGATTTAAGTATTATTTTGTTCTGTATGTTACTCAAGCATGACTATTTCTTGTTAGCAAGAGACCACAAAATGGGAAATATAGGTGTGAAATTGGCTATAGACCTCTTGGATACAATTTTACAGTTTAAAAACATTTATTGTCTGATGTGGATAACAAAAATGTGAACAATGTGAGAAAACAAGATGAATTTTGTAGACTGAAATGTAGCTAATGTAGTATCTATTTTGATAAGATTTATTGTTGCTTCCAGCATGAAGTTTAGTCTGCTTACTACTGAAGGAAGGTTAAGGAAAAAATAAAGTTCAACAATTGCATTGAGATCTCTTATGAATACTCAGCCTTAATATCAAGGACAACAGAATGTGATGTGGGAACAAAACTGTCATAGTGGAGTAGTGTGGGAAAAGTGAATAAAAGACTGTGGTGGTGAAGAGGCTTGTCTTGTAAGCTGCAAATTGTTCTATTTGCAGGGGATGGTGTAGTGTATCTCATGGTATCTATATGTAACAGCTAATATGAACTAAAAATCTTCCTGAAGGCCACAGGGAAACTTGCAGTTCTCAGAAAACTTAGCAAGTCAAAATAAAACCTGAGGGTCTCCATAGTCTTGAGTTGCTGAGGGACTTATGAATATTAATAGATGTCTTTCATTGGGGTAGGATTTGCGGCAATTAAAAGAACATCACTGTTGGAAGAAGCCCAGGGGATCATCTGTTCCTTCTGCATGGGACCTTGTCTATAAAGGTAAGTTTGGGGCTTGGGACTTGTAAGTCAAAAAAACAAAGCAGAAAAAAACATAATAGGTGCCTTATTCAGCATCTGTTAAGTTTTTACAGCTATCTTGTGTAGCCTAAGGCCCCAATTTACCTTTGTAGATGAGGTCCATGCAAGAACATAGGTAACCTGACTGTGGCCTTGTCCTGACAGCGATGTCTTAAAGTTCCTTTCTTGAGAAGCCTTTAGGAAGAGGGTGAGGGGAGAAAAAAAAATAATCCCCTACCACTTAGGGAATTTGGAAGGCATATAACACAAACTGGTAAGTATGATTTCCATTTTACTTCAATGAAATCGAGAGATTATGGTAATTTAAGCAATTAATAGATTTCAAATCAGGGAAATTAGTATTTTAAAATTGTATTAATAATTCCTGTGACCTATTATTCTTTTTACTACAGGAGTAAAGATCAGCAGCCTGCTTGGTAAAAAGGGGAGCTTGGAGAAACTGCAGAGCTATTGGGAAGTAGGATCTTTCTTGGGGGCCAGTATGTTGGCTAATGACCATATAAGAGTGATGCAGGCTTCAGAAAAGCTGTTTAAGCTAAAGGCACCAGCATGGTAAGGTGATAAACAAGATCATGTACATTGCTGCGTGTTGAAACATTGGACTCCTTCAGCTTTCACATTTGGCATCGCATTTAGCTGACAGGAGATTGGTTTGGTTGTTTTTTTTTTTTAACAGATTTTGCTGTCTCTGTGTTGTTTCACTGCACTTTTACCCAGACATGAGACTTTCTTCCCCTTTTGCCCTTATTCAGGAACAGATTTGATATGGGTCTTTAATTTGATGTCTCAGAAGGACAGATTCACTGTTGTCTCCAGGCCTTTCTGAGGGCAAGGGGGAAAGGTGGAGTTGATTGTAGGCACCATATTTCAGTGGTTACATTGCTGAAGACAAGTGGTAGTAACATGTGGGTTTAGTCATAACTGCCTAAAAGGTTTTGGGAATGCAGACAGCTTGGCTAGAAAGGCACGGATATACCTTGGAATACTGTGATGGTTATTGGTTATACCAGCTAGTTTAGGAACTTGAGCATGAATGAGGTTTATGGTGCAAGTTGCATCTCATTATGATTGAGAAGAATGGAGATGAAATTCCAATTAACAGAAATGTTGTAAATCTAGAGTTAAAGACAACTCTGTAGACTCAACATTTGTTTTACAAAGGCCCAGAGATATCTGCTCTGGCAGCAGGCTTCCAGTACCTGTTCTGCTTTGGATATAGGCAGCAAGTAAGCACCAGTTACCTACTCGTCAAGGGCTGGGATCCTCTTAGCTGGGGAGAACCGAGACTCCTTTCTGACCAAAAAAAGTTGTCATTCAGCCAATTGAAAGAGTGCATACATCACAGCTTATGTATTTTTGTGCTAGAAAGTGTCTCCATAAACCTGATCAGAAGGGAATGTACATATGTGTGCTAAAATATGGAAATGCTAAATTCTGTGTCAACATAACATAGGAAACTGCCAAAATTAAGAACCCTAATTTTCTGACCAAATATTTTAGAAATGCTGTTTATAGTGTACTTATCTGCAAGGTTTTCCATTTTTACTATGTGCATATTTTACTAAGAAGCTGGATAGCACTCTCTGGAAGCCTCCTGGTAGAGTTTTCCAGAGTTTATGAATGCTTGGTTGTCAGGATTTTGTTACCAGTGCCATTGGAGTTTAAGTCTGTGAATTGAAGTCTGAGAATGCAGCATACGCACTTGTGTTTCAGGAAGGATTTCTTCTGTGAGCAGTTCCTGCCCAGTTGGTTGTGGGCTGTTCAGCAGAGCCCACTTGGTGCAAAGGGGAGTAGACACAGTACCTTAAGCCGGATATCCCCATGGCCTAAGAAGGATGATTGGAAAATGCAAAGCTATGAAACTTTCCCAAAAGGCCTTCTGACTTTACATTATACCTTCTTGTCATAAGCCTGGAAACAAAGTTTCCGTGAATAGTCTAATTGCAATAAGGTGATAGCTGTGGTAAATCTCTTTAAGCATGTATATCTCATTGCTGTAGTATTCATAAAAATTGCATAAGATTATGTTTACAAGTTTTTTTCAAAAATGCCAAGAGAAAGCAATGTTATAAGAAGCCCCATAAATCGAACTGCAGAGACAGCTGCAGTTAGGGGAGAAATTCAGCACTGTTGTCCTTCCCAAGCAATGCCAAAGGCTGCTTAGCGTAGCTGTTGTCTTTATAGAATAATTAGTTCCAGAAATGCTGTGTTTTAGAAATCTGTGTTAAACAACTGCCAGTGCAGATACAATAATGAAGGCAGAACAGTGTATAGAGTTAGTTTTCACCTGGGTTTTTATTTGAGGTTGGTTACTACAGAAACAAGTTTGACATGGGCTCAGTTTGGTCCATAGGTAGAGGATTTAGCTATTTCATGGAGCTTTCATGGTTTAGGATAGGAGACAGGATCAGAAATATATGCAGGAAGGAGCGTCCCAGAACTCATTTGTATTTCAGGTTACTAATGTAGCAGCTACATTTCCAGTTCTAAATGGAGAACTGCTATTATTAAAAGCAATCCTAGAGAACCAAAATCTTACTGGCTGCCTTGGTGTTGCAATGGTGAATGTTTCAGTTGTGATTAAAGTTAGAGACATTATAATTTACAAACTGTATTGAATTTATAATCTATGTATGCTTGATGATCACAGGTATCTGAAGTCTATTGTAGAGACTATTTTGATATATCAGCATTTTAAGAAACTGACTCCAGAACAACATACGGCCAAACAGGAACTTGTGGACTTCTGGATGGACTTCCTTGTTGAAGCCACAAAGACAGATGTGTCTGTAGTTCGATTTCCAGTAAGTGGTTGTTTCATTGTTGGTTTGGGGTTTTTTAATAAATTTTGACATGAAGGAAATGAACACAAAACACTGCTTGTTTTTACGTTGCCAGACAATAAACTGCTTGTCCAGAAGAAATGTGTTTGGCCTGCATGTTAGATTGATTTTAGTTGATTGCATGTAGCTACAATGGGATTGCACGGTGTTTTCCATAAGAAAGTAATAAGGGAAAAAAATCAGGATAGAATTTTGCTATTTAGTGTTTTCTACCAATGGGTATAGTTCTAAAGCAAACCTTTGCACTGTTTTCCAGGTGATACTGTATTAACTATACTATGTTTTGAAGAAAAGATATTTAATTTCAGTCTCTTTCTATCTCAGCAGGCTTTACATATGCTACTACCAGTTAAGCCTGTGCTCTTAGAGGTTAAAAATCAGCCCAAGCAGTCAGAAATCTATTGTTCTAGCTACTAGACAATGTATTTCAACACCATTGCACTATAAGTGTGTGTGTATATATATATATATATATGCACTTTTCTGATTTCTTACACAAACATTTTGCTGAAAATTTTTGTTAGATACCTTGGTGTTCTACAACATCCTGAAAGTATATTTTAAAATTTCATTGTTCCCTGTACATACTAACTATGTGCGTATGGGAAATAATGTCTTAGGTATTTCTTTCAGCTAACCATTAGCAAATACAGCTTTTCATTTTAAATAGCAGTTGCTATTGTCTCCCAGATACTTGAAGTGCATACTGGTTGTTTTGTACAGTTCTTTTGGCTTCTGTGTGTAGATGGGATAATAAACCATAAGGAAGACTCTAGTGTTGAACAGCAACACCGTGAGGCAGTAAAGTGAAAGCAACATGAGACTCTGTAGGGAGCATGGTTCTCCCCAGAGGAGAACGGGTGTAAAGTTTTGTAGGGAAGCAAAAAATATTTTGAATCCTCTGTTTTTTGTAAAAGACAAGGCCATATTCTTTTTAGATTTTTTTTTGATGATGAAATGGTGCAATCAGATACTTAAAATAGGCTCTGACTTACGAAACTGTCCAAGTCAAATGGTTTGGATTTTTATTAAGAGACAAACTGAAACGGAACATTGTGATAGCATAAGCCAAAAGATAAACCCAGTGACCACATAGCTTGTGTTGTACAGGAAACTATGCTGCTGTTGTGGACAGACATACATGATCTCTCATAACACAAAAATTCTGTTTGTGCCTATTCAGAAGGAAAATCACACCATTCAACAAGTCAACAAAATGAAACATAGTAACTTTCTTTTCCCTCCTTTCTCCCTGATTTTTGTAAATAATTTATTCTAAAAGAAGTTGTTTACAGATTTCCTTATTGTGACTTGTTCTCAGAGCTTAAATTTAAGGAACTCACTGTCCATCAGTACTAGATTAACTGTCAGTTACTCTCTTATCTGGTAGCATCAGTGTCATCATCGTCTTTTTGGCCTTTAGAGGAAGAAATGACATAGCATGTGCATAACTTCCTACAGGCTAAACACCCCAATCTGTGAAATGGTTTAAGCCAGATTTTAGAAGTTATAAGTGTCTGGAGATGCCAAGCAACACATTTGAAGTCCCACTGGTCATCATTTACAGAGTAAAATGCCTAGGTACTTTTTAAAATTTGGCCTTGCACTTCTTCCAGTGTATCTGTGTGCTTATTGACTCTGTAGGAGATGACTCTAAGCCATTGGTCTCTAAAAGACTTTCTGCTTAGGTGTTTATGTTTGTTTTTTTTTTAAATAGGTGTAGACCAAGTTACCCCAGTCAATTGTTATTTCCTAAAGCAATTCTTTGAACTCACAGAATTTCTCATTTGAAAATTTTTGATCTTGGATATTTTGAAGATGATGTTTGATTGGATCTTTTATGGGAGAGGGAAGGGCAGAAGAAAGGAAGGAGATTATCAGTTTATTAACCATCTTTAACTTAGTCCTATTTTATAAATGTCTTTCAGCTAAACACTAAGGGCTAGAAATCTTCCTATCTGTGCTGCAGTGGAAGAGTAGCTTTTTCTTGAATTAGTACCAATACTTTACATTCTGAAGAATGAGCATACCTTCAACACGGGCAATATAGAATTGGTGTTTTATACATCAGATTTTAACCACTGAAAATCTAAAATAAATAAATGGTTCTAATGAGAAACCACACTTCTTCAAGTAGCCAAATTTTTGTTGGCTTCCCTTTAAAGCATACTGGAAACTTTAAAGATCTGGGAGTAATTCTGGCAGAACATAATTAAAGTGGCAGAGTGTCTGGCTTCATTTACTAAGTGGTTATGTTAGACTAAGTCTTGCTGCATTGCATCCTGTCTCTTTTATATGATGGTTCTAGTTTGTGTTTCACTTATTCCAGGAAATTTTCTGTAATCTTTAGCTGTCAGCCTCTTGCAGTGGTGCTCGTTGCTTTTAAGAAAATCATTTGATCTGGTGGCTACACTTTGTGGTGGTCTAAATCAAATGCAGTTCAGGCTAGCTTTAGGTTGATGTGTTTTTCTGATTCACACAAATGCACTTCTACCAAAAGATGAATCCTGTCCACATGGGAGATGGATGTTATTGAATGGCATTGCAAGAGAATGAATTGTGACAGAAATATTTCAAAATGTGATAGCTGTCAGAGAAATCGTTTGGAAAATTAATATGTGCTACCAATTGACACATAATAACCTTATATAAAAACTAAGTTAATGTCAGCCTTACTAAACTAGCCCAGTACCCCAAATTTTACCTTTCATCCCATTTCCCCTGTTTTTCTTGCTATGATATGACTACAGAAATAGTTTTAACAGATTTTAATACTTTTTAAAGTTTTACATGTTTTGTACTAACATTTTGAAAATTATTTTTTCTACAAGGTTTTAATATTGGAACCAACAAAAATTTATCAGCCCTCATATCTGTCCATCAACAGTGAAGCCGAGGAGAAGACTGTATCTATCTGGCATGTGCTGCCCGATGACAAGGTATACGATGATGTTGTCTGTAGTTGTAACTTTTTTCACAATTTAAAAGTATGAATGGTACATAAGGCATATAACACGTAAACAGTTGCATCTAATGATGGATTCTGCAAAGGAGGAAAGTGTTTTAGTAACACACAGGAACATGTTGTAGACATATGTTGCCATCATGGGGTGTTTTGGTGTTTTGTTTTGTTTTTTTTTTTAAATATGGCATTCTTCACTTTTTCTTTAAGTTTGTCCTGTTGTTCAGTGGATCTTTTATCTACATTTTTTAAAATAACTTGCATCTTCTTTCAGGTTATTTTAAACCAGTGTATAATATGTAAGTCTGTTGCTTAAGATTTCATAAGTAATTTACAATATACTGTCATCATACAAATAATGTCACATAAATTACTTATACAAACAGAACAGTCTTCTTCCTGTACTTGCAGTATTACTTGTCAGCTGTAGTAAATACTCCTTTAACATGAAAGTAATAGAGACTGGTGTCTTAAAAGGGGAGCGGAATCAATCAAAACCCAAAGAAGTATTTGGCAGAAGGATAGATAGATGCTCAAAGGGTCTAGAAATTGAAAAAGCGGGGAAGTCCATATGTCAAGGTGTGATATAGCCAGACATGTTTGGAAAGCAGCTTAGAAAATCTGGAGATGCACGGGGAGAGGAAAACCTAGAATGGTTATTGCATTTTGGGATGCTTAGGAAGCAAAATGTTGGTAAGAGTGAAGACAGGGAGGACATCATAGAACCTCAGAGAGCGACAAGAGCACAGAAACATGGGGGAGTATATGAAAAGTGAAAGGAGGCCGAGTCAGCTGGAGGTATAACACTGGAGATAGTGCGATTTGTAAGAACTAGCACTAGAACTAGCACTATTCATTCTTCCATGAAAGCACTTTGTTTGCCTGCAGGATAGGACAGTGAAGACCTATTTTTCAGGTAATCCACCCTTCAGCTTTTGTATTTTTAGTCTCTTAAAGGAGAAACATTCTTGCACGCACAATATGTGAGACCATACTGCTTAGAATGTTTGTTGTGAGTACATGAGAAAATGTAAGTAGACAGTGGCTGAAATGGCACATTTAGAGCACAAAATGAAATGTTTGCCTAGACCAATGAATTTCTGTTTATTTGTGGGTTATCCTGACTGATGCTTTTCTAAGAAGGCTCAGCCTCTGAGAATAATATAAAAAATAAATTTATGCAATTCTTGGACAAAACCAAAATTTGCCATACAGTAAATAAGGATTTGTCAGTACTACAGAGTAAATCTTTCTATTGTAAAATATCTGTTCTGAAAGTATTTCTATATTCAGTATGTAGTCTATTTAGAAACTACCTGTATATGGGTTTTTTGTTTGGTTTGTAGGCTTTTATTCGTGTGTATATAGTTTATCTCCAAAAAATACTTTCCATTCTGTTAAGTGGCTTATCTATACCATAGAAGGAACATAGGGCTAGAAGGCATTTTCTGGACTACTGAATCCTGTGCATCTCTGTTGCAGACACTCTTGCCATATAAGGTTTCACATAAAGTGATCAAGCTCTGTCTGAATACTAGTGTAGGTTTCACAGATGACCTTTTGTGCTGGAAAGTGGTTTGGGAATGCCACTGCACCTCTAGAAGAGCCTAGAGTGAGGTAGAGTGTTACTTTTAAGTCTAGCTTTCAGTCTGAATTTGTTGCCATTTCATACTCATTTGTTCTTTTGCTATCACAGTGCTTATGTTAAGTGGTTCCTTTCTCTCTCTGATGTTTACCTTACAGTAGTTTTAAGGAGAATTCTAATATCTCTTAGTGGTTTGGGTTGTTTGGTTATTTTAGGCAAAACAGGTAGGCTTGGTGTACTGGCCACACATGGCGTTTCATTGCCATGACTTCTTGTGTTCTAGTTTGAGTTAACCTTACTTGAGCGTGTGCACAAATATTCCAAAAAATGGTATTTCAAGGTGCATTCATGTATCTTTTTTAGCTACTGGGCTATTTTGCTTGAAACTTTCAGCAATGGCCTTTTTCATAGTCAGTGTTACTTGACTGCCCAGTCATCCTGTGACTGGGAGAAGGATTTGGATGTATTAGTCTGTACCTGTTTGGTGTTCAGTAGATAGGTATTTTGGCATCGCAGACTTTGTAACCTGTTATTCCATTTTTAAAGTTTCTTTATAGTAAGTGATACCTTTATTTCTTTTCTCCCCTCCTTCCTGATTTGGGGAGTGTCTCTCTGTATTTTCTGCAAATTTGTGTTTTCCTAATGCCCTTCAAAAGAATGCAATGGGCAATTTGGTAGTTACCACTTCAGCTGTACAATTCTAGTCTGTTGTTGCAAGTTTGTCAAAGTCCTTAGAATCCATCAGAAACCTTACAGGAAAAAAAGGGACTAGAAAAATTTGGAGACACTAGCTTCCTTTTCAGTTGAATGTAACCAATATAATTTGTCTTTGATAAGAGATTTTGTGAAGGAAATGGATGTATTAACTGTCAGCCCACTGCAAAGAGGAAGATTCTTACTTTGATCCTTACTAGGCTGAAAACAGGTATTTTAGGGGCTGATTAAGAAGCAAAGACCACCTATTCCTACTGCAAGGGCAGGTTAGACAGCTGGGTTTGAAAACTTCTTCAACTACCTCATTTCAATCTACCTACCATAGATCTGTCAGAGGCTTCCTAGCTCACGCTTCAGATGTCAGTTAATTTTGTCTTATAAATTAATGGTTCTACTTATCTTGCAAACTTCAGTCAGTACTCTGAGGATAATAAATGTGAGTTACAAAGTGCATGAACTTCCTTTCATGCACAAAGACACTGAATTTCTGTTTCAAATCCAAACTGGAACTCAGTTGAGCCTGCAGCTGGCAATTTTGTAATCAGTAGGCAAATGACAGTCAATACCAGGATAAATAATGTGACCTCTTCCTTTTCTATGGCTTTTTTAGCAGCATATCTTAACATTTATGCCTTTTAATAATACCAAGTTTAACATAAACAAATGCCTATAAAAATCAGATAGCGTTTTATTTTGTAGAATGCACGTTACCTTTGCCTTGCAGTTCCCTAATTTTAGCAGCCCTTTCCACATGGGGTTACAGGAATGCAGCAGTGCTGTTTGCAAGTTTGAAATAGAACAGCCTGTCTCTGTTTTGCGTTGGCTTCTGAATCCATTTTGAGTTTTGTTTGGAGTGGTTGGTGGTTTTTTGCCTAACCAAAGAACAGATGCTGAATTTGGATAGCATGCCTGATATATTTACTCCAATGTACTCAAAACTTGGCGAGATCGTGAGGGACAGAATTTTTATACTTCATTGCCTGAGAACTTTGTGTGGTGAATAAAAGATGTATGAATCTGAGAAATTAGTTGCATGTAGATGACAGGTAAAACCCACAGTACTTAATGTTTCTTGTTATACTTCTTGAGTGTGTCTGCCTGTCAGGACATACATTTTAACTTGCTTAGATTTCAGATTATTCCCAATAGTGGGAATTGGACAAGTACCAATAGCTAAGCTCTGAAGAGAGTCTCCAAGCATGGAAAATTGGAAAGTGTCAGAGTTTGTATGTGGAGGAAGGATTAAAAGACAGTTCAGATATGCCCTCCTTATTAGTAAAGGGATTGAGTTGGTGGTCTTTCTTCACTCAAGACAACCTGGCAACTGGAATAGTAATTTCACAAGCGCTTCATACTAGCATCAGTTAGTACCTCCACTTCAAGACGCAATCCCACCTTTTCTCAATATAAGGCTATTGTCCTGTCGCTGTACCCTGCTGGAGAAACTCTTCCCCCTGTTTAACATTGAAGAGAGATTAGTGTTAACAGCTTTGTACTTTACAGTTATAATAGTGTGAAGCTTGTGCTTCAAGGAAGATGTTTGCTTGTATTTTTGGTATGTTGTGTTAGGCATTTTATGTTAGCATCAGAACCTTTAATGTGATTTGAGCAGGAAGGAGAGAATTACAGAGGAGGAGAAAACTGATGTAGGAAGCCTTATAGAAAGCTGTTATAGCTGGGTAAATAACTTCCTCTATCATTTCCTGCACATTGTGCAACTGTTTTGGTTGTGTATCTGTTCTGACTTCTGTGTATTTCACTATTTATGAAATGTTCTATAAGCTACACAATTCCATGTCCTCTTTTGGAATATATTTGATTGTTTGACACTGTGCTCTTACGCTATACATTACATCTCAGCAAGAAATGTCTCTGTGCCTATTGATTGCTCAGGTCACTAAAATGCCAAATGAAATTTAGCTCTAGAAAGAGGAGGTTCTTCAAATATGTTGCTCATGGTGGTGGGATTCCAAGGTTGCCAGGACTTTGAGGTGGTGTAGTTCTACCTTTTCCTGAAAAGAGAATGTTTTCATTAGAAGATACAAAATGCTTCCATCCTACAGTAAAGTTTTATTAGAACATAAACATAGAGCAATATGACGGTCTGCAGAGAGAAATCAGTTCTGCTGAATGTGACAGATGTAAATTTAAAAGATCTGAAAATAACTGAGTGCTGGCTCTTTGCATGTTCATAGGGTGGCTTCTTTCTCGTAGCCTTGTTTATTATTCCAGCAGCTCTTAGGGGTTTGGGTACATTCTTACTGCTTTCTTCATTCCTAGGGCAATAGCCTCCTTTCTGTTTCTTTGGACACTTGACCTTCAGATCTGCTCCTTCCCCAAGCAATTCCTCCTACTTTTCAAGAATCTCCCACTTTGCTCTCCAGCATCAGACTTCCTGCTTGTAGCTCTCTCCACCTGCTCCTCAGGGCACTGAGCTTGCAGAGCAAGCTCTTGTTATTCTCAGAAGTGAAATTTCCCCCCCCCTACTTTCCAGAGGGTTGCATGTGACCCCATGTTCAGCACCTAGACCAGGCTATACTGGCAGCCCTTCTGATCTTCTGATTTGCGTGCTTTCTAAAATAGTATGTTGTGTTTGCAGAGGAGACAGTGAAGAAACAAACCAACCAAAACTTGTATCTAGAAATGCGGTTGCTTTGGGTTTGGGTGGGGAAAAAAAAGATGCCCTGAAAAATAACTGTTAAAAGGTAATAGGCTGTTGTAATTCAAGTGTTTCTCTTTCCATCTCTTGAGTTTCAGTCTAGAAGATATGCCTACTGGCACTTCATTAAAAAAAAAATGTTTTATTTACTTATTCTCTTCTGCATGTTACAGAAGGGTATCCATGAGTGGAACTTCAGTGCTGCTTCCATCAGAGGAGTAAGGTAAGTTGTTTCCCTTTCATATTTTGAAATTAAAAGAGTAATTGAATAAGTATTGTATTAAGCTGCTGCTGCGGACCTTTGTGGAGTAACAGACACAGAATTGGAGCAGAGTATTGCAGGTACTTTCACAGGTGCCCTGCTCTAAGTAAAGCCCCAGGAATCTTATTCCAGATTAAGAAATGACCACTTGCAGAGTTCATTATGTAAAACTTAGCAAATGTAGCCCCTTGAATTAAAGAACTAATAGTTTCTAAAATTGGCGTTCACTTACTTTATGCTAATTAAGATTGAATTAAAATAACTGCCAATGTTTCATGTCATTTTACCTGAGTTCTGTCACAGCCAGGAGCTGCCTGGTGCATGGAATATGTAAGCCAGGAAGTAACATGTGGATTCAGAGTGGGAGGATATAAGGCACTGACAAGATCAGGATGTCCTAATTGATTGTTTTGGTGTGAGTGTATACGTTTGGGGTGGTTTTGTTTCTGTGTCTGTTTATGGCAGCAAAACTGTTTCAGAGAAGGCCTATATGGAGAGGAGCCTGTCAACACAGCATGGTAGTTACACCACAAAGTGAAAACTTGAAGATTGAGAGAACTGAAAAGGGAGTAAATAGGAGAAGGAAAAAGAAAAATCAACCCCTAACCTCCCAGACATTCAGAGTAGATTAACGTGGATTAATAAATCATAGGATCAGGCATGACATATGCAAGACTGGCTTGACTGGATCAGAAGAGAATGATATTATATGTTCAAGGCCACCTTTCTTTTTTTCAGCATGCTTCCCTCTTTGGGCCAGGGCTTGTGAGATAATGACAAAGGACAAAACTTTGCCATCTGTTTGCTTCATTTCAGCAAAATGTTTTCTGTCTACTAGGGAGACTTCTTCTAGGGGGAATTCTTTACTGGATCATGTGCCATATTATCAGTAGAGAACAGCCAAATCTGAGCTAGTGGGTCTGCTGTGCTAGCCCAGGTTGAACGTAGTGTGCACCCTGTTTGTCAGGGTCCAGCCTTGCAGTTTGTATCTTCTGATAGTAAGAAAGCAGTGTTCTACCACTACTGTGACCTCCTGGGATCAATTCTTTGTCTTAGTCTCTTTTTTTTCCCCTAGGATTTCTCTGTACTTTGGCATCCTGCAACTTTCCACTTTGGTGTTTGCTTTTAGTGTAGTCTTAAGAAAAAAGAAAAAAAACCCCAGAAATCTTACGTTTTTTAAAAATAGTCATTGCTCTGTTCTAATAATAACTGTTCCATACACACAAAACTGTTGCTATGTCTGCAGGACATTTTTACACAGATGGATGATTCTTTTTCCTTCCAAAAAGTAACTTTAAAAAAAACAACCATGCTATCAATAGGCACAAAAATTCAATCCTGTGGGATTCAGCTTTTTTTAGGCAAAAATTGCAGTGGTACGTTTAGTTCAGTCTGGTTTGGGTTTTGGTTACAGTATGGTTTTATGTGCTTCTAAAAAAGAAAAAAAAAGTATTTATTTATTGCAATCTTTTTCCTTTCCCTCCCCCTTATTAAACCATGCTGTGGTTGGTACTGTTTCTGGTGTACCCTTCTGCATTTGTTATTTAAGCTGTCAATTTTCATTTAACTTCTCAATTAAATTCACAATCTGTTCATCTGGACGGATGTCCAGAACAACTTGGAAGACTTTACAGTGAGCCAAAAGTCACTGTGAATTCTTAGAAAACTCTCTGGCTGCCTCCATGAGGAGCTGCATGGGGAAATCTTTATCTCATGCAAGAATGAAACTGAATACACGTCCCTCTTCCCACCCCCCTACCCCCTTCTTCCAAATATATGCAAGTTTCTGATCACTTAATTTTTCAGAGTTTTTCAGTTTTTCTCCAAGTTTTATGAAGGTAGGTATTCTTCGGAGTGGGACAGCCTTCAGAACCAGGCCTGCTTCTAATCTATTTTTATATCAAGACTATTTTTGGCTCCTTTGAAGCTCATAGACATAGGAAGGTGGAGTTTCCAGGTTTACAAGGATTCTTAGCCTTTCTAGACTAGTAAGAGCCTGCTTTAGAAGTGCAGCCTTAATCTACAAGGCAGGTCTTTGTACATGATCTTGGAGGCTTTTTCAACAAAGGCCTCCATAAATATTTACTGTATTACATAAGGAGACAGCAGGTCTGAAAAGACATCTAGCATTGACATGGCTAATGTTTTTGGTAAATACTTGAAGGTTGGAGATACTTAGGGGTCAATGCTTCTGTGTGCTATGTATCAGCTGGTGTAACCAGCATCTTACTTCATGAGTAATAGAGTTCAGCTCTCAAGAATTGCAAAGGGGCTTGGAAAATATATGGAGCTCTCTGAGCAGCAGAGTGCTAAATCATACTCTGTATGCAGGGAGTCATAGTAATTGGGTTCAGCCTAACAACCTCCTTGATTAGTGGTTGGTGCGCCAATTTAAATAACTCTGCTTTTGTCATGTGCCTTTTTGACCTCTTAAACACAAATGTTTATTATTGAAGTGGGCCAAAAAAGTACTGTTAATCCTAAAGGCTTCATCAGAGCTTTTGGAGCATGGCTGCTACCCCAGGTGCTTTGCATCTTAGGTTATCCAGAATAGTCCCTAGAGTTCTACAGAGCTGACATCATATGAGCAAGAAGATACTGTCTTTATTTTTCCAATTTAAAAATAAATCAAAAAAAAGTAGCAGGCTGAGGTTTCTTAACTACAAATTGGCTTTTTCTCAGTGTTTGGGACAAGCTCTGGATTATGAAATAACTGTTACTTGTGGTGTTTCCGTGGGAGAGTGCCTCAGAGGTCAAGCTGATGAATGTAGTGTTAGAAATAGTGAAAGAATTGGATTTAGATCTGCATCCAGTTTTCTTTGTAGCTTAAGAATTGATAACATGTTTGTTTTCCATCCCAAATTCTTGGAATATTGTTAGACTACTTTAGACACCTCCCATTGTTGTAATTTACTGCTACTCTTGCAGAAAACAGACAAAAGGTCCACTTTTCTGTGCTTTTCTGTGCTGCTTTTCTGTGGTTGCTGCCAATGCTCAACTGTTTTATCTGTAGCTTCATCTATAAGTATTAGTAAGAAGTGATTACAGCATTTGCAGTATTTCTCATTGACTAAGGGGAGTTTTGGATGAAGACAAGCTGGGCACAAGGCCATGCTACATCATGCTTCCGTTTGTCTTTGGAGTTTCGCAAATTCATCCCCTATTCTGCTGTCGTAGAAGTCAGTGGGTACTACGTGTGCTTGGGAACTGTCAGAAGGAGGCATTTCCTGAGTAAATTATCCTGTCTCTTTTTTTAACCTGGTATTTTTTAGTCTTCCTTTTTTCAGTTTAATAACTTCTTTTCAGGGAGGAAAGCAACATATAAGCAATGTAAATGCTCACTTAAAGGCCTTAAATATTTATGAATTTGCCTGCCCTCTGTATACACTCCACATTCTTACCCTTTTATTCACTGCTGTGTTAGCCAGTGGCCTTTGTGCACATCAGGTTTAAACTGACAGTTTATTCAGTAAAATGTTTAAACTCACGTGGAACTTGAAATGAATGAGTAATTCTGTTAATATCAGTTACTCCACATCTGGAGAGTTTACCTATATGCTTGAAAAACTTGAATTAAAGATTAGTTTATAAACTGGGGACAGTGACTGTCTTTACAGATGTGTACATTACTTAGCACTTACGAATTTTTCCTAATGTAAAAATAAGTTACCACACCAAAAGACAAATATTCTTATTATGAAGCTTGCTCTTCTCCCATGTAGCTTTATCAAAGGCAGGGCCACCAGCTTGTCTAAAGAGCCCTTTATTTATCAAAAGTTACAGGGCTCTACAACAGATGAATCATAAAAGGAAACAAGGATCAGACAACATTAGACACCTATTAAAGGTTGAAAATCACAAGTATTTCCTGATATTTAAAGAAAAACTGTTACGTTAATCAAATCAATCCTTTGGCACAACATAGAATACCATTCTACTTTATTGTGCTATAAATTAATTAAAAACATGATCGCTATATTGATCCAGGTAAAATAGATTGATTTCACTAGGACTGTGGATTTTGTCCAGTATCTTATGAATGTTAATAAGGAGACTTCATTTGTCTTGGTTTTTCAAATACTGCATTATATTCCCTTATAACACATCTAGCCATCTTTTTCTTTCTTTTTTAATATAGTAACAATCAATTGTACTGCATCAGTTTGACACCTGGTACTCAACATGTGACAAAGTTACAGAAAGAGCTATCTCAAATAATGTTTAATATTTTCTCTGAGGAGCACAGTAATGACATGCATATAAAACAGTTCTGGTGGAAGGATATCTTTGCAAGAGCTGCAGCCTACTTGGGGTAGGAATCTGACAACTGTACTGGAGTTTGCACCTCTTCTGTTGAGACATCTATGTATCCATAAGAAAATGGCATATGTACTTTTTCATTATTTTTGTTCTCTTGTTATACCAGATAAATCCAAAACTGAAGAAAAGCATGGGTGCATAAAGGCAGTAGAGTGATTCACCTCATTTTTTCATGCTGACTTAGTTTTAAAATATTTTTCCAACATACTGTCAATGTACCAATTCACAAGGAACTGATCAGAAATTTTTGTGTTCAGGTTGAGCTGTGACTGATTTCTAAAGCAGGAAGAACTCATCTGAGTTCAAAGTCCAGCTTTCTAATGTGATCCTGAAAGGATGTTTCATCCTGGCTGCAGCAGTGGAAATTAAGGGCCATACCTAAATGCACTGAAGACAAAAATTACTCAGGTCAATGGAAATAATCCTATTAACTTCTTTGCTCCTACTCTTTCTTAGGCAATGTGTGAACTGGGAGGGGGGGCAAGCTGAACGATAGCAAACAGCAGAATGTGAACTTTGGAGGATACAAGACTGTAATTTTACAATAAGGAAAAAAACATGGCTTCTTAGCTTTAATCTGATGTTTTCCCATGTTAAATGGGTTGATCTGCATGGTTTGGCATAGCCAGTAGAAGTCCAAATGCATCTTTCTAATAACATGTTCTACTTGGCTGTTCTTTCAGCATTTCGAAGTTTGAAGAACGATGCTGTTTCCTATATGTGCTGCACAACTCAGATGACTTTCAAATCTATTTCTGCACAGAACTTCATTGCAGAAGGTGTGTCACTTGTTATTTTGGAAAAAAACCACAGCCTATGATGGGGTAGATGTTATGTGCATGCAGTGACCTGACTGTTTCAGAACTGCAGTGAAAGTTGATCTAAGCATTTTCAGTGGTCACCACCTTTTATGCAAAAGCCTTGTACTACAGTACCCTGGAGATATATGAGGTTTTAAGGGTCAAAGTGCAAGCTCAGAGAAACATTAGAAACAAATATGATTGCAGATTTAATTATTTTGGTTCACACACTTTGTGGGATTATTTTTCTAATACTTACCATATTAAGGCTTACTACAAGTGTTTGTTGCCTCCAATGCAACAACGCATCCTAAACTTAAAATGGACTTTCTGAAGTGGGAACATCTGGGGTAACAACAAGGTCAGGTCAAGATTTTTCCTTTTCTGTAACTAAAATTTTATTTATAATTATTATTTTTAATTTATGTTTATGAAGAAGCACACTTTCCTTTACATTAACATAATGTTTACATAAGTAAGATTGTACCAGCATCCCTACAGGAAATCTGGCAAGGGTTTTTTGCATAAATCAGGGGTGTCTCAGTTTCTCTAAGCTGTGTTTCTGTTCCATAAGCTTGAGGGCTGTGGTCTTGAATTGATCCAGATGGCATTCCCAGAGGAAATTTCATGTCTCTTTGTGCTAAAAAGGCTGCAACTTTACAAAAAAATCACTGCAGTACTCTGTATTAATGCTTGTGGCCACCTCCCAGCCCAGTCCTTAGTTTGCTCTCATCCATTCTAGTTCGTATAGGTTCTTTTACCATGTTTGTTCCACTTCATATCCAAGCACTTCTTAGAACATGAGTAAGCAATACCTTAGCATGACATGGTATTTGTACTTGCATTATTTCAAAGGGGTAGAAGTCATATATAATAGTGTATTTTTTAAATGGGAAGTTGTAAAGTAGAGCCCCTTTTCATTCAAGCAAAAACTTGAAGCTAGCCTTCCTGCCCTACAAAAACTCCTCCAAATGTAGGCAGGACTTCTAGGCACTTCTCGTGATGTTTCAGTACTTTCATTGGACATAAAAAAATGGTGGTATAGGATAAGAATTTCACCTGATACATAGATTTTGAAATATGAATTAAATTAATAATTTCAGACATTGTGGATATCGTGCACATATAAAAGGAGTATGTAAAAGAAGTAGGAAAACTGCAGATTTTGACTGTTAAATCTCCCTGTAAACAAAAATATTTTTTTTCTTTTTGCTGACAAGCAAAATTTTACACTGGGTTTATACTTAAGTATAGTAAATCCTCTTCTGGTTCATTCATTACTTTAGAGAAGTGTTCTCTTTGTCCCCATACTGTTTCAAGTGTGTATTTTATTTTTTTTCCTCTCTGTCCTCTTTCCTCTTTCCAGGTTTTTTGACATGGTGAACAGTATCACTGAAGAAATAGGGAAGACTACAGAGGAAGGAGAATGTGATGGAGACTCTCTAGAGGTATTTTTACTTTTATATCCCCCCCCCCAGCATATTAAGAATTTGGGGCTTCTAGTGTAGCATTTCACTGAAGGGAGTAAATTACTCGTCTAACTTTTTCCAGAGAAGAGATAAGTTATTGTTTACAAAATTTTATCCTCTTCTGTTTATAAATTAATGATTCTTTTTAATGGTCCTCATGTAGTTTTTATAACCACCATAGCTAAATCTCTCATTTTAGTTAGCATTCTTGCTTGAGAAGGTACTCAACTCTGGAATTCTCCAGTCATGCTTATTATAGAGTGACTCTTGTAACAGTTACTTCAGTGTGTAATCATAGTCAGGCAGCATTAGCATCTGTTTAAATTTTAAAGACTGTTGTCTGTTTCATGCATCACTAGAATTGTTTGCACTTTACATTATTGGCAGGTTGTCTGCACAGCAAGTAAGGATATAATTGTAGTAGGGGAGGGCTTGTCCTTGCTACTTACCATCTGTAGGCAAGCACAGCAGTGAACAGCAAACTCAAATCAGATGATGATGGTGCTGCTGAGAGTCTGTTTATACCCTTAGCCCACTAACTCACACTGAAGCTTAGGGTGCCCTACTTCTGCTACCACCCCTGTTAGCTAAGTTATAGCTTGCCTCGGTGTGCCATTACACACTGTATTCTCACCTTGGGTTTCTATCTGAATATATACATAGTTGAAAAGTGAGTACAGGGCCATTTGGTGCAATGCAGTACTTGGGGTGTTTAGGCTTTCTTTTAGGTGGCAGGGAACAGGATAGAGTATCTAAGCCCACATCCTATCACATGAAAATCTGGTGTCCCAAAGCTCTAGAGACATCTAGAACTAACTGAGAGGAGTCAGTGCTGGTAATGAATACTGACAGTCCTCTGTCCCAGTTTTTATGTTGGCATTTCATAATACATCTGAAATTGAAGATGGGACAGAGAAACCTCTAGAGTGACTTGTGGGATAGAAGAATACCCTATAATGAGAACCTTAGGGGGCCTAATTTGTTTATTTTGGCAAAAAGAAAAGGAGTGGGTGACTTGATTACAGTGGGTAAGTATTTTTAGAGGGAAAATTATGATGTGCTAATGGTCTCTTTAATCTGTTGCAGAAAAATGAATTACATTTTTATTAAATAGTGATACCAAAGAGATTTGAATTACGAGGTATGACTTCACCATGAGAGTAATTAATCATTGAAACAAAGTACTAAAAGAAGTAGTAGATTCTTTCTCTTATTAAAAAGATAGCAATCTTTATTTGGAGGAAAATAAAAAATACTTTGTCTAGGCATAAACTATTGGGTTCAGCACGGGCATGAGT
This sequence comes from Elanus axillaris, assembly GCA_026212715.1. Taxonomy (NCBI): domain Eukaryota; kingdom Metazoa; phylum Chordata; class Aves; order Accipitriformes; family Accipitridae; genus Elanus; species Elanus axillaris. The sequence continues at coordinate 25,188,142 of JANZLQ010000086.1, read as the reverse complement.
ATGTGAAATTACATGTTTGTGTTACACAAGAGGAGAGATCAGATAATCTTATCTAATGAACATTTCTGGACTGGCCTTAATTTGAATTTCAAAGAGTTTCAGCTGAAACCACGCTTAATACACTGCAATCCTAAGTAACCTCCATTGGCACACTCTGCTGACTGACCTGGTGCTGGCAAAATTGAGGTTGTGCTGGTTTTGGAAGATGTGGTCAGGCCAGGAGAGCATCTGGAACAAATTAAGTACATCCTGCCTTGCTTTCTATGTCTGTGTGGGAGCCAAAATTCTCAGCTTGGCGCCGAGTGCCCTCTGTCGTCTTTTCTTGTTTTTACAGCTCCTACCCGCAGAATTGTGGGTGCTGTTGAGAAAGACATGCAAGCATCACTGTACAGAACAGGTAAAGGCTAGCTTAGCTTTATGCACTTACCTGAAATGGCTCCTTAGAAGCCAGTGCTTCCTGTACAGTCAGTGGAGAAACCTAGGCATGTCTGCATGGTATCCGATTTGTCATTTTGAAGTGTGTTTCTTTCCTTCTCTGTGGTCTGCAGAAAGCAACTAGCTTCCTCGATGCCTTAGTGATGAACACAGGGTCAGATGGAATAAATCTTATCCCTCTGTTTCATTTCATGTTGTTGTTTGCTTTGCAGTATGATTATGAATATGATGAAAATGGTGAGCGAGTCATTCTGGGGAAGGGAACTTACGGCATTGTATATGCAGGACGAGATTTGAGCAATCAAGTCAGAATTGCTATTAAAGAAATCCCAGAGAGAGACAGCAGGTATAGTAACTATGGCTGATTCCAAACGTTGTGCATTACATAATATCATCAGTAACGTGATCAACCAGTTTGCTGATCAAGGAGTACCTCTTCTACAAAGCTGCCAATAAATTACCTGTCTGTGGTATATAACGGTGTTCCCTATCTTTGTCACTAGACATTTCCAGGTTGCAGAATAGATTGTGATCACAACTGAGAATTTAGATTTTTACTGGGTTTGGTACTGGTAGTTTATAATACTTTTTCTTTCCAAAAGAAGTATTGCTGAAATGTCCAATCTCACTCAAACACCTAGTGATAAGCCCTATCTACTTAGACATGCTTAGGCATGTCCTTATAAAAGTACAATTGAAATTCATGATTTGTGATGTCCTTGAAAATTCTGAGCCTGAATTGCTGATAAAGATATTTTCCTGTCCTGTTTGTGCATCATTTATTATGGAGCCTCTTAACATTAGAATAATTCATGTGGAGTGATCTTTTTTGTCCGCATTTTTTTAATGCAGAGTCTCTTTATATATGTATTGCTATCTTTTATTTATAAAGGTTGCCATGTAAAGACCAGACACTTAATACTGTAAGTACTTGCATACCTGGAGGCTTCTGGTGTATCCTATTTTGAATACATAGATTTCCACAAATATTGTGATAAAAGTGATAGCAAGTCTAAAGATAAGATTTTTCAAATGAAACTGACTGTATTAAACTGTCAAGTTATTCTTTAATTCTACATTAGCCTTTGATTTTTGTAGTCAAGTGTTGTACAAGCTGCTGCTTAACAGGTGACTTGAGTGCCTGGATCTTTAAGGTGCCTCTCAGACAGACTGTAAAATATTATCAAAGACTGTAACTCATGCTTATGTTCAGGAAACCTATGAAAAGTAGGAAATAAAGACATTGTCGTAGTTGCTAACAGAAAGATAAATCACTCCTTTCCTAATGGTTGAAGAAGTAACTTTTATGAAGGAAGCTCTTCTGATAAAGACAGAACACTGCTTGGTAGTAGGAGGACTTGCATACTAAATGAATGTAGGGAAGATATCGAGTGTACCAACTGGTACATTTTTGTCCATCATTTCAGTCAGGAATGGAATCCATGTTTCCAAGTTTCTTGTCTTCTTTTGCCCATTTTGCTTTTTTGGTTTACTACTGTGATCTACTGGATAGCTTGTCCTTCAGCAGGATTTCCCATAGTTTGGTATGCTGCATTTCCTCTGTAGGAGGAAATAACTGAATCCTTGTTTGTGCACTGCCTAATCTACAACTAGTATCAGGAAGGAAGTGGGTTTTACCCATCCCTACATAGCAGTCTCCTCAGAGAGTGCTTGTATTCAAAACAGTAAATACAAGAGGCTATTCTAACCCATCACAATGGCTCTTACTCCTCTCACTTTTATCTAGAATGGATGTCCCTGGGGGTAAAACCACCATTTATGGAAAAGGAGCATTATTCTCTACAACCTGTCCAGTATCAAGGACTGTTATTTAAATTGTATTGGAGCCTAGGTTTTGACAGGACACTGTGTGATCATCAAGTTTTCTTTGTGTAATCTATAGACTGGGAGGTCAGTAATGTCACCTGGTGTCCTAGCTCAGTTTCTTTTTTGTGAGTCTCTGGTGGGCCTTCTTTCAGTTCTCCTGTCCTCACTTAGCTGTTCTTTTCTTTGATGTTTAAAAAATGAATCCTTCTAAATCTTTTTGAATCCATGTATATATTGGCTGTTAAATATGGAGATGTGTGTGATCTAATAATTTTTCCATACTCATACTATTTTAAAGATACTGGAACTTAGATTATGGAAAGGGGAATCCAAGGGAATTTAGGGGCATCCTTCCATCCTCTATATTGTTATTGTAAATTTAACTTCAAGATGTGTTATAATTTCTCAGAAAGTATGGCCTCATTACATAAAACAATTTCTTGACTCAAAATAGAGTTGCAAGTTTTGTATGTGCTAAGAAGAAATTTGTTGTTTGTAACAACTGTGGTTAATAGAAAGATAGCCTGAATAGTGCAGTAACTACTTTAAAGGAAAAAAAGCTAAATCCAGATTTTTCTTCTTCGATATATATTTCAAAAGAATTTTCAATGGAAAAGGTTTCAGGTTCAATGTGCAAAACATACTGGAAAACAGATTATTAAGAAGTTGTTAGTCTTTCATCTAGACTTTCAAAAATATTTACAGGCTTCCAGGAAAAATTTCAAGTATTAGTTTTTTTAATGGCAAAGTAAGAAAAATTTATTAATTCATTTCTGATTAATTATAACCTGATCTTTTAGCATTTTGAAAGAAATCTACAGAAATAAAAGGATTCATCTCTGAAGTTAGTTCTTAATGCTTTCAAAGTAAAAGTGACCATCTTTTGGATTTGTAAGAAATAATTACATTCTGAGTCAGAGCATGGCCAGAAGAGCAGTGATTTCTGTGCAAAAGGCAGTGAGTCTTCGATACAGCTATATGTTAGATATAAGCTACTGAATAATGTACTTAATTGTCAGGAAATGTTAGACTATGGACACATATTCTGAAAGAAAATTCCTGCAATGCTGTTGCCCCCAAATGCACTTCCAGTACTACAAAATATTACCAGTGGCCATATCAACTTTCCAAGTTGAAGTAAAACCATGTTAGGTAGGTAATAAGATCCAGCTTTCTAGGATTTAGAATTTGTCTTTCTTCATACCATTTAAAGTTTCCTAATGACCAAGTTCTAAAATAATAAATATTTCATCCCACTGGAGAATTTTCTTATGGCTTTATTTTATTTGCTAAATTACTTCAGTTGCTCAAGACTCAATTAACTGCAGTTTAAAAGTGCAGGGGGAAGCATTATAAAGGTCTTCTTGTTGCTGCTCTGAATGAGTATCCCATTAGTAGAACTCAGGAATATAATCTCTGATGATTTTGCATTTCTGAATGACTAACAGTGTAGTCAGAATCTTTATAGTCATGTGTGGAAATCCAAGCAAAAACTCAAATTAGTTTTTATTAAACAGACTCAGAGTTGCATAATTATACTTTTCATTAACCAAATACTTTCCTTGTTTTCTGCAACAGTTGTTTTCCAGAGGGATTTTCAGATGCCCACTTTTTTTTTTTCTTGTTCCTCCATGGTTTTTTTGAGAGTTCAGCCTCCACTCGTAGCTTAATGCTGCTGTTAGGGTGAGCTGAAAACTACCTGCCCCAAAAGCGAGTGGAGCTCACAGGCACTTTTCCCCCCCACCCCCCACCCCCCCTTCAATTGCATTCATGCCTCAATTGCGTTCCTGGCACTGGCACTCTGCTGGGTCCAGGGAGAGCTGCTAACTCCTGAACTTGAGGCAGCAGGAAGCTACCCTTTCTCTCAGTAAATAAAATAAATTTTTTCTGCCAGTTCATTAGGGGATGAGAATGTAGATGTGTTGGTGTGAAGCCTATGCTGAGACCAACCTGGTGAAAGTGGCAGTAAAACTATTCCTTTTGTTGGCAAGTTGCTGCAAGGTTGAGTTTGCAGTTACGCTTAGTACTCCCTCAGTGTAAGCATTAGAATGTCTTCCACTTTCTGGAGACTTTGCAGCTCCTTCTTGCATCTGGACTAACAGAAGGAGGTCTGTGTCCTTCATCTATTTCAGCTACCCTGAAAGTCTGACTGCAGATGTTAGTGCTTTAGTGAAAATAGCCACCAGACTCTAAGCATATTGCTTACATTTTGCCAGACAATGCACAGAATCTGGCAGCTGACCTGCTTCCAGCTCAATCCATGGCTGGAAGAAGAGCATTAGGACTGGCCCAGGGAGCACATGAGCTGCTGAGCTCTGGTGGTGTTCCACACTGGAGAAGGATCTGGACTCCAGAAACCTTCTTGGCAAAGAGACTGCTGAAAAGCTTACATCTCTGAAAATTTTTTTTACCTTGGACTACATTCAGTGAAATTGTTTTGATCAGTTCTTCTCAATATCGCCCCATGAAATGACTCCTGTTTTCTTAGTCTGATAGCTATCCATTCTTGCTTTCAGATAAGACTCCTACTTAAATCACCGTTTCAATTTTAATTAGTTTTCATTCTTGAGGTGATTTTAATTATATATTAACTTTATGGTTTACTAGTTCACTTTGGCACTAGTCTGAATCCAACTGCTTGCCCAACTGTTTATTCTCTTTGAGTTAGGCTGGCGAGGAGTTCAATTTCCACAAATTTTGTTTTGCTCAGTCTGTCCATGTACATTTATAACATTCTCTGTGTGTATGTATACATAGTATTATATATGTATACATAGTATTATATATATTTTATGTATGTTATGTGTATTCATATATGATTACATAATTTTTTAAGTATGTGGTAGTCACAACCACTGTTGTTAAATGCATCTACCACATAGTCATTTTCAGTGTAAATGTCTTTCATGGGACCTAAAATAGAACTTCAGGTACTACAGTAAACACAAGACTTTCTTCCTGAAGGTCAATACTGCATCAACTGCTTCTTTTCTTTCCAGGTACTCCCAACCTCTGCATGAAGAAATAGCTTTGCATAAGCATCTCAAACATAAGAACATTGTCCAGTATTTAGGTTCTCTTAGTGAGAATGGCTTCATTAAGATATTCATGGAGCAGGTGCCAGGTGGTAAGTTGTGGGGGAGACTGGTGTGGTGGTTGGGTGATTGGTTTGGTTTTTAATGTTTTAAAAGTATAAAAACCTATAGTACTGCAACAAGAGGTTTTTCATGCAAATGTAATATTCTTTACTATCTCTTTCCTAAATTAATGGGGAAAACTGTGTCTCCAAAGTGCTTGAGTCCTCTCATTCAGTAATTAGATAGGATGTGCTACAGATATGGCTCAGAACATTGTTGTGGCAGGCTAGCTCCTTTTACCTACATATCTATGGTAGGTTGACCCTGGCTGGGTGCCAGGTACCCCCCAAAGCTGCTCTATCAGTCCCCTCCTCAGCTGGACAGGGCAGAGAAAACACAACAAAAGGCTCATGGATCAAGATAAGGACAGGGAGAGATCACTCACCAATCAAATCTGAGTAGAATAATCAGAAATAAAACCAAATCTTAAAAACCACCTTCCCCCCACCCCTCCCTTCTTCCTGGGCTCAGCTTCACTCCCAAATTCTCTCCCTCCTTCTCCCCCAGCAGTGCAGGGGGATGGGGAATGGGGGTTGTGGTCAGTTCATCACACATTGGCTCTGCTGCTCCTTCCTCCTCAGGGGGAGGACTCCTCACAATCTTCCCCTGCTCCAGCGTGGGGTCCCTCCCATGGGGGACAGTCCTCCAATGAACTTATCCAATATGAGTCCTTTCCATGGGCTGCAGTTCTTCACAAACTGTTCCAGCTTGGGTCCCTTCCCTGGGCTGCAGTCCTTCAGGAGCACACTGCTCTAGCGTGGGTCCCCCACGGGGTCACAAGTCCTGCCAGCAAACCACGTCCAGCATGGGCTCCTCTCTCCACAGGACCACAGGTTCTGCCAGGAGCCTGCTCCAGTGCAGGCTTCCCACGGGGTCACAGCCTCCTTCGGGCACCCACCTCCTCCAGCGTGGGGTCCTCCACGGGCTGCAGGTGGAGATCTGCTCCACCATGGACCTCTCTGGGCTGCAGAGGGACAACCTGCCTCACCATGGTCATCCGCACAGGCTGCAGGGGAATCTCTGCTCCGGCACCTGGAGCATGTCCTCCCCCTCCTTCTTCACTAACTTTGGTGTCTGCAGGGTTGTTTCTCTTACACATTCTTGCTCTTTTCTTCAGCTGCAGTTGCTGTTGCACAGGGTCTTTTGCCCCATTCTTAAATACATTATCCCAGAGGTGCTACCATTGTCGCTGATGGACTCGGCCTCGGCCAGCAGCGGGTCCATCTTGGAGCCAGACGACATATTGGCTGTGGTGGACATGGGGGAAGCTTCTAGCAGCTTCTCTCAGAAGCCACGCCTGTAAGCCCCCACC
>JANZLQ010000086.1:25170553-25181331 GCA_026212715.1 Elanus axillaris | reverse complement strand
GGAAGCTTCTAGCAGCTTCTCTCAGAAGCCACGCCTGTAAGCCCCCACCCCACCCCCCCTTACCAAAACCTTGCCACACAAACCCAATACAAACATCAGAGATGATCTGCGGTCATCCTACTAGAAAGACTGTAGCTAGTCTTAGGTGGCTGAGCCCTCCTCAGGTACCTAATACAAGAGAAAGGTGACTGGTGATTGTTGCTTCTGTTTGAGACCAAAGAACTCCCAGCAGCTAGATGCAGCAAAAATCCTACTTCTTGAGCTTAGCTTTTTGAGAAACTGTGGAGTTGGTGTATGTACAAAGACATGCACATGCACATCCACCCTTTTTCACTCTTACAACTTTCCTTTGGGGCAACTTCTCTCCAGGCATAGGAGAGAGGCAAGTACATTAATTAAATGTGTTCTGATCTGCCTGCTTGAGGAAGCATATGCTTCTCTGCTGCAGCTGAGGCCAGTGGAGATACTGACAGTCTCTTTTTAATTACTCAGGCCAGTGATGATGCAAGTAAGCATTCACCTGGAGAGGCCATTGGTTATAGAATAGGTGCCTACATTTGGTTCAGGATTTATATTTGTTACTTCTTTTTTTCCTTTGGGGGAGAAGGCAGAACTTAATTAGATTTCTACTCTCACTTTTTTGCTCTCCAAAATTATAGGCAGCCTTTCTGCTCTTCTACGATCAAAATGGGGACCATTAAAAAATAATGAGCAGACAATTGGTTTTTACACCAAGCAGATTCTTGAAGGATTAAAATACCTCCATGATAATCAAATAGTACATCGAGACATAAAGGTAAGATTTTGCAGAGAATTAAGCCCGATAGTGTTATGTAACTGCATAACCATTTATTTGTCCTGTAATTTAAAGCTTTTTTTCTGTAAGTTCTTTATTGTCACATACCCTCTATGCTATTCTGAACTGTGGGTTAGGTATGTGAACCGTTGTTGATTTGAATTTGCACAAACAAAATATTTTTGTTATTTTAGAAGAATTGACATACAGCCACTTAAGAGGCAATAAAGTGGATGTTTTTATTTCTGTTTTCAATTACATGATTGAACTTTCATAAAAGCTTATTAGAAGTGGAGAAGATTGTGGATGGGATGTTAGGAGGTTCTCTTCCAAGGAGATTGCAGATGAAAAAGTTCCCTTGAAAAAAAATAAATCTTTTCCCTCTCTTAATACTGTTTAAATGAATTCCTGTAGTATTCCTATATTAGGGGAAGTTCACATTGAGATGAAGTTTCTGATAATGGGATTACGTAAGGCAGGAATGCTATTGATTTTTCTTTCCTCTCCCCTCTTAAGAGCCTTAGGAGGTAAATGTTAGTTACTAAAGTGTGCATTGTAGAAACAAGCTATTCAAGAAGTCTTAGATGAAGACTCAGCAGAGAAAAGTAATTGCTTGGAATGTTCTGTTCCTTAGGGTGATAACGTGCTTATCAATACCTACAGTGGAGTGTTAAAGATTTCGGACTTTGGAACTTCAAAGAGACTTGCAGGAATCAACCCTTGTACTGAAACTTTCACTGGTATGTTCCCAGAGGAGACTCTTTCCTCACTTGAACTGTGCATGTAAGGTCAGAATCCACAGCTGCTGAACTTTCATTGACTTTGAATCAATGTAAAAGTTTGCTGCAAAGATAACTTTTTGTATACCTAATCTTAAGCTATACACTGTTCAAAGAGAATGCTGTTTTGTAAGTTCCACTTGAGGCATGAAAGTCTTCTACAACACAAAAGCTGTGTCTTTCCTATGCTGTATTTGTGATCTTTTCTGTGCGCATGGGGTTTTCATCTTGCTGATTGAAGGCTAACTTTTTTTTTTTAATTTCATGACTGGCTTGGATGTCCTGGCTTTATCTCCAGAACTGCTTATCTACAGAGCCTGTCATTAACTTGATCTTCATTCTGTTTGATAATTTGATTTGGATGTTAAATCATGCAGTGGCGCTGCATTAAATAATTATGCAAAATGAGAAGCGACTGTTATTTTAATTCCATCCCCTGGTCTTCCACTTCTGCTTTAAGTAAATCAATGCAGAATGATGTGATAGGTTGATTCCCTTACTTCAGAAAAAGGGTTCATATCACCTGCTGGTTTAGGTTCAGATTTCAGGTTTCACTTACTTTTCCTCTCTAAATACAATTCAGGGTGATCTTCCTTATTTTAATCTTAATCTATCATACAGTAAATGAAAAATATTTCTGGTCCAAAGCTCATTGAAACCTCTTAATAATTGTTATTGACTTTGAAAAACAGTATTACCAGATCAATAGATGATATCAGATGCTTTTAGCACAAGTAATATTTTGCATAGTATTTTGAGTTTTATGTAGAATGCATATGGAAATTTTTGAATTTTGAATAATAGTTTTTTTCTAAAAACTCTCCTGATACTGCTCACTCCTCAGTCATTTTGTTCCTCTTGTCCTTTAGCTATCTATTTGTATCATTGGTGCATATAAGTAAAAAGTTAGTATGTTTTAAACAGGTACCCTTCAGTATATGGCACCAGAAATCATAGACAAAGGGCCACGTGGCTATGGGAAGGCTGCAGACATCTGGTCTTTGGGATGCACAATCATTGAGATGGCTACAGGGAAGCCCCCGTTTTATGAACTGGGAGAACCTCAAGCAGCTATGTTTAAGGTCAGACATCTTCCTTGTACAACTTGGGCCAGTATTTGTAAACATAGGAAATCTTATGACTGTTTTGGAGAAGCTAGAATTAGAGATTGCAGGAAGAGAAGATAAAGGAAATACTTGGTTAGTGAGGATGTTGAGAAGAATGAGCTGATTGAACTGAGTGGGAGTGCTGTTTAGTTTTGAAGAGAGTAATGGAGCAATAGCAGCTATTCAGCAGCCTGGGTGTTTTAAAAAAAAAAAACAAACAAAAAAACACCTGAGAAAAGAAGCAGTTTTCTTTTTTGCAAGAGCCTTTACTTGCAGTTGTGGGTTTTTTTAATGTAATTGTTTTACAGTTTATAATAGGGTTTTTTTTCTCTGAATTAATAAACTTGTTAGAGAAATATAACATCAAAACTTGAGAGCAATATACCACTTTTACTATCTATACACTTTTTTGATGCTATTTAGTGTTTTGAAAAAGAACAGTGTAGGCCATTGTTTCTCCCTTTATTTGTCTCAGGTGGGAATGTTTAAAATACACCCAGAGATTCCTGAATCCATGTCTGCAGAAGCCAAGGCTTTTATATTGCGTTGCTTTGAACCAGATCCTGATAAACGAGCTTTTGCTCATGAGCTACTTATAGATGAATTCTTGAAGGTTTCAAGCAAAAAAAGAAAATCCCCATCAAAGCTCTCAGGTAATGAGCATTGCTAAACTCAATCTGGAATTTTTCTCTTGTTGATGATACTGTTTCCTGAAACTGCTGATTTAGTCTTTAAGATGAACACAGATCTCCATCCCAGGTGAACGTTCAGTTGTAACCTTCTGTTCTAGCAGCTTGCTGCAGAAACACTGTTGTAATCACGTGGTCACAGAGTTGATTTATCTAAATATTTCTAAAAAGATTTCTAAAAGTCTATATTTATGGTTTTGTGCAGCTTTTGTCATCGGCTGTTGTTTGTTTTTTAAATTTGTGTACGTTTTCATTCAAAGAATCTTTGTGTAGAGTACATCTTGTATAAGGTTAGAACTTGCTATTGAGCCTCAGGGGAGTTTTCTACGAGAGCAAAATAATCTTTGTCCTATAGCAAATGTGCATGCACTGCACTATTTTTGTTTCACATACCCATTTCCTGTAGTGTTCTAAATTATGGAAAATAACAAAAGTTTTGAGAACATGAATGACATATTCCATGTGTGTGCATATATATGTGTGAAAATATCTTCTGTATATTTTTAGCATGGTACCTAAAAGAAATAAAAATACCAGGTAAAGGAGATGGCATTGGATGATCACTTTTAACATGGTTTCCACCCCACCCCCCCCGATTAACTTTAAATCACAATAAACTACAGTTTTAGAGATTGCAGACAGGAGAGTTCAGATAGTCCATAAAAATAAGAGAGTTTTCTTTTAGACTATGCTTATTTTCTCAGTTAATTTCAGCACATTTAACTTTCTTTTTTCTTTGCTTTTCTCCCACAGTTCTTTCAGCTAACACAAATGGTGAGTTTTAACATACTTCTCTATCATAACTGTGTAGCTGCTGTGGTTATCACTTATTCTGGTGTAATTTGTCACACTAAAATGTTGTAAAGAGAAGCGGGCACAATTATGAAAATAAGTGACCTTGCTCTGTTAGGAACCTCTTATTCATTGTTCAAATTTAAACTACTATTTGTAATCCTACCAGGCTATGCCTGAATAGTCTAGGCAGGTGGGTAATACAGGCTCGAAGAGCTGCGTTGTTGTCATAGGGCCATTTAGTGGAAATTTGAACAGGAAACTAAATGGTTGTTTTATAGTAGCAATAGAGCCAAGGTTTATGGAGAAAGATAACATAGACTTTTATTAGGCTAAATTCTAAAATTGAAAAAAATGGAATGCATTTGACATCCCTTGTCAGGCCTCGGTACAGGATACTCATCTCTTTCAGGAAATGAACTGGGGGGAGGAGGGGGGAACTGAACAAACCCAGTTACCTTCATGCTGACTTGCTATCAAAGTACATCTTGAAATGTGCACATGTGAAAGAGGTATGAAGTTTCTTGCAGCAGTAATGTGTGCTCTGGATTTAAAAACAAAAGTTCTGCATGTTCATTATTAGTCAAAGACTATGAACTAATTAAACTTGTACAAAATAATCTGATAAATAAATGTATCTTATATGTGTTATAGTATATATACTTCTATGTATTGTATATATATATTTATATACACACATAAAATTAAGATCTTGGAAGGTGCTGGAATGACTTACCCTGCAGAAACATTTTGCTACTGCTGAAAGTGTGTAGTGGTGATACAAGATGCGCTTTCACTCCAGTGGTGAAGTTGAGTAAGTGAACTCCCAAAAAGCCCAGCATTTCTGTATCTCGGGAAGCTTTTGAATAAAAACATAACTGAAAGAGAACACTATTCCAGAAGAATACGCTTTAGGAGTTTTTTGTCAAATTTGTTTTAATGTTTTGTATTGGTGTGTGGGAAGACTGGAGTCTTTCTGTTTACTCTGACAGAGTAATCTTTTCACTTCAGAACTGTCATGGCACTATTAAATTCTAATTTCTGAATATTCCTATATGAATAGAGTATTTTCGGAGTATATCCTTACCTGTCCCTGTTCTGGTGGAAGATACAAGTAGCAGCAGTGAATATGGTTCTGTCTCACCTGATACAGAATTAAAAATTGATCCATTCTCTTTCAAAACGAGAGCCAAGTCCTGTGGAGAAAAAGATGGGAAGGGAATCCGTTCCCTTTTTCTGAGGTAAAGAGTTATCTGGCATTTATGTTACACAGTAGATTAGGAATGTGTGCATTGGGGTGGCTTTTGTAACGTTTCTTTTCACTGACTGTCTTTCATTCAGCATCCCAGATGAAAATTTTGAGGATCACAGTGCACCTCCTTCACCTGAAGAGAAAGATTCTGGGTTTTTCATGCTGAAGAAGGATAGTGAAAGAAGAGCCACCCTTCACAGGATATTAACTGAGGACCAAGAGAAGGTGGTGAGGAACTTGATGGAAGCTTTGGCTCAGGTAAAGTAATTTCAGAAAGCAACAAATTTCTATGGAATTTGAAGATTTATCTGCAGGTACCTGGAACTTTTAACATTACACATAGTAAGGTAATTATAAAATAAAGTTTGATTAATCTAGAAGGCATACACCATGTAAGCTTTCACAGTTTATTGTTTTATTTGGGCTATTAAAAATAAGCTTTGAAATTGTTTATGCTGCATTACATATGCGTTTTGTGTTGTCTGTAAATACTATATGTATACCTGGATATTAGTGCTGGCCAGACAACAGAAAAACATATTTTCATTATATTATATTTTGCCTGTGATTTTCAAACAGGACAGAGGCTGTCAGGTCAGGTTGACACTGTCAGGTCAATCATCCCCAAAAGGTGATTACCTTTCCCCTGTTTTAGAGTTCTATCTTCTGGCTGACTGGTTTGATGGAGGGAGGTTTAGGTGTTTGGGCCTGCTCTGGCCTTATGTTAGGTTACTGCATAGAAGAAATGTGGCTTACTGGTACACCATTGCCTTCTAGCCAACAGCCATAAAGGGGGAAAGAGGGGCTAGGGAGAAAATAAATTGCAGCTATTTCTTGCAGCAGCTGGGAGCACGTATGGAGGGGGAGGGAAGATGGAGTGACAGTGGGTGCTACAGCAAACAAAAAAATGACCTTTTGGCTTTCCTTTGTGGGGACCATGCATGATGATGTATCAGTTCAGGACAACACTGAATAAATTGCAGGTTATATCCACACTGCTAAATGTTGCACCACTGTAATTGGATCACATGACTTTTTGTTCTTGTTTGTAATGTGTGTGTTAGTAGTTAATTAACACTTCATTCTCAAGGCTCAGTATTGCTGGTCTAAAACATATTTGTATAAAATGTGATGGCTCATCTTCTAAAGATAGTACTGTTTAGAAACTGATGCAAACAAATATGATTCTTATGCATGTAGTACAGTTAATGTAATTGGAAATTGCTGCCGTACCAATAAAAAGAGCTTCTAATTCTTGGTGGGGGGAGGGAGGAACGCACAGTTGTCCTGGTAACTATAGAAAGTGTTAAAATAGAAGGGAATGAGAGATGCCTGTGATCTGCGCTTCGCTAGTGTTGCTATAACAGACACAGTTTTTAGCATGTGTGTGAAAGGAATAATCAGTAATTGTGAGGGGCTGAAACTCAAGCACAGAATCCAGCGAGGGTGCTTAATATTTCATGCCTTCCTCAGCTGGGGCTGGAACAGTCCAAAGGAGGAGCAGAGAGGCAAAGAGTTGTAAAGCCAAAGAGTTTAAAGCACATGTGTCTGCTCTTCAAGAGGATGCAGAACTCTGACTCCCAAACACTGTTTTCTCCCTTGAGAGAGGGACCCTGGTCAAAGAGCAGGAAACTTACTCAAACTACCAGAAAGTGGTAGTAACTGCAATTAAGGGGAAGTTGAGTTAGCCTCTTATGTCCTGCTTAAATGCAAGAAGACGCAATAGATGGAAGCCTGACTTGTTTGTTAGGCCTCATCTGGATTTAGGCTTTGATAGCACTTTTCCCTTCACAAAAACTTTTCATAAGAATTATTTCAACAAAATCATTGGGTGTGGGGGCTAGGGGAGGAGAATGACCCTCCCAAAATAGGTCACTGTTTCTTATTAGGGAGGCATACTGGTTGCCCTGTCCCCAGCATACCTTGATGGACTTCGATCTTCTAGTCCAGAGCTACAGTGTGTTAAGCATCCACCTATCTGCCCTAATGGCTTTTTAATTATTTACACAAAAAGGAGATCAGCTGCTGCAGGACAGAGTGAGAGATCCTTTTCAGTATACTAAATCATTAGGCGAATTCTCCAAATCAAAGCGGATCAGGATCAGAGCCTAGGGTCTTTCGTCTCAGAGATGGGTGCTTTAGTCTGTAGAATGTTTGACTGCTCTAGGGCTTTTTCTTTTTTTTTAGTTTCTCTCTCTCTCAAATAATCAAATTATCTTTGTTTGATCCTCATCAGAATTAATGAACTACAGTTAAACCTCAACTTTATTGGCAAACAGAGTTCTTGATGTCTGGCCAGCTATAACATTCATGGCATAAAACTGGCAAATGCAACAGAACCAAGGACCATATGTCCTTCTGTTATGGAAATCAACGTTAGATATAAATAATTATTTTACTTCCTTCAGAATAAGCATCTAATACTTCATGTTGAACAACTAGTATGGTTTTCTATCTCTGGTTTAATTTTAAGATTTAGAATTGAAATTTGTATTCAGTTGGCATAACTTTACTTTGGAGAGTAAATACAGTCCTCTACTTCCTAGTTACATGCACTGGTTATTCTGATGAATGCTTTTGAGCCTCTTGCTACTTTGGTAGCTCATGCAAAAACACAAAAGTTTTTTAAAATAGGTGTATGAATATTTATAATAGAAAGGTGAGAGATTTGTAGACCTGCTCTAAGAATAGGTAAGTGTAGAAGTCCTGTATCAAGGGAAATTATGTAGGAAAGGACTAGTCTGTTTCTGAGCCTTCTGTGTAACTGACTAATCTCTTCTTTTAAATGATACTGTGGGACTTTGCATGCTGTCTGTAAGAGGCACTCTGAATTTAGAGGCAATGAAAAGTACATGTTTGTTTGCAATTAAGAGTGATTTGTAGTGTTCAATGCACAGTATATTTATTCATATCTTTTCACTGCTGTACAATGAGATATACAGACTATAGTGTGCACGTATATTTCAGCAACTGATATAAAATGAAGTCAGCTACTTGCTTATCAAGTAATCTGCATTACCAGGGAGCTCAGTGGTAGAGCTCTTTGCTGCTGTAGTTATGCTGCTACCATTATCTGACCTGCAGTTGCACTTTTCCTTAACTATAGCAATAGAATTTCTGAAAATCCATATTGCCAACTGACGTTATTGGCTAAAGTCCCTCTGGCTGCACATTTCAAAAGACGGCTGTCAAAAACTATTTCTTTTCCTCTCTCTTCTACCAGGGAGCTGAAGAACCCAAGCTAAAATGGGAACATATCACAACGCTCGTTTCCAGCCTCAGAGAGTTTATACGGTCCACTGATCGTAAAATCATTGCAACTACTCTTTCAAAACTGAAACTGGAGTTAGACTTTGACAGCCATGGTATCAGTCAAGTGCAGCTTGTGCTGTTTGGTTTTCAAGATGCTGTAAGTTGTCATTTTTACTAAGAACTTTGTGCACCAAAACTGCCAAAAAAAAGCTAGAAGCCAGAAGCAGACAGAACTTCATTTATTTCCAACCAGAGTTACTGAAACAATAGTATTTGAGGGCTTTGAACCTGTAATAACAAAAACCCAGCCCACAGCCATGGTTGCCATGTGATCCTTTGGCAGGAACAGACCTTGAACACAACTTCCGAGATGTTGCGAATCAAAGACCTAGAAGGTTCAGAATAGTTGTGTAAACATTAGCAGGAAAGCCTTTAAAAAAAAACAACAACTCATTTTGGATGGTTTTCTGGTAAATAAGACCAACACTGAATGTCGGGCTTATCCTACGTAAATGCAGATCTCTTGAACTTTGCTTATAAACTAATATATCAAACTGCTCTATGCCCCCAACAGTAGTCTGTCTATCCTGTATATTGTATTGAGCTCTTATTCTAGTATTTTTGGTTAGTAGCAACCAAACATACACATGGATAACCTTTAAATAGCTACTTTACTGAAAGCAAATGCTTTTTCTTCTTAAGCTATGTATTTAAATGTTAGTTCACAAGCAATTAGGCTTGATGATTAAGTTGAATAACCAACATGGGAGGGTGCAGCTGTGCTGGTCATCACTTGTCCAGACTGAAGTCATGTAGTAAAAATGAAAAGACAATCCAAGTAGGCATTTGAGGTGGATGATTCTGTTAGCATTTAAACTCGGGCACTCTTGACAAGTAAAAGAGCTGTCAGGAAGGATTGCATGGCATGTAAACTGTTTTTTGCATAGACTACACTGACAAGAATTATTTGCTGTTATATGAAAAAAAATGTAATGTGTTAAATGAAAATCCAAGTGTTTTCTTTGAGTCTTCACTTTGGAGTACACTTCAGCTCTATTCTGCTTAGCCTCATATTAATACTGTTTTGACACTTGGAAGAAAAAAACAAAAATACAAGGTCAAGAAAAAAAAATGAGGGAAAAGTACAAATATCTGGGTTGGTTTTCTGATAGAGATGTTGCTGGGCATCAGTTGTTTGGTGGTAATTGCCTGACTCATGTTCTTTCAGTAAAGATTTTACCCTCTTCTGTTACCTTCATTATTGCAAGTTGCTGGTTTTTAACTGATAAATGTCTCTTTCGTTACTATCTCTCTGTTATTTAACTAAGATAACTCACAGAAAGTTCAAAGAAAAACATTGCTTTATATGTACCCAGTCTTAATTTTTTGGGTCAAGCATTAGATTTCTATAGTAGAACACTGAAATACAGATCAGTATCAAGAGCGCAGATACTGCAGAGACTGGGATATTGCTAAAAGTGAGGGAAAGTAGTTCTCTTGTTCTCAGGACTTAATAAGGTAATCTCAGGTAACAAGGTTTAATAATCATAATAATCTCATTGGAGCAACCAAGAAAAAGTAGTTATGTGCTGTAGTGTAAATAGCTAAACCACATTACCGTGCATTGCTGTGTTCTTGACAAAGTTACATCGTGCTTCTTCAGTTCTTAAATAGGCTGCACTTAGCTAAAGACGTGTCAATGTCTTGGTAGGAGTCAGTATGGGAAGGTGCGAAGTGCTTGCAAACAGGAGTTGTGCTGCCTCAGAGGGCCATGGGCAAGCCTTTGGGGCCCTTAGGCAGCTGCTGCCCAGGTACCAGGCACAGGGCAGGCTCCCCTGGCGCTGCTGACAGCTTTCCAAGTCCAAGTACAGTGTCCAAGTGCCACCTCGTGGACATTTGCAATAGAACTGAGGAGACAGGTACTGTGAAGGGCTGGCCGTTGCTGGCAGGTACAGGAAAGCCCCTACCCGGTTGCACCTTCACTCCCTTGCAGCAGGATGAGGGAGAGAATCAGAAGGGCAAAAAGTGAAAACATTTGTGGGTGAAGATAAAGACTGTTTAATAAGTGAAAGGGGGGGAGGGGGGGACCAACAGCTCCAAACGTCACAACTG
>JANZLQ010000086.1:25151885-25167024 GCA_026212715.1 Elanus axillaris | reverse complement strand
TACCAATGCAGAACACAGCACTATGAGGGCTGCTATGGGGAGAATTAATTCCATCTCAGCCAGACCCAATACAAATGGTTAGAATTAACAAACAGATGTTGCAGTAATAGGTTGTGTAGGAGTATAAGATCTTGGGGACATATTTCACATACCTGGCAAGCTCTGGTAGGAAGTTTAAACAGAGAATAACAGAAACCAGAGTACACATACAGCTTTGTGTCTGCAGTTTTGTGGATGTACATCATTACAAAATAGGCAGTCTTCTCTGATAAGTAGAAGGGAAGTGTGCTACTTTTGTCAGGAGAGGGGTTTGTTTGTTATTTCTTCTCTATATCATTGGACACGATTTTTTAGTAAACATGGTATTCTTAATGAGAGAATGCTTAATATGCCAGAATAGCAACAACAAAAATAGCTGGATATAAAAGAAATAATGGTTATTTGTTTAATAAAACATTTCAGATCAGACACATAAGACATTACAAACCACTGAGAATGGAATTAAGCAAAAGAAAGTATTTCTGCTGCACGTAGTACTTCAGTACAATTTGACATGAAATGCTAGCCAAATCTGGAATCCTATTCATCCAGATTTTTGGGTTTTAGAACTTTTGAACATTCGATAGACTGAATAATAATTAGCATAAACGAAGATGCTGTTATGGTCTGAGTGTTCTTAAACCCCTAGATAATATCATTTGTTCTCCTGCTACAGAAATTTCAGGTCTGGTTTAACCAAAGCTGTAGGATGATCTGTAAATAGTCACTTAGGTCTGCTTTCATTTTAATGTTAAACTAATTTTCAACATCTTTAATGTTTTTTCTTCTGCTTATATTTTAATGTTACTGATAGAATTGAGGCCACATTTTAGTCTTGCATCTGAAAGTGATACAGCAGACCAAGATGATATAGAAGTTGAAGAAGATCAAGATGAACAGCCTCAGAATCAAACTATCCAACAGCCTTGCATTGTCATGGAAGATGCAGTAGCTACCTCAGGTGTAAGCACACTCAGCTCTACAGTATCCCATGACTCCCAGGCTGCTCACAGATCACTGAGTGTCCAGCTGGGGCGGCTAAAATTAGAGACGAACAGGTAAGTCTGGACATCAGGAGACACTAGCCTACTTGTGACAGTATGTATTGTTTTGCTTTTAAAATACATGTGCTAGAATATTAGTGACACTATTAAAATTCCATAGTACTGCAAGTTGTTCATATAAATGATGGGCGTTGTTTAGCTGTGACTGATTGCTTTGATTAGTTTTATTCATTTCAAAACAGTAGTGATGCAAGTTAAGGTCAGTCTTGATTTCAGGTGCCCTTTCAAGGAAGGTCTGAAAAAGTTGAGCTTTCTGCCAAGCTTCTGCTTTTTCTCTCCATGTGCTGTGTATGGCTGGTGAATGGTGTTATGTTTTGTTTCCATTAAAACAGAACTTACTGTTCTTTTCTATAGTTATTCTTGGGGAATGAACTCAAGCTAGTCAACAGCCATGTGTGAACTTTACAAGGAAACTGCTTCAGACTTATTTTGTGTGCAGAATTCTCTGCAGCAGAATCTGTGTTTACCAGCATGTGTTACCTTTTTATTAAATAAATTTTGTTCATGAGAGAAAGAGGGGAAATTAGGTGTGTTGTTTAAAAGAAGAAATAAACCAGAGATTTGGATATTGGTTTTTTTTTTCAGAAATCTACATATTCTACTCTAAACCTGAGAAGTGGTACTTTTGGGTTTTTTGTTTAAGAAATGTCAGAGGCAAATCTGTCTGCATTATTTTATCCAAATAATCCTCTATATATTTTGTTTTCATTAAAATATACCAGATAGTCTGTTTAAAGTACATATTTTAGCTTTTGCAGCATCTAATTTATGACATTGGATTTCCTACTGACTTCAGTAAATTTTGAATATGACTTTGAAAGAAGGAGATCTTCAGTAAGACAATTGTTATGCTGCTAGAATATTCTTTGTAGTTATTGTTCCAATTTAAATTAAAATGTTAAATTGCGCTTTACTTTTAAATGTCCAAGAATTTTGCCATAGAGTAATTCATTAGACTGTACTGTTCTTAATAAAGTACCAGTATTTTTGAGTTCTTATGTTAAAATTCTTTTTTTTTTTTGCTTGTGATGACCACTGAGAAATATTTTGATTGCCTTACTGTACACTTAAATAAATACATAAATAATTTAGATTTGCTCACTTTACTTCCCAAGTTTATGATGGGGAGTAACATCAGAAGCGATCAATTTGTAGACCTACTGTTTTCTAGCACTTTGTTTTTGTAAATTTCTCAAATGCAAAGCCTTTGGCTAAATAATCGCATTCTGTCATTCATGCAGAAATTTTGAGGTAAATAAGGACAGTTGTTTAAGTATTAATTAAGGCTTTATTGGCATAAGCAGCATGCAGTTATCAAGAGAAAATAGTTGATTATTTTATCGTCCCCAAAAGCTTTTTTCAACCAGAATGGTTAGAGGAAGAATAAATTACCTGAAAAGTGACTGCACACCTGTCTGGACAGAATATAAATCTGCACTGAGATTAACCAATCTGTGGGTGTGTGTAGAGGCACAAAGCAGGCTCTGTTCACATGCAGGGTGAACTTGTTAAGAATTGTTAGCTCAGGTATGGAAGCACTCAAATGCAGCTATGCTGCTGGTAGGTCTGCCTGCAATCTAAAAGTAGGGCTAGGTTGTTTTTAGAGAGCAATCATATGAGATGCAGTTTACTTCTGTGCAAAGACAGGTAAGGTGCTTTTGTGTCATGTTCTCCAGTTGAATTCCAGAACGTCCCTGTCTTTCTGTCTCCCAGGAAGAAGTTGCAGTGCTCAACTGGTATAAATAAATAAATAATTTTTTTAAAAAACAGGAAACAAAATCATACTAAAATGGAACATTTATTGCATAGTTGTCAGGCTGATGAAGTCTTCAAGAAAGGGATGAAGGTGCTGCAGTTTTTTCAAGGCAGAACTTCCTAAGACTCAGAAGTCAGTGATAAGTTTCTAAGTGTGTTTTCCACATCCAATTTTTCTGACCAAGTTCCTGAATACATACTCTTCACAACTCCTCCTTTTTACTAAAACACTTTTCTAAAATAAGAAATTGCAGCAGTTTCACATACTAATTTTCCTTTGTATTCTGATTATTTTCCTTTGGTCAGTTTGAAACATGCTGACCACAGAATCTCTCTGGGTTTCTCTCTGTGTTTGTGTTATGAAGGAAGTCAAACATGGGTTCCAATTTGTTCCTGCTTGACGTTCTCAAAAGTAATTGCTTGGGAGAGGACACAAGGTATTTTGCCTCCTCTTTTCTCACTCTTCACATACCATAGGAGGGTAGGCACAAAGTGCCTAGTATGGGAGGAAGGGGCAGCCCTTGTGTGGATGAGAACATATTTTTCCCAATTTAAGAAATGCAACCATAAGTTTTCACCACATTTTCATCACAGCTCCACCTTTGCCATAGCTTTGAAAATGTCTGCTGGAGAGATGTGAAGGGGCTTTTTTCCTTACAAAGGATTATGTCACAAATATTAGCCCTTGGTTTATGAAACACTTTGTATTCGTTCTTCTTGTTTACACAGTTTTGTTTAAAACAGAATGCCGGCTGTAGAAATTTCACTGAAATTCTGTATCATACCACCTGTTCAGTAGGTGGATGTGTATATGGAGGCTGAAGTGTTTGGGGCTTTTTTTTTTTTTTAAAGAGCTATAGCTTTAGGAACCAGTGAATGTTTATGTCTTGATATAGGTCATAATAAAGCTATACTGAGGGGGTATTCCTGTGAAAGCTTAAGGTGGCTATCCTTGTCTCTGTCAAGAAGGTTCCAGTTTAAGTGTAGTAAGATCTTTGTTGTCCTGAAAATTTGAAATTACTTAAGGAAATGTGTGCTTCCCTCCTGTTACTTCACAGGTTGTTGGAGGAGTTAGTTCAAAAGGAGAGAGAATTTCAAGTCCTCTTACATCAAGCCATAGAAGAAAAAGATCAAGAGATCAGAAACCTACGGCTTAGGTCACAGCCAATAGGTAAGTGAGAATAATTTTCAAGCAAAAGTTTTATACTGGCTACAGATGAAGACAGTGGCAGCTAAACTTATCTTCTTTTTATTGAGCTAGTCTCAGCAAAGAAGCTTTATTATGCTGCTTCTGGCAGGGTTTGTTTTGAAGTAAGAACGTATGTTGTGGAAACAAATTACTAAATTTCTTAATCACAGTACAAACAATGGTATGATTTAAATATTTTTGATTGTCATTATATGGAAGAGTACAAGGCTCATCCTACAGAATAAATATTATTTCTAAAGAGGATAATCTAGTATGTTTAGGTATGTGTTCCTTGAATTATGGACTGTTCCAGTTGTTACACTGAAAGTTCAAGGGGATCTAATTGGTGAGATGTAAATACATCTTAAAGCTTTCTGAGGAAAGTGGAGTTTGATACATATCTGCCCTGAAGAAGGTGGAAGTCCTAATGCAGTTTGATGTTTCCATGTCATGTGCTTCAAAGTGTTGCTTTCCAAATGCAGCTAATCCTCAGTCTAAGGCATTGCCTATGCACCAGTCATATGAGTTATGCTGAACTGATGCAACAATGTCAGTGTAGAAACAGTTACAGTGGAATTGATATGCCTTGTACTAGTAAAGTCATTTTCCAAAGAAGACAGAAAATGTATCTGTATTAATGTCCACGCTACTTTTAACTGTAGCCCTAACCAAGTAGAGTAATCGGTGTATAACTGTCTATAAGCTGTAATTAAGTGTGTGCTTTGGGAACTGACACTTTATTTATGGGGATACTGGTATTATAAGGTTGAAGAGAAAGTTCTTCAGCATTCAAAAATGACAAGAGATTGCTTTGGCAACACAAAACCTTTTCTCGAAAATGCTTGTTCTAGATATTCCTGGATTGTCTGTCTGTAATCGTCATTCCGCTGGCACAGGGACTGAAGACCCTGATCTTGTAAACTGGCTGAGTGTTCAAGGAGCTGATGAGGCCACTATAAGCAAGGTAGCAATGATTCTGTTCACTCTTTGAAACAGTTGCAGTACTTTTTCAGACTCAATGCAAGAAGATCCCAAACCTTTTTAATTACTTCAGTACATTTTAAGAGATGAATTGGTTTTCAGATGATAGGAAAAAGCCATGAATATGAAGGCCTTCAC
Organism: Elanus axillaris; assembly: GCA_026212715.1. Taxonomy (NCBI): domain Eukaryota; kingdom Metazoa; phylum Chordata; class Aves; order Accipitriformes; family Accipitridae; genus Elanus; species Elanus axillaris. The sequence goes on along the minus strand of JANZLQ010000086.1, from coordinate 25,161,858 downwards.
ACAAATACAGTATTGTTAATAATTCCTGTACCTGATTAGGAATAAGGGAATAAAATGTCCTGGTAAATAGACACTATTGCTTTGGTTCATAATTTTTCAGTGTTTTTATGCATTGCAGCAGTTCCTGCCAATTATACCCTGGATACAGGGTACATGTTCACCTGTAGCTATGTTGAAGTGCAATCACCTGAAGTAGATTAGTCTGCTCTGCAGCAAATTATATAATTTTAGAGGTGTTGAGCATCTCAGAATTTCAGCTGACTTAGGAAAACCTGCATGTAGTTTACCACTCCTACAGATCAGATCAAAGGTTTCTCAAAAATAAAAAAAATTAAGTAGTTTTACTGTATTTCTAGAAACAATGTGGATTAATCTGTTACATGTATCACATTTTGGCCCAATTTTAGGTTTCTTCTAAACCTCTATTTTAAGGGCACATGGTATATAAAGCTTAGAAAGTTAGATTATATTTCTAACAAAATATTCATTTGAGCTTCTTTTTGTAGTTCTTGGCTGAAGACTATACATTAATGGACGTTCTCTGCTACGTTACACGAGATGATCTGAAATGTTTGAGACTGAGGTAATGCTTCACAGTTACACTAACTGTGCTGAGCAGGAGCTGTGTTTTGTTACAAGAGAATTAAGTCTCTCTTTATTGGGTTGTGTAGTGTTAATTTAAAATAAGTAACACTTTCCAGTATGTCTTTGTATACTTGATGCATTCCTGATAAACAGCTGATACTGTTTAAATTATTTTAAAATAAGCTTTTCTATTAAAGGAAAGCAAAGGGAAGATTTTAAAAATAAAGTTTTTACCTTACATCTGGAGACACTGGATATCCCATTAGAGCCTTGCTTTTATTTAAAAAGGTAGAGACAGCAAAATTTTCTGTAGTTTATCATCATCATCAGACTTCAAAAATAATACTCACAGACTACAACTAATTCTAGATTTCACCTAATCACACCAGGTGTGTGGGTCACTGCAGAACCATGTTTAAGTAGAAACAGTAGAAGTTACCAAACACTGTATGTGTGCCCAGTCAGTTTAAAAATAAATAACTAAATAAAAATTTTTTAAAAAAAAGGCAGGTGTTAAGATTTTTTTTCATAATCTACAGTTTCATAATGTCGTCAGTCTGCTGTGGGTTATGCAGGTCATTTGGATCAGAAGTCTGAATTCCAAACAGCAGGCATCTGAAAAGTGGAAAGATTGCCCAGTACTGTAGCCAGAAAAGGACTCTTGTTATCTATTTGAGTATTGCATGTTGAATTTCACCTTTGATCAGCCTTCCCACTGAATTTCATTGGTCAAAACCAGAGCAAGGAAATCAGGAGGCACCTAAATTGGAATGCTTTCAGGCTAGAGAGTATCTTTGTTTCTGAGCATCTTTATGATTTTTCTTTACAGAGGAGGAATGCTATGCACACTCTGGAAGGCCATCACTGACTTTCGAGAGAAACATGCCTGACACTGCAGTTTTTCGTCACTTCTCTGCAGAGAGGAAAAGATTTCCTTTCAGCACAGAGCAGGTGTGCTGTCGGACTGTTGCACTTTAATCCAGTATTTGTTTACCAATGTTAAAAACACTGCAGCTTCCTGACTGCTTTTACTCCTATAATCCATAAGGAATCTGTAAACAACCTGCAACATTATTTTACTTTGTTTTTACATGCAAGTTTTTCAAAAATTTAAAAAAAACCAAACAAACAAAAAACCACACACACACACAAAATTATAAACTCATGAAATACTGAAGTTAAAGTAACCAGATGTTAATTTCATGAAAAACTGATGTAAGATTTCATGTGACTGTAGATCACTGGAAGAAAACCCAAATGTGACAACTTCTCACATTTCTTTTTCTTTGTAATATATCTCAATAATCTGTAGTAGAACTTCATAATTTCAATCATAATTAGGTATTTTTCTGTTAGTGTGCAAGATCTAAAGGTAATCAGTTTTACCTACTGCCCTACATAGTTTAATATTGTTTATTTTTGGTAATTTAAGTTCTATGGTGCATTTGTTTTAGAGTTGTTCATGTACTACTGAACTGTACCAGTTGCATACACCTGAACCACAGTAATGTTAGCTTGTTCTAAAGCTATCTTACATACACAATTGAAAATAAAAAGAACCTAGGACTGACTTTTTCCTTTATGTTTGGACTTTTAAAATAACAAAGGTGTAGAACTGGAAAATATTGGACTAAAAAAGAAGAAAAAAGTCATACTGAGTATTAAGGGAACTTTTCTGACACGTTACTGTGATTTGAGTTTGATAATCATAGCACTGAATATTTTCTCAGTTTTCCTGTTCAGTCTAATTCCCATACTGACAAGCCAGAGCCAAACAAAATTCTTCTCTGGGCACTCAACTTGAGAAACAAATGTCCTGTCTCCATGGACTGAATAGTTTGAATTGTGGCCTGTTGTTTTCGTCTGCTTTTGTTTATGCAAAATGTCTTTTCTCACATATAATGAAAAAGGATGGTGGATCTTCCTTTTCTGTCCACTCTCATTGACACTCCAGCATTCTAGCACTGGGTACCATTAGATTCTTATGGGGCAGGTGCAAAAAATTCCATTGTGAGTAAGACTTGCCTGGACAAGAAGCTGCTTCTTTCTTTATAAGGCTTCGTAATCAGTGAACAGCTTATGCCCTGAATTTTTCAGGTCTGGCAAGTATTTTCAAAGAAAATTTAATATTTTTTCTAAACATAAACACGTCCTAACGTGTGTAGTAATTTTTGCTGACTAAAACCCAACAATTATGTATAAAAACATTGGGCTAAACATAGAATAGTAGATTAAATAATTTTAATCAGATTTTTTTCTTTGAAGATGGTTCCACTGAGGTTTGAGCACAGATGGATTGAACTCATTCCAAAACCGTAACTATGTTTCAGGAGAAACGTAGCTACTGCTTAACAGTTTCTACTGCTATTACAGCAGAAAACAGTACAATTTCAAGTTAGTTTTAAGCACTGGAAAGACCAGTGGTGGAGGTTGACTTGCAAAACCCAAAGCAACTAAAAAACTTGACACATGGAAAAGTGACCCTAGGACAATGAACTCCCCTAATTTGATTTTTGTGTGAAACATGATCCTATGTCACACTGTGACTATAGTCTGAAAACCTCCGATTTCATGCCACATCAATAGGCCAGAATGTAATTGCATTGCTTTATTTGTGTGTTGGCACTTTGAAAGCATGCAGCCTGTTCTCTGTGACTCACGGTGCTCAGTAATGCCAGCTACGTGCAAGAGAAGGGAGTGTGATCGAGGAATCGGCTTAATGTCTCCACGTGACCTAGCCTGGCACCAGCTGGGAATTACTTCCTATAGCTCACTGCTGGCCTCGCCAGACCCAAGGTGGCTTCTGCAGAGCTGTTCAGCAATCAGTTCTGTCTTCTCCACTGCAGGACTGTATCAAGTCTGATGCATGTCTAGGCCAGGCCATATACCCTTAATGCTTCTTGAGAGATCATGAACTGGTCTGAATGTGGTTCCCTGAATGGTGCAGTTTTTACCCATCTATGTACTACATCTGTGCACAAAAGCTCATGTAATATTCCCACTTCAGGCTACTTCATATAGGTTGTGCCAGACACATTACTTTTCATTTCTTCACATTCTGTCCGAGGATATATTTTGGGACAGAGTGCATCAGACTGGTCAGCCTGGCTCTCTGTATATGCTGGTAGATGCCTACACGGACCACAAGTGAAGGATTTGAGATCACGTTCTAAGGATACATTATGTTTTAGTGCAGAATTTTGCCAAGGGCAACCTTTTGATTATGAGGCATATTGCTCCCTTTGGACTTGGATAGCCTCTTGGTCCTTGACTAGTGCTGTTGTAATTCCAGGGCTCAGGTGGACTGAGATATACTTTCCACCTCCATTAAGACAGCCAGACAGAGTACAGAAGTGAAAACGTGACCAAGGCAGTGCTGATTTTGGAGCCTTTTGTACCTTTCAGCATAGAGCGTAGCCTGTTCTTGTATCACACGCTCCTGCCCACAAACTACAGGGCACATTTATCACCCTTGCCCCAGGTCTTTCTGTTTTAGAGCACAAAGGCTCCAGGAGCAATAAAACATTCATCTGCCGTTCCCTTAGAGGATCTCATGCCCTGAACTTAGCTCTTTGGGAAAGGAGGACGTTCTTCATGGTGGCAGAAGTTTGTTTTGTCCAGCGTGCCAGGCCGAGGGAGCTGTACCTCTCCATCTGCTTGCCTGCATGCGTGCCACAGCTGCGTGCCATGAGTTCCCTGATTCATTCACCTTTCTTCAACTGTAGTTCTGATGATTCGTACTACCTGCAAGGAGATGCAAAATGAATTGATGTTTTAATCTAGCCCTGGAACACTTTTAAGGGAAATGCTCTTATGCCCCTGGAAGGCAGCTTAGGGCAAGTTTAGGCAACCTCATGGGAAAGGTAATGAGTCCATGACCTTTACAGGAAGGACGGATATGTTGACAACTCTTCACAGAGCCGTTACTTGGAAGCCAGGCATTGCAGGTAGCTTAGGGCAGGTACCCAAAAAGCACGTGCTGTAATAAGGAGACTACAGCAGTACCGTTCTTTCCCACAGGACAAAGCACACCGCCTGGGCTTGCAAGGCGGCCGCTGCTCCTCCCGCCTCCTCTCCAGACAGCGGTAGGGAATTAGTAATCATCCCCAAACCCGTGGTTTCTCTCCACGCCGGCACCTCAACAGCTGTGCCAATGCGGGGGGAGCCCCTCTGAGGGAAAAACAAAACAACAAAAAACCCAAGACACCTGGGGAAACACCGGTACGCCGACTAGGCCAGGGCTGCGGACGGAACCAGCTCTGCGGGCGGGCTGGTCGCCGCCCGCCCCCTCATCACCCCCACGGAGGGCGGCGGGGAGTCAAGCCTGTGAGGGGCGGCCGTTATACCCGCCCGCGGGCGCCGGGCCCGCCCTCACCTGCTCCCGGGCAGATTCCGCCGGCCGGGGAGGGGGGGGGACGTGGCGCTTTCACCTGCCCGGATCCGCGGGGCGGAGCAGCCACGCTCGGCGAGGAGGAGACATGGCGGAGTTCGCGGGCAGGAGCGGTGGGTGCCGGTGCCCCGCAGGTGAGGCGCTGCCGGCGGTTGGGGTCGGCGGGGAGCGGCGCGGATCGGCGGCCGCGGGCGCGTCTGCGCAGCCGGCCGGCTGTGGGCGGCCGTGAAGAGAGGGAGCGTGGCGGGGCCCGGCAGCGGCGGCGGCCTCCTCCTCCTGTCGCAACAGGTGCGGGGCCGCCTGCGAGGGGGCTTTCCTCCCTCTCCCCGCTGTCACCCACCGCGAACCGCCTCCTGCGGACCCGGCCCAGAGCCGGCCCGAGGGGCGGCCCCAGGCAGGGGTGCTGCGGCGCGGCCCGGCCGGCGGGCAGAGCCGTGCCGAGCCGAGCCGGTGGGGGCGGTGTGTCCGGCCCGTGTCCCGCCGTAACGGCGAGGAGAAGCAGCCCCCGCCTCACGGCCCCGCCGAGGGACGTCGGCGGGTGCGCGCCGTCGTGCCCGGGGCACCGTTTGTTGTTCTGAAACCCTTCGTTTTCGGGGCTTGCTGTGCGGCGGAGCGCTGTCTCCGCAACGGGGCTAACGCGGGGGTGCCGAGCCGCGCGGGGGAGGCCCGGCCGGCGGGGAAGGGGGCCGGGGCGGGCGGCCGCCGGGCTGCGGCGCGGGAGCCCGGGGCGTACGGGGCAGCGGGTTTTGAACGGGGCTTGAGGTAGCGGCGATCCCCTGCGGTTAGGGCGAATACCCGCAGCATCCAGCTAACGGGGACGAGGTAAGCCCCGGCGAGGGAGAAGGGATGTCTCGGTGGGGTTGCGGTACCTGGTAGCTGCGCCTCGGCGGTCTGCAGGAGCCCAGGGTTTCGGCTGCGCCCTAAAAGGGCGCAAGCCAGGGGCTTCTGCAAGCCCATTCTTCCTATAGGGAAAGAAGGGAGGTGTCTTTACATCTCCGCTAAGGAGGGACGTATGCTGCAAGGGCATTTAAAAACCCTTTTATTTTGTCCTAAGGGCGAGGAGGGTGCAGGGAGGAGATTTTGGCTTACGCAAGCAGATCGACTGCTGTATCACTGTGGTAGGCGCAGATGCTGTTTGCTTTTGCAGGCAGTGGAGAGGTTGCCTTTCTGGCTCGTTCACTGGGAGGGCTGCTTGCTGGACTGTGAAGTCTGATTCCAGCTTTCAGTCCTCTCCTTTCTTCCTTTTTTCCATCCTTCCACAGTACAATTCCACTCACCCTTTGCCAATCCTTCCCTTCTCTAACGTGAGTCCAAGTTTGTCTCTGAATCACGGAGTGAGGTTTTTCATCAAAACAACATCTGAATAGGGCATATGGCTGTTGGTTAACTGTGTTTCCACAGTATAATATTTTTAATACATATTTTGTATAATGTGGGCACACAGTCATAAGCAACAAATGTGGGTGGACCCATCTAAATGTCATCTTTCTGTATTAAAGTCAGAAGTATAGTGCTTTTGCTCAGAAATCCTTTTTACAAATTGCTCCCAGCTATCACTCTAAAGTTCAGCTTCAGGAAGGATATGCATCTGTTATCCTATGATTTTCAGAGTTTGCAACCACATTAACTTCACTTTCCACAGGAAGAACTGGCTGTCAATGTATTTTTAAAGCCACAAACAAACTGTTTAGAAGTTCTCTACTTTACATTGTTGATGGGACTTTTTTTAAAAATTTATTATCAGTCTTTTTTTAATTGTTTAAATTAAACTGGGCATGAGCTGCCAGGTGATATGCTTTTTACATATGTATAGTTTTAAAGGGACTTATGTGCCTAGATTTATTCTGAGTTTGCTTTGTAGTTTCATTTCTTGTTACTGTGTTGAACTTCTACTCTTTAGGACATACTTGTAGACAGGAGATGGATCTGCTTGCCTGAGTTGTTGGGTATTTTGAGTTTCAGTTGATTTGTGCTGTCCAAGTTCATTCAAAACTTCCTTGTTTGTGAAATGTCAGAGTTGAACTTCCACTGTGAAGCTGTTTGTTGTTGTCTGCTGAGGTTCTTCTAGGTCTCTGAGTTATCACAGCAGCTGCTTTCCAGGTGTTCACAAACAGGAACACTCTCGCAGCATGTCAGGGAGCTGCTCCGCGGCTGCTTGGTTCATCTGTGAGCCAGGAGATGTGTGTACCCAGGGAGGCCCATGTGGACAGCTTTGGCTGTGGTCTGCTCTGCAAGCAGAACGCCCCGGTCTGGATCCGGCTCCTCAGGAAGGACAACGTCCTATCCTGGTTTGGTGAAGCTACCTACTGGTTGACTTATTGCTCCTGTTTAAAAAAAAAACAAAAAACAAAACAAACAAAACAGCTAAATAGCTCTGTGTCTGTGTGTTTGGTTTGTTTTTTGTTAGGGTTTTTTGTTTGGTTTAGGTTTTTTTTTCCCCTCCTCTGTGTAGCTAGATATACAGAGTTTCAGAGCTGATGCTGGGGAGAGCTTTAACAGCACCATGAGGACTTTGAAGAGAGATGTTACAAGTGGATCCCTTTATTGTTGGGCAGATGGTCTGCTCCACTTAACTAGCTTTCTTCAGGTGAATGGCTTAATTACCAGTGCGAGGTTTTTATTTTTTTTACTGCGCCATTCATAAATACACAGATGGCAAATGAGTACAGTGCTGAGGGGTTACACTAATTTATCCCAGTTAGAATTTTTTAATCATAGCTACTTGACTGTCTTATAGTGTTAACAAGCTTTTCAGTGATTCCCGAGACGAGCAGGGCCCTCTTGTGGGGAATACCAGAGAAGCTTCTAAGGCACCTCATCTTCTGGCTGCCCACCCGTAAACACGGTGGTGCCTCTGCCGGTGAGACTTCTCCACGCGTGCTCTGGGCTGCCTTGGCCAACTCTGGGCACAGGTAACAATCCGCTTAGGCGCCGGGAGAGCAGTATGCTGGGTTTGTTGCAAAAAACTTTAATGTAATGATTTTGCGTACTCTTCTAGTTAGTGTTCTCATCTAAGTAAGTTTAATATTATTCGGTTCTTTTTGCAGCAAAGCAAGTCTGCACTTTAAATTTTATCAGTACCAGGTAGCTTGTTAAAGCTGAACACAGAGGTGTTCTCCCTGTAACAGCTGGTGAGACTTTTCATCTATCACTTGTTTATCCTGGCATTTTTGCCATCTGAGAATAAAACAAGTTTTAGCTTATGGAGTTATCTTTTTTTTTTTTAACAAATAAATGCATTAGAGGGGAGAACACAAGAGTATAGAAGGCACACAGTAGGTGGGAGCTTAAAACGCCGTCCGGCTCCCCACGGGTTCTTCCCAGCGGTGAATGTATTTTGCTGGAGAGGGTTTACACGGCGTTCTCGCTCGGGGGTTTATCTCTGCCCGGCCCGGCCGGTTCCCGTTCCCTCCGGGGGGAGCTGCCGGCCCCGCCGGGCTCAGCCCCGAGGGAGCCGAGCCGCGGCGAGCGCCCGCTGCTGCGCCCGGGGCCTGCTTTGCGCGGCCGCCGTCAGCGAGGGGGCTGAGCAGTCTCTCTCCACATAGAGATGTATATAAAAAATAACATATACATGACTCTATAGGGTGCCTATACACACGCTACGCATATACTACGCATATAAAACTATGTAGCTGTACTACGCAGGGTACCTATACACACACACGAGACAGAACCGTCCACACGCCACTGTGTAGGGGGTGTACAGCAGCAGTCACTGTTCTCATTATTATTGCTTCAGTACAGCCAACATGTGGAGCAATGACACTCCATCGCTTTTCCCTTTTGGAATAAGTAAGCCTCTTTTTCCCCTTACAGAAAATGGCTTCTTTTGTCTTCAAGGGTGCTACCACGCAGATTCAGCTGTCCTAGCTAAGCACCGGGTAGCCCATCTGGGCAAATGCTTGCCAGGACTCCTCAGGGTGTCTCAGCAACCGACCTGCAGAATCCCATGCCAGGTAAGAAACGGGGGAAACGTGTGACTTGCAGGAGACACAGCCCCACAGTCAATTCCCTTCCTAGCCATGTCAAAACACTGTCTGTGCTAGCACGGCACAGCCACGCACGTCTTACCAAGGCCACTGCCAAGACACACGGTGTTCTCCGTAAAAACAGGACCAGGCCGTGGCAGGACTTGGTCACCACCCAGGCGAAGGTCAAACCCTGCGGGAGCCAAAGCTGGGTGCTGGCTCCTCGTCTGGACTGAAGTCATGTACCTACTACCCACGCTGCTTCCCCAAACGCTTCCATGGCCCTTCCTTCTCTGGAGAAGCAGCTTTGAACGCTGTGCTGGAATGCCTATAGATCCCTTCCACTGTAATATAGAGAAAAGTTCTGTAAAGAAGCATAGCAGCTCTTCTGAAAAGAAAAAAAAAAAAAAAGAAAAACCAGAAGAGCTAAAATTAAACTACGAGTCTTTTTGTCCAAAAGACTGAATCCCAGGAATTCCAAAATGAGGAATTATTCCATAAGGAAAAAGGTAAAAGAGTGGCTTTGCTTTTCTTACACTTCCTAAATTCTGAAGAAATAGGAAGAGCAGCAAAGTGGTCCTATTTTCTAATTCATCGTTATTTTCAGAGATTTGTTCCTAAGTCTGAATAGACTTTACTTAATTCTTGAGATGAATACACACATATTTTGATCATTATTTTTTAAATGCTACCAAAACAAGTACAATTGTGATGAGCTGTTAAACATTTTGACTTTAAATCCTGATCAGTATCTCCTTCTAATTGCAGGTTAATAGGGCATTAATGACACCAGCAATTGTTAAAAGTATGGTAAACACCATAACTTCTCTAAAATGTGCCCATGCAGCAAGCCTGCTAGTAAGACAGGTGACGCACATTTATATGATATCTCTGAAAATTTAAGTGACTACCAATCAAACCAAACCACGACAAGGATCCTGGGCAGTAAAGCAGGATCTGGGAAGCCCTTCCCGCAGCCCTCCCTGCCGCCCGGCTCAGCCCCACTCCCGGTTCTCTCTCCCTCCTCCCC
>JANZLQ010000086.1:25132004-25147404 GCA_026212715.1 Elanus axillaris | reverse complement strand
TTTCTTTCTGTCTTTCTTTCTGTCTTTCTTTCTGTCTTTCTTTCTGTCTTTCTTTCTGTCTTTCTTTCTGTCTTTCTGTCTTTCTGTCTTTCTGTCTTTCTTTGCCAGGTTGGGGAGGAATCCTGTCTCTTTTTAAGGCTATTTTGCTCTGTCCTAGATTTACATGGCATTGAAAAGAAGGCTTCCAGTCCTTTGATGCTGAGTAAATAGCTGTATTCTCACACAAGCAGGGGGAGGCCCCTACTTTCTCAAGTTTTTTTGGCCCGATTTAAAACCTAGTGAAGTAGAAAGTAAATGCAACAAAAGATGAGTGTCCCGAAGTAAATTAGAGAGAGATTAAGTTTGGAGTGTAGTTAGTGTCCATATTCCGTATTCCAACATTGTCCTGCGAGAAGCAGGGAATTGGACTTATGATCCTTATGGGTCCCTTCCAACTCAAGATATTCTGTGATCTAGCACAGTCTACATTATGTATTTTTAAATGACTTCTTAAAAAAAGCTTTTGACATAGGTAATTAACGTTGAAAATGTCCACACAAAATATGATTATGTGTTTTCATGGGTAGATACATTGAATTTTTTTTATGCTTTTTTTTTTTTTTTGCAGAACAGGAGGGGAGCTTTTAACTGTACCTTGATTTTCCTGATCTTTCTTTCCAAGAAAGAAACATTTGGACCCTATTTCCCAATGGAACCTTATTGTTTCATGCTGGAAAAACATGTATATAAATGCAAAATGCCATATGCTTTCTTGATGCTACTATAGAAGCTATATATACCTGCCTTGCCCTGAACCTCTCAGTACTAAGAAAATCAGAAATAACAGGGAATTATTGGCTAGCTGGAAAGGAGCATATGTTAAAATAATGTATTGACTTGATCTAATTTTTGATACAAAATGCACTTAAGTTGAGGGAAAGCAACTTTGATGTTAAAAGGCCTTGAATCGGCATCCAAGAGCAGAAGTAGAATAATGTTTATTTTGCTTTACAAATACTGTGACCCAGACCTGTCTCAAGTTTGTGGGGTTTTTTTGGTTGGTTGGGGTTTGTAATGGTCTAAAAGCACTAAAGCATATGTGTGACTTCTCTGTTCAGCTTGTGGTTTTCACAGTCCGAGCTTTTCTTGCCTTTATTGTTTCAGTAGTTGAATAGTTGCTGAGTAGCTCTCATAACAGTAGGGTCATACAAAGTATTTTAAAAGAGAAAACTATTTTATCAAGAATCAATGAGTTCTTTCAGAAGAAGAATACCCTTTTATAAGTGGAGAAACTGAGGCTGGAGTTGTAACTTACCTCAGCCTTTGGAGAGCTTAAATGTCAGAGAGCAGCAGTGGTGAGCAGGTGACTCTGACTTCTGAAACTGGCTTGATGCATCTGTGCCTCGAACTGGTTTTTTTAATCCCTCCGGCTGGCAGGGGGCGAAGAAGAGGAGCTTGAAGGCTGGAGATAAACTAGTGGTCATATCTGGGGTTCACAATAATGGCAGACAGTAGATTTTTCTGTGTGTTGAGACTGAGGACTGAGACCTTATTAGACCTAGAAGTGTTGAGTGGGTGGGTTTTTCTTTTTCTTTTTTTTTTTTTTTTTTTTCTGGTTGGGGGCAGGGGGGAGGGTCCCCTGTCAAACCCTGGTTGCTTGCACTTTGGGTATGGTGTTCCTTTAAAACAGTATTTTAACTGCTCTTAGGCTAAGAAAATAGCAGGAGAAAGACATGAAGTTCCTGTAAAATGGAGCTTGATGAACATACAATGGGTGTATCATGGAATAGGAGGAAAAAGCTGTATATTGTGATTCAGTAATGTCTTGTGAGTGCTTCTGTTTGCAGGGCTTTTCATAGGCAATATGTCTATAAATTTCTTTTGCCTCTTTTGCAATGGTATGTGATCCTGCCTTCGGTTGGCTTGATTTTCTGTAATGTAACCTGGCATGCCCAATGATACAAGATGGCTTCCAGTTAGTGCTACACCAAGTGTTTGTTTGTTTGTTTTCCTTGAAAACATATACTGGTATAGTTATCACAGCCTGACAATTCTTGTGAAAAGGTACAAACTGTCTTGTCTTCACAAGTTTTTTCTTTTCTGTTAGTTAGCAAACTTTTGTTGAATATTGTCTTTTGTCTTCCCTCCCCCCAATGAAAGAGCATAAGTTACTAAGTTCACACTGGCGAGAGTGCTTCACAAGGCAGTGGCTATAGAACATGAACTTATGGGCAACTCATTATACTCTAAATCACAGCAACAAGCTTCATGTAGTTTCTGAATAGCTTACAGGGACTGAAGCAATCCTGTGAATGGAAAGATGGCAAATCTAGAGTTCAGCCATTGAAAATTATCTGATTACCTATAGTAGATTGCATGTAGGTATCATAGTGACTGTTCTGGTCACTGGTTTCAACTTGCTTTTCATTTTACAGGCAGAGATATCAAGCCTTAATACCTGATGTTAAAGCAGAAACATCTATTAGCATGTTACAAATATTTACATTTCCCAGATAATATAATTATCCTAACAGTCTTTGTTCAAACTGCTGTTTAAGACTGTTGCATATCAGATAATGTATTGTGCAGGTAATTATACCTATAGAATACAGTGGGTGAAAGTGGGTGTGTTTAAGTGTAGTGGTTTAACTGATAATGACTTTGAAACTGTTACAAAAAGGAAAACCCACAAATTATCCAGTGTCCTCAAGATACACAGTTGCCCTCATTCTGCCTCTTGAGAGTCTCACCCCATCAGTAAGAGCTCAACTGTGACTGGATTAGTACACAGTCTGACTAATGGTGGGAAACGACGAATCACTGATGGGGCTGTGTAAGCAAATAGTTTGGGGGTTTGTTGTTGCTTTTTGTTGTTTGGGATTTTTTTTTAATAATTTAACAGCTTTGCTACTAAAATTATCCACTATTTATCTGAGACAAGGCTGAAACAAAGCTTTCCTGCTTTCCTCAGGAATTTCTTCTTCTGCCCTAAACCAGTGAATGGAGGGAGGGGATTTGTTAGTACAGTCTGGTTTTATGCAGAATTGGTATCTTTTTATGCATGTTTAATAGTGTTATTAGGAAGACGCTTTTACAAAAAACCAAGTACCTAAAGTTATGTGGTATCTTCTACTGTAACAGGTGCCTTCTATTTGTAAAGGTTGCAGGTGGCTAGGGTGCTATTTTATTAGGCATTTGGAAACATGTCTTGGGCTGGCATAGTTTTTAACCACGGAGGCCTTGAAATAAAATCATGCTACATAAGCTGAATGTGCTGGTGAAACTTTTCCTATGTCAGAATTCACCTCCACATTAGTAAGTCAACAGAAAGAAATGTGCACCAACGCCTCAGTTGCCCATGTGTCATAGCTCAAATCCATCTTCACCAGCCCCTGAAGCACTGAACTTAGTCATTACTATGTTTTGTACTCAGAGCAAGTCACTCTTATGGGTGCAGGGGATCCTACAAGGACCAAGGAAGGCATTCTCTCAGTCTTGTAGCTGTTCTCTGTGACTCCTCAAATAATGGGGAAATGGAGACACTGGAACAGTTATCATACCTGTAAGGCTCAAAGGCCCTTTGGAAGCCCCTCCAGTTAGGTGTATTTTTTTGTGTTAGATACTTTTATATGTTTTAAAATGTCTATTTAAGTAGTTTAGCAATTAAAGGTGATTAACAGAATGTTTAAAAGGGCAGGAATCCTTTCTTAGTGACTTAAAACAGTGAAAGGAAGTGGAATGATATTTAACTAAGCTGCCATGTAAATGTTTTCTGTTACTTTTGTTCTGTTGGCAACAGTCTTGGGCACCTATGAAAAGTACTTGTACTAACTACCATCCTCTTTTTGTGGCTATGTGTGTACTGTTATGTAGTATTTGTGGTAGGTATTAAGTGGGTGGGATTTGAGGAATGGAGTTGTTTTCTCTTGCAGGACGAAGTAAGTAGCCTGTATAAACCTTGGAAGGCAAACTGCTGAGCTAAAGAACAGCTTGTGTTAAAGGTTCTTTCTTACTCTGGTTTTTTTTTTCCTGTCCGCACCCTTTAGTACAAAGAGTCTTTAAAAGTAGACAAATGTCATCATGTATAGTTTCCGTGTACACCCAGACAGGGCAAGGTGTAGCCAAGTGCCAGGACGGAGCTAGTAGGAAATACGTACTGCAGGTGGGCTGCAGGCTTGGTTCAGAACTGGTGCCCTCCTGCAGAATACTTGTGTTTTGTTTGGGTGTTTTGTGCCCACCCTGGAGAAGAAGGAAGAATGGTCCACCTGAGCCTTCAAGTGGTGCTGTGTTCTCTATCCACTGGGTTCCTGGATGATGAGCCAGAGGTATGTGAGAACAGAGCTGTCCTGCCAGCTGAGCATGATCCCCTGTAAAGGGCATCCCAGGCCACCGTGATACATATTATATTGACTGTCATGAACTTTGACCCTTCTTATTCAGTATTGTTACACATGTTATTGAGGTGATCATATATGTCTGTATAATCCTGCATTTTCAATACGAGCCACCTGCAGACCTGTCAACTAATGTATGTGCCATCTCGTGGCAAGTGATCATGTTACATCAAGTTCTCTGTAAAAAAAAAGAAAATCTGCAGTGGAGAAAATCCTGTAATTCTTACATTATAGAGATGTTCTGGCTTGCAGTTCTTCTTCAGTAGCATTTTTAAATGGTGAGCGCATGTTGAATTAGAGAGGTGGAAGTGGATAAAAATTAAGGTTGCACAGGTAGAACATCTAGCACATAGTGGCATTTGGAGCTGTGAAGAAAGGAACGTGCAGATTGTAAAACTGTGAGCAAGTGCTCTGTCATAAATGGCTAAAGAAGATCCGGAATGCCAGCATACGAAGGAAATCCAACTAATTAAAAGCACCCAGGCTGTTTGGATTTTGTTCATTTTGCAAAGCGAATGTTAATGGTTGGTGCTGTAAAACTAATGGTGTGGTATAGAATATTGACTCCAAAAGTCCTTTTGTTGTCCTATGTTGTCTGTACAGGCTAGAAATCCTGAGTTCTGAGTTTTCACACACGGAGAAGAATGTTCCAACACCTGCCTGTAATTGTGGGTGTATGCACTCCTAATGCAAAAGGTATGCACTGCATAGGAAGGTGATTAAGTTAAGGGGTGCGTATGTAGAGGGAGACTCACCCTCATTGTTTTAGTTTAGATTAGGCTAAAATTTCTAAACATGAATAAACAGGGCGTCTGGCAAAATGCAGGTTGATGCCTGGAGCCTTCCAGGCTTCTTTTCACTCGGTGCTCATCTGCTTGTGCAAGCAGAGCTCCATTCTCCCGCCGCCCTGCGTGGAGGAAGGAGCAGTCGGTCCCTGCTGCCGAGGTGGCTTCCAGCTCTCCGCCAGCCGCTGGAAGACAGCGTTCCTGAGGCCGGCTTGCTGCGGCTGAGGAGACAACACTCATAGACCCCCTTTGATTAGGATGTGTCACTGTTGTCAGGGCAACTGTTAACAGCGGCGTATCATATTTTCTCCTTGTGTTGCGTGCTGAATATTTTAGCATGCTGTAGCTGGAAGACGTTGCAGGAAAAGGGTGCTGCAGCAAGGAACCTGGAGCTGTGGGCTGGGATCCGACTGACCAGGTTAAGACAGCGAAGAGCAGCATCCAAACTAATGTGCCTTTAATTAGGGCTTTTCTCGAAGCTGGGGAAAGACTGCAAGCCTTTTGCTTCCGACTGGATGTTGGTATTTGTCAGCTGTTTGCATACTGCTTATCCATAGGGGATCTATTACAAGTGCTCAAATGAACAGGCAGTGTTGCAGCTAGCAGCTAAGCAGGGGCTGCATTTTCTTACATTATTTTTTTTAATAAGCAAGAGGCAACAGCAGCATGCCTGGTTCAATTACTGCCCTCCGACAAGAGAGATTGAAGAAAAGTGCCAGGCCAAATCCCCTGGGTTTATTCACCATTAACGAAGAGGATGAGCAGCAAAAGAATGGGATTTCCAAAAGACCAAAAGGTATGTTGCAGTTCTGCAGCGCGATCAGGGCTGTGTGTGGAGTATGCTGCACAGGAGGCACAATGTTTTATTAGCTCTTCTGTGTGCTATAGAGAGTCTGTAAGTGGCTGGTGCAGTTTGGCAATGCATATTGGCACCCACAAATGCACTGTGCATGATAGGTGTCTGTATTTAAATCCCTATGATTGTTATGCAATAATCTGCTTTGGAGAAGAAGAAAAAATACTTTTTAGTTATTAACTCCATTTTTTCTAGTAGGGATGAGGGTCCTGTGTCAGAAATATACCCATGAATTTTTGTGTGTCTTCTTGGATTTCTGTGCACAGTCTGGATAAACACCTGTAAAAAATTGTCATTGTAGGTTTGAAGAATACAGAATGCAATACCAGCCTGTTATAGATGTCAGCTTTGCCAAAGACAATGTAAAATTAGCAATGCTTCCATTCAGAGGCAGTGTGCCTTTGGCAGAGTATAGAAAAATACACATTGTTCAAATATGCTGACTTTCAAGAAGTCTGACCAAAAAACCCCAAACCACCCCCCACCCCCCCAACAAATTGTAAATGCTAAAGAAAAATATTTATTGTGTTTAAAGTAGGTGAGTTGTGGTGGTGGGCAGTGGTGGAGGGATGCTGATGGCCATTGATTTATAACAAACTGTCAAGCCTGTGTAGCCACTGTCTATCTTACATAATGTAATTAATGTTTTCCACATGGATCCTAGTGCTTAAATTCTTTTGGTCTAGCAGGGATCCTGCACCTTACAACTGTGACTGGAATTTTAAGTTTGATATTAGATTTTGGGGTGGGTTTTTTTGGTGTGTGTGTGATCAAGTGATTCCATTTAAGTGAGCACTCATTTTTTTGGTCTTATTTGGGGGGTGGGAGATTGTACCAGATTTTTTTTGTTTACAAAACAAATGTTAGTTTATAGCTTCAAGACAGTGTTTCAAATTTCAGATGTTGCCATTCTACCATGTAACAGAGAGGCTAGCAAGCATTTAAATAGCAAATTTATAGTATGCATATTTATTAGAGCTGAATTGCTTACAGCTAACTGGTTATTTTCTTTTTCTTGAAGGAAGAAGGTAGCTTGGTAGTTGTTACAAACAAATTCAAAACTCAAGGGTTTTTGAGTTTGCAGCCTGTACTTTTTTTTTTCTCAGAATAGTAATGAACCTGACAGATTTGAGTGTCGTCATAAGATGTATATTGCTAGTCATTGTTAATGGGCCTAATGCTTGTGTACATAGTAACTTGCTTTTCTGTATATTTGAAACTGCTCATATAAAATGGAGATGCAAACTCTATTGTGAGGTTATTGAGTTTTTAATATTTTAAGAAGCATATTACTTTCCTTTATCACCCACTGGATGACTTCTAAAGTCAGCAGTCCACAAAGCTAAGGATCAATAATTTTCTGGGTTTGTTCGATGGCACTGATACTTTCCCAGGGTAAAAGTTCTTATTGACTTAGCTCGTGTTTTCTACTTGCAGTGGTCATATAGATGTGCTTATTCTTTGCCTCTCTTGTTGTAACCGAGATTCCATTTTTGATTATTTCTTTTTTTTCTTGTTGCTGTGAAATGTAAGCAGACAAATGTGCACAGGAGCACAGACAGCAAACTAACAACTGCATGTGGTTTTAATAAGATAAACATTTGGTGGCTTACCTTGAATGCTCCTAGTGTGAAAAAATATAGGAGGCTGTATGAAATATTTTGAAAGTATACTCATTTGTTTTTCTTTTACTAAATACTTAAAATGGCTCATACGGTCTCTAGAACACTATTTGCATGCTGATATATGTAGTTATTTACCCTTCTGTACATTTGAATGTGTTATCAGTGGTTAGGTGGATTGGAGCTGGAATGCGTGGTCATGGAGAATGCATGTATTCAGGGTAGTGTTCTCCCTTCCTTTCCCAGTAACAAGCAAGGTCACTCTAGTGCAGCTCTGAGCTAAAACGTAAGATGTGTGATGGACCCATGTGAAGCTTTCTTGAGTCTTTAATAGTCTGTTCTGTTGTTACTTTACAGTGTTTGCTTTGTCTTAGTTCTTTACCTGTCCTGTTTGCTCAGCAAGCACCAGCAGCTGCTGAGATGTTTCTTTTTTCTTTTCCCCCCACTAGCACACACTAAGTCAGTGTCATCTTCAATGGGAGATGGGCTACATGTCTTCTTCATCTCTAGTTTCTGTAATCATGCTGGACCTGTCTTTGTACAGCAGTTCAAAACCCAAGAGGCCTTTAATGGATCTGATACTCCTAAGTAACAAAACAACCAATTCCTCCATTAAGGATATTTGAATATCATCACAAGTTCTAAAATATTTGACGTTTTGGTAGTTCAAGTATTCTGAGAATGCTTAGACTCTATTAGAATTTGTGTGAAAGCTGGTTTTGTCATCTGGGAAACATATTTATGTGGATCATGAAGTGGCTAACATTTGTGAGATTTTTCTGTAAATTGATTTTGATATCAGCCATTTCTTTTCTTGTCTTTGGCTGTTTGTATTGTAATCTGAGAAATCTGGTAGGCAATGAGTTTGTTCTAGTGTAAACAAATAATGAAAATGTTTGTCAAAGTTTTGTTTCTTTTGTTTTGTTTTTTTTTAATGTGGAGATATTAAAAGCCTGCAGTGATCTTTGTAGCAATGTGCTCTTGATACTTCCTTTCCTTTGATGTGAATAGTATACACTGCTTCTTCACCAAATACTTTAACTTCCTTTCCTCCTCTTGTCTTTGGGACAAGGCCTGCATTTTTGTTACGTGTCTGTATAGCACCCACTATTGCAGGGTGTTGAGGTCCAGCTGTTGCATAGTAGAACAGTGCAAGTAAAAATGACTTTCAATTGCCTTTTTTACTTTTATTAACATCCTCTATTCTGCTCTCCTGTTAAAACATACGTAGTGCACTCCTCAAATACGATTTATACAGGTTTACAGAAGCTTATTTTGCACTTGAATTAGATTTGATTTTAGTCATCAGCTTTCAAGCAGTTCTGCAACTATATCTGAAAAGAAACCAGACAAAAGAGGCACAGAACCACACACTTAACAGCTTCAATGTTCCCTTAAAGTTTGTGTTGTAAACCAAATACTCTTTCTGTGACTGAAGACAGTGTGTGAATGTCGTTCTTATGTAAATCACAAAGATATGTCCAGGTAGATTAGTGTTTAATTAAAGGTATCCATCCTGTGTGTGTGAACTTCAACCTCAGCCATTCTTTGAATTAAGACACAAGCAATTCAATTCACCTTAACATTTCCCTCCTCTGCCCTGGTGATTTTGTGCACCTTGGATGTAGTCTTAATAACTCTGAGCAATTTTATGAAATTTTAAAGTGATGACTCCTCTCTTTCCTCTTGGGGGCGGGGGGAATACTTTCTCAGACTATTGATAACATTGTGTTTCTAAAACTATCATTTGAAGAGCATAGAAAAGTAATGCTTATATTTCTGGATTAGAAATTTGAATAATTAATAACTCAAATAGCTGCCTTATGAGATATATGGCAAATGAATGAAAAGAAGTCTCAACTGGCCTAACAAAGGAATCCTTCACCTGCCTGCTTATTTAAAACTGATTAAGGGAGTGTACATCTAATCTGCTGAGTAAGTATTGCTGCTAATGAAAAGCTAGACATATCTGCTTTAGGTTTCTGAACAGTAACACTGATTCTTTTTCATCTTGAAAACAAGAAAAGGGCTTCTTCAGTCTTTTGGTTCATGGCAGCAATGTCTGTTATTACCAGCAGATTTTGCCACTGTTGCGTGGATGGTAATGTTTTTGTGTAATGCTCATTCAGGATGTAAGCATTGCTCATCCAAAGAGATGAGGGAGATTTCTTCACATGACTGTTTATGTGCGTAGTCTGTGTTCTGCATGTATTGGGGAAATAAATATTCCTTGTTAAGCTCAGTTTTGTTAACTTTTAATTCAGTTGTTTTGTTGCTGTATGTCTATACCTAAACACAAACCTAAGATACCTGAAAGAAAAGGGAATTTGGCATCTTCAAGGGCACTAAACTGATAGTCCTGGAAACTGAAACCGTATACCCACAAAACAGGTACTGCATGGGGTGTGGAAGTGTAATCTTATCCCACGCTGTGGAGTCTGTGCCTCAGGCTGGGTCTAGAATGACAGCTTGGTCTCTTGCTTCCACCACACTTTAAACCAGCAAAACTGCCTGGGATGGTGGTTCTCCCAACGGGGCCTCTTAATGCTAGTCAGTAGGCTGACCCCCTGGTTTGTTTTGAGCAGAATAGTGGGCAGCTGTTAAAAGGCTGGTGAACTGGCTCACCAAAATCAAGTATTGGAGGTTTTCATGACAGTTGGTAACCTTATCTTGCCCATCTACATTTGAGGCAAAGTTAGGGGAAACAGTGGGTGGAAGGAAGGAGTACCAATTCACATTACAGTGCTGGTTGTGTAAAGGGGCAGGGCTGAGAACTTGGACAATGTGGCTTGTCGTCCTGCATCTTCAAGTGAGTTCTGCTAATGTTTCTCTACACTTCCTCTTTCTTTCTGCTAGCCAAGGCCAGAAGAAGGATTCAAAAGTATCTGTGGCTATTTTTCTGGCCATTAGTTTAAAAACAACTCTCAAAGTATCTGGGACGTACATTCTTAAAAAAAACCCTTTATTCATTACCTAATTTGCAGCTGTTGGGGGTGCAGAAGGAAGTTGTGTTTTTTCAGGAAGCTACTACAAAGCTGTCTTCCTTGTAGGATTTCACTGTTCATAGCTGTAGGTGCTGGGTAGCATGAAACAACTTATTTGTAATAAAGACAAAGAAATAATTAATTTGTGGTAAAGCAAAGAGACTGTGCTGGAAGTCTCAGGGATAGCAGGGAATATGTCTGCAGACCAGTGGAGCAAATCTGATTTGTTCAGTCCCTCCGGCTTTCAAGAGTGAAAGTTCCAGGTCTGAGGACTTGGCTTGTGTTGGTTGTAACACAGTCTGCTCATAAAAGCGTGTGCTGGGATTACTGAGAGTTTATCTATGCTGGGTAAGAATCATCTTACACTTCCAGCTCAGCTCTGTGAGAAGAGGCTTTTGCTGCTAATTCTGGAGGATTGTGATTTTGTGGGGTGAAACAGCCTGTGATCTATTCATGTGCTCAGGGAGCATACTTGACACTGAGTATGTGAATGGTAAAAGTTCGAACAAGTACAATGTAGATAGTCTTTAAAGTTTAAGATATTTGTTAAAAGGAATTCAGGTTAACTTGGCATGTAAACTGAGGATAATCCTAATTAGGGAAAGATTGAATTTTGCAAAGTAACTATTGTAAGTAGATAGGGTTATTTCAACCAAGATATAAATGATGACTTAGTATTTATCAGAGCTGTCTATGTGAGAACATGGTGCAGTATTTGGTTACTGTACTTGCAGGATAGAATGCTTGTTGAAGTTGCAAAAATATTGGAGTTCAGTTTAATTTAGACAACTCTCAAGAAAGCTTTATAGAATAAGAAACACCTTTCATGAAGGACTGATAGCAAACAGTGGAGTTCCTTCATTATTCAGTTACCATTTTAAAAGCAGTGGCTTTAAAAACCTTGAATTGGGAATACAATTCTAGCTGTGGGGAAAATACATGCAAAAGCAATGTAGGTTTATGGTCATTTCGTATGGGAGAGAGAGAAACCTGGAAAGTGATACATGTGTCTAAGCATCTTTAAATTCTCTGAGATCTTGTTGCATTCTTCTTTTCCCCCCCCCGGAAATTGCAAATAATACTCTTTCAAGTGTTTTATACAGAACATGCCATTGGAAAAAGATGACAGCAGGAAGAAATAGACCTTTATGCCCTATCTGTACCACATCACACATGTCTGGGTAGTACTATGTTTTTATTTTACAGTGGAAAAATGAGGCAATAGCTAAAGCATGTATTTTTAAAAGAATATGTTGCAGATAAATCCCCTGATGTTTTTGTGATTGTGATGGTGTCAAGAGTCTTGGCACTCTTGCTGCTGTTTGCAAGCTTGCTCAGAAACTACTGTATCCATTCACTCCTTCAGAGTTGTGTTTGTAGCCAGGTATGTAGAAGTCTGGCTTTATTTTTAAGAGAAAACCTTTAGCTTGTCATGTTGAAGTCCAAAGAAATTAATGAGCACTGGCTTAGGGTGTTGCTTCTGGCCATGAGCAAGTGATGATGGAACTCTACTCATTACTGGGCTCAGCTGAATCAGTGGGAGTACATCATTTTTTCTTCCTTCACAAACTCACTCATGTACATTCTTTGCTTATTCAGATACCCACAGAGTACTTTCTATGCTTCTTTTTCTTTCTGCTTCTTTAAAGTCAATCTATACTTTACAACTGGAGAACTTGTTTTTCTGATATTTGAGGATTCAGAGTTCTCAGTGAAAGCATCTCAAAAGAGTTTTGTATTAGTCTCAGAAGTCTCTTTAGAAGTGATTTGCATGCACTTTTTTTTTTGTTTGTTTGTTTAAGCCATGTTAAGGAATTATTTAACCTAGTCTACCCAACCTCAGGCAACAACAGTAATGTGCCAGGAGAACAACTGCCACAATGATTGATGCAATTTGTTCTATTTTAATGAACTACCTTCACCAACTGAAGGTGCATCTCAGAGTGTACTATTTATCTACCCGAGCACTACTTGAAACTCATACATATGAATTTCACCTGCATTGAGTTGAAGCATGATATGAGTAGATGCTGATGTCTATGGGTCAGATCTGTATAATGAAGGTGAGGGAAGCTACAGGCAATGTTTAATAAACAAATAAAAATGTAGATGAAACATCAGAAGTCAAATTAGGGAGTACTTTAAAACTTGGGCTTTCACATCTTGTTGCTTGAGGCAAAGTATTTGTCTCTTTCAGAGGAGTGGAATCATGTTTACCAAATTCTACACAAAACTCCCATCTCATTGATTTACACTTTGACTATGACAGCCAGCCAAATTGTCCCAAACTCCATCTTAGTGATCTGTATGTATAGATGTAGTGTAACTGCCTCGTCAAACTCAAGATAGGTATGACTAGGGATAGCACACAGATTGTTTAATTTTTTTCTTTTTACACTAGTAGTTTCAGAGGACAAGCACTTGAATGTTGGCTTCATTTTCTCCTTTAAATGATTAACTTGCTGATAATGGTTAGAATAAACACAGTTTCGGTAGGCAGGTCACTGCAGCTTAACCTGGATGCAGGTTTCTCCAGAAAGCAGAATTTGTTCCTGTACTAGAGGGGGAGAGACAATGGATTTGGGGCAGGCTATGCCAGTGGACGGCTGAACTGCTATGTCAGTACTGACACAGACCTGAGGATGCCCTGTGTGTGTGTTTGGGCTGGGAACTGTTGAGTTGTTTTGAACTAGAGTAATACCTTCTGTAGTTTCGATGGGATAATGGAACAAGATTCTCTCTAATTGTTTACCAGATTAAAAATCCATTGAAGTTTTTGTTCCCTTTTATTAATGCTGGGCAAATAGATTATCTTCCATTTGTTTCAGATCTGTTGGAGCCTCATTTTGCTCTTCAGATCTGTAGAGGCAACAGTTTTTCTCAGGGATTAGCTATGCTTCTGTAGACTTGACTTCATGTCTGATTTATAGAGTTTATCTGTCTAGATGTCAACAAGAGGAAACTGGGTTCGGAATCAAGTGTTTGAGCAAATCCAGCACAGGTATCTGCTGAGACTGGTGGGAAGCAAAATGTGGAAAGTAGCAGAGATTCCAAATCACAGAAAACTTCCGATTGATGTCCTTCACTTAGGAATAAAAATTTAGTTAGCTGAAGCACTCTTCCTTTTCTGGTGCTAGTGTCTGTACAGCTGGCTTCAGGGAAAGCCAGAGTTTCCTGTTAGAAGTCATAGTTGTGGATTTACAGTTGGTCCTTAATCTCAGTAAGTGCTTCTCAGTAGTGTGTGTTGGAGGCCAGATTTACAATCAACTTGGAAGAGGAGGCAGTGTCCGTTTGCTTAGGAGTTGAGAGTTACCCAAAAACCTCAACAGCCCAAGAGAAATACTCAAGGTACTGGAAGTCCCAGAAGGCGCTTGATGTACTTAGAATTTGTAGTTTGGTTGCTGACTACCTGCTCTTTAGTCTTTATTTCTAGTTTAATACTGCTACAGTCTGAACCTCCAGTCATGCTACTAATCGGCCTAGTCCTTCACATGGAGGTTGATTTCCACCCCCCTCCCCGGTCAGCTTTCTTCTGGGTCTTCCTCTTACCTCTGAAGAAGATGTAGGAACAACTGTCCTTGCACAATCTGGCGTGTCAGGTGCAACTGCTCACAGATCTCTTCTGTGATATGCTGCTGATTTTTTTGTTTAGCATTGGAGGGTTGTGGAATGAGGCTAGTGCCACTGTACACCCCTGCAGCCAGGAGATACTCTATCTGGGGTAGTTTTGTCTTCAGAAGAGCCTTGCTACAGCCTAGTGCCATAACCACCTCCTATTGTGTGAAATGCTGTGCTAGAAATACGCTCTCCTTCTTTATCGGGAAAGGGCATGCTTCCTGAAGGATCTGACAGATCATCCTGAAGGATGACACAGAAAACCTTAAGAATTTTTATTGTCTGTGTGCTGGGAGACAGTGAGGAAAAGGAGTGAGGAAGTAGCGTACACTTTGAAAAATAACATTTCTGTATGATGCCTGAATTCTAACTTAATTGATGGGAATATGATAGTAGCGCTGATGTCCTGGGCAGAGTCAATCTGACCAGCTGAAACTAGTTGAAAGTCCATTGAAAGATCCTGGACCTATAATCTCATAACATCCTAAAACATACTGTTAAGTGTGCTGAAGAGGCTTGGTTTTTCCATTTTTGAATTCCAGATCTTTCAGCTTCATTTTAAAATCCTGCACTGGCAAGGTTTATTATAGAAGTGCTGACAGAACTTGATGCTCACTGTTGTATCTTAGCATACAGAGCTATCTTGTTTCTCAATTCTGCTTCAGAGAGCCTTTTAGAAAGATGTTTTGGAAATGCAGGTTTATCCAGTTACCTGCCCTTGACATGAGAAGTCATCCGTTTACACAGCCAATTCTAACTTTGTTTTTTTCCCTTCTTCTAAGTCAGTTTCCTCATTCCCTGCCTGCTGACTAATGCACTGATGAAAACTACAATACTAGATTTTGGCTTCTATGCTAAGGCACTATGACTGACACCAAATGTGGCTGAGCTGTTTTTGAAGACACAGAGGTGTCATGTCAGTGGAGTTAGCACCTGGTTATACTTCTGAGTGCAGCAGTGGCAGTATGGTGGAAAACTAACTGCTGAACCTTCTTGCTGGTCATTCCTTCTTAATTGTAATAGCTATCTCATTGAGGAATGTGCACCCCATCTTGGACATGCAGTCCACACAAACTCTAGACAATGCTTCTTTCACATTTTGTGTGCACTGCCTTTCACTAGAAAAATCAGAACATGTTTACCTGTTCACCTCACTCTCTTATTC
>JANZLQ010000086.1:25103496-25123166 GCA_026212715.1 Elanus axillaris | reverse complement strand
GGTGGGGTAAAGGAAGGGACAGCTCACACAGTGGGCCAGGAGCAAAGCCAACAGTATAGTCAGGGAGCCCTGGTTTCTGTCTATTCTCATGCCACAGTGAATATTGACTTCTACAGAAAAAAAATTAGATTGTGTTATTACTGCTGGGGGGGGGGGGAGGAAGTGACTACTTGTTTAGATTTTCAGGACCTTTTTCGGTTAATGTACTAAAAGAATTTCATAAGGACATTGAATCTACAGTGGAAGCATGTGTCTTGTCAGGAGAGCTTTCAGTCCCCCATAAATGTGATTGCCTCCTGGTTACCAAAAAGGAAGCAGTGGAAAATATCCATTTATGTTTTGACATGTAAAGAATGAGAAGAAAAATGAATACATCTGTACATGCATGCCAAATAAATGATGGGCTAATTTATTATGGAGACATTTATAGACACAGAGGAAAGAGTGACACTTCTATTTGCAGTTAATTCCACAGGATTATACAGTTCTCACAAATGTGTTATACACTCAGAGGCTGACGGACCAAGCTCCTAAACACTAAGCTATATATAGTATGCATATATATCAGTGTCTTCTGATTTAGTATAGTTGACTAAAACATGATGAAAACTTCACATGGACAAACAGTTTCTTACATTTACAATGTTTTAAAGATATTGTTTGTAGATCCTTTTATACTCCTTTAAAAGGAAATAGAGTGAACGTCTTTAAGACTTGGAAAAACTTGTAGCAGTGGATCTGACTTTTAATATTTAAATCTAGGGTCACATTCCCTGACAGTGGTCAATCTAATCAAAGCCACAATGAAGTAGAGGTAGTCCAAGGAATACAACTGATGATTAAATCTACCCCCAAACTGTTTTTCTACTGCTGTTTAACATCACTGACTGAATTATACTCTTTCAGGCAATTTTAATATTATTAAGTGCCAACCTGCTTAAGTTTTCCTCCTTAGAATAGGCAGCAGAGTATATCCGTGATTTTTTTCCGGGGGTTCTTTGGTTCTCTGGCACTTGTGTTTTTCCCCAAGCCCTCTCCCTTTTTCTAAAGACAGGTTATAGCAGAAACAGCTAGCTACTTTTATATATGTGATCCCCTAGGCATACAATAGCCTTGTCAGAAAGGCAGAATGATGGGAGCATGAAGTCTTGTCTGCCACTTAAATAATTTCAATTTCTTCTTTTCTGTTCAATGCTTTCTGTACTAAACCTTCATAGAAATAGGTCTAGAAAGTTAAGCATCAAGCTGTAGCAGTAGCTTGCTCACTCAATACTGTATTGCTATCATGATACTCATTTTATAAGGACTGTGATGATTTAGGCTAATGTTTACACTTCAATGGTTGATGCCTGAACTTTTAATGTGGGATTCCAAGATTGTCTTAGCTAAAGAGAAGTCCCCATCACATTGATTTCAGGGAAAGAAAAGGAAGGTGTAGTCTTCAGTGATAAGAACAAGCTGGTAGTATGTGTGATTTTTTTTTTTTTTTTTTTTTTTTGTCCGAATGCTACTGAGTGGTTCACAGGCAATGTAAATGTAACAAGGCCTACCTGCACAGTTAAGCCATTTAGGGGTGCAGGGCATGGGTGGAGATTGCTTTTGGTTTTCTATTGCTCATCTGGCTAAAGGTGAAGCCTTGCCTGCCAGTGTAGGGCAATCCTCTGCTAATCTGGGGAAATCCATTTTGTTTCAGTCAGTTGATATAGGCAACGATCTCTTCAATTACTGAGCTTTCTACCTCAGAGGTAACTTGGAGGATAGCATTAGAAAGACAGACCACTGTCCTCTCCACTGCAGAGATTAAAATGCGTTAGCTCTGGTCACACTCAGTATTTTGTTGAGAAACATATGCTCGTCAGTGTCCAGTGCAGCAGCAAAAAATCTGTTGAAAGGAAATGGCTGCAGTTTATGAGGATGTCATTAGCTTCTTAGTTTATTTAACACCTTACATTACCTACTGCTACCTACTTTATCATGGATAAGCATGTTTTGTGTTTGTTATTGCAGTGCTGTAACACTCACCTCCTTTGGTTCAAGATGCTGCCTTCTAATGTACTGAATGGAGTCTTGAGATGGTGGAGAAAGATAAATTATGAATTAGCCTGAAATTTGATGAGGGATTTTAGGGGGGTCTGTCTGGCATGCTGAGCTGTGATCAGTCTTTAATCCTTCCAAACACTTAGCACACTGATTTTTTTTATTTGTTTAGCTCTTCCAGCTTATGGTAATTTAGTTGATCTAGAAAAAAAACATCAAGTGTTAGCTTTTCCTGATCTTTGCAGAAAGACAAGAGTAGGAGGAAACCACATTTAAAAAAATGAATAGGGGAAATATCTATCAAAGTTGGGGACTGTACTCTTGTCAAGTCAACTCTGTATAATATTTCATGTTTGTTGTTGGTTTTTTATTAAAGCACCTTTTTCTTTACCTGACCTTTTAGTAGAAAGCCTGTACCAAGTATTTTAATACTTCCTTTTTCCACTATGTTTTGCGTATATACACGTGCATTTCAGCTCTCTGTGGATATAGCACTCTAGATTACTCCCTTTCAAATTCAGCTAAATAATGTTTATTAAAAATTATCTTCAAGGATGGAAATTCATCTTCCTCCCTCTTTTCAGCCCTGGCCTATTATGAAGGTTAGTGCCTAACCCTTCCTTGAGGCAGAGCTGCTCAATCTTCATGGCCTGAATGTATCTAGGGCATTCTGCAGCAGCTCTAGCACTCTGTGTAGCTATTTTTGGCAATGTAGCTTTTGTCTGGCAGTGCCAGAGAAGGATGGCATATGCTCAGTGCTGTGCATGTGACTGGTTTAAGGGTGAATGATGTGGTTTGGTTTAAAAAAGAAAGTATATGTATTTATCAGTATTTAAAAAAAAGCTCTGTATAATGTTACAACCCATACAAATTTAATATACTTGACTGCATGAATTTTCATTTTCCTTTTTTTATGTAATTGTATGCTCAGTGGACTATGCATTAGAAAGTGAATTAGCAAGTTAATTTACCCTACGTATTGGTGATAGAATAGCTTTTACCTCCTTGGGCTGTGTGATCTGAACTGCAGCGTGAATGTATCAGAATACATAAACACTGTTTTTTATTTTTAGAACCATTGTAGTGGGGGGGTGGTAGTTTAACTGGTTCTCAGGTTTTTAATTCTGTTTTACAGTCAGTATCATTGGTTTTAGGACATGTTCTGAATAAGCTTGGTTTTGGTTTTGGTTGTGTGTTTTCCATACTTCGTGCTGTATGTACCTCCAGGGGACCACTTGCAGAGCAAGTTACCTGATCATCATCTGAACAAGGATGACAAAATTAATGATAATTAATCTTTAGTATTCATAATCAAAGATAATTAATGCTTACACTCTCTTTGGAGTTTGCAACTCAAACAACTCAGTGTTCAGCAATCTAGCTCCCTAATATTCCATAAAACCTAGTTGCTTCAGGCTCACAATTTCATAGGAAGAGCTCTAGAGCCTTAGTTATTGTTTCTACCACAGGGTAGCCAGGTCCCCCAGCAAAAGTTTGGGTCCAGTTGTACCAGTTGTGGGGCTGAAGGAGAATGTTTGCATCAGAACCAATGATTTGAATAAATGAGATGCTAAAAAGAGTGGAGAATAGAAACATTTTCATCTATAGATACAAGCTGTGAGAGGTTAAGTGGTATTAGCGCTCCTGGGGTTATCATTGCTACAGTTATATGGGAAGGCTCTGGTAGGACCAGATGCTCAATCCCACTCTCCCAGGCTACCTGGCCATATAATAGCCACCAGGCTGCTTTTCATGGTGCAGCCCAGGTTTGACAGTGGTGATAGGACAGAGCTTTGTCTTCTATGGGCCTTTTTAAGTTCATGTGGATGGGCTGGCATGTGGAAGGGTGGGAGATGGCCTTGTGCTGCACATAAGTGCAGTAGTTGTTATGGCTTAACAAATGGATTACTGTAGAACCAGAGTGTGTATAAGCTGTTGGTATTGAAACAGGAGGTCTAATGATGGCATGATCATCTTGGTGTGACAAATCCAATTTTAATTATTTTGTAATAAAATTTATAATGAGGGAATTTAAGAGGAGAATTATGTTTATATAGATACGGATGTGTTTTATATCTTACAGTGCCAGGTAAAACATGACAGGAGACAGGACACTAGCACAGGTATTTCTTAAAATCTGGACTGAATGCGCCATTAGCATTTTTTCTGAGGATGGGGGAAATAATACAGCAGTTGCTGTTAAGCTGCTAGTAACTGATTTGCCATAATATTCGGCAAAGTGTTGACATTAATGACTGTACTGTGCTTGTTGAAAAGGCTCATTTGTTATCAAGCCAATAGAAACATGTCAAGAACTACCTGATGTCCAAGAAATGCTAAAATGCCAAATAGTGTAGCCACTACTAAAAGTTTGGACATACCGAAGAAAACAACATACTTATGTACATGTGCAGAAATCCTTCGCTAAAACCAAGGTCCCACCTCAATTTAGTGTTTTATCTTGAAATGCTTTTTGGGTTTTTTTTTAGTATTGGTGTAACTTATCTTTGCACTAAGCTGTTTGAAAAGGGGGGAGTGTTTCAAACTGTTGAAGGGCTGTCCAAGGCAAACATGGAGGCTCCACTGTCCTACTTCTCCGTTTTATCTGGAGGCAGGTTGGAGCTGACAGACCAAGGCCCCTCTCCCAGGCAGTGTGTTTTGAAATAGGAAGTGGGGCAGTGTGGTAGACAGCTGCCAGCACCAATAACCGGTGGCTTGAGCTGCTTAACAGAGGCTAAGCCCAAATCTATTGACGCAGAGCATGGGGAAGTGCTCGGCAGACTTCTCCCCCCTCCCTATCCTTGCATATAATCTCATGATGCTGTGGATGTGACAAACTCCATTTTGATCAGATGTTGGGCTAGGAATGGTGAGAGCGGGTCAGATTTGACCTCAAAAGGATATTTAGATGGCATGTGTTTTTGATGCTTTCTGAAGCTGCACCTTTTCCTTCCATGACACCTCCTTCCCACTCTGGGTTTGCATAATTGCTGGTCTGAAGTTTTTAAATGTAGGATGGGAGACTGAAGTCATGCATATGGGGTGATACAAATCATGCTATGGATTCACAGTAGACCTCTGCAGTGCAAATGAGCGTACAATACTCAATATAATGGACGAAATAGGTAAGCACCTCGCTCTTCATATTTCCAGAAATAATCCTTTTAAATGGCTTCCCAATTAAAATTTCTAGATGGAAAATTATTCTCTCTAGCTGTGGGATGCATGTAGTATTTTTCTTCCATACTTTCACTTTCTAACTACTTGTGAGTCTAACGTGATGCAGAGGTTGCAGACAAGTGGTTTGATTTTATATTTTTTAAGATACATTATCAAATTGAAGCTTTTCTCTTTCTTCAGTATCTGCTGTTAATAACTAATTCACTACTGATTGTTTTCAAAAGAACAGATTTCTTATTTAAGTTGCCTTCTTGGTTATAAGTAGCCATACTCTTTATATATAGTGTAGTTACATATTTTGTCACAACATCATTAAATCTAATTAGTTTTAACTTCAAATTGGCACAATTGGAAACAGAAGATAGTAATATGCAGAACAAGAAGGGTCCTGTTTGTCTGTAATGAAATCTTCTGCATAAGCTAGGGACTGCAATTGCTGAAACAGCTAAAATGCAACATCCCAGTTCCAAAAGTAGTAGCAACTTTGATACCAGAATGTTTCCTTTCCTTTATCTGCCCCTAGGCCAGACAACTGGAGAAAGATGTTCTGTGGCGTGGAATTTCTGTGAGGAGTTATTCCCAGAGTGGGGAATTAATGGAACTTTTTGTAAATCTTAATCTCTTCAGTTATTCAAGTTTGTACATGCAGTACGTGAGAACAAGAGTATTATTTTGTGTTTTCCCTTCTACCTCCACTTAGTTTATTTTCAGGTGACTAAACTCAGCAAAAAAATATTTAAAAAAACCAACAAAAACAACCACCAAAAATTTCCTGAAGATGCTTTTTTGCTGTCTCATGTTGTCATTCAGCATCTCTGTTTTCCTCTTTAGTAGCTGTGTGCTATGTTTACTCTGTAGGCTTTGGGTCATGCCATTTGGGTGTCCTTTTTTTTACTATGAACTCTGTCTGAAGTAATAAATAAATTGCTTTTTTCCTTTGCTATAAGTGCTACTTAACATACCTGTAAGTAGCTTGATATTGCATAGTAGCTTGATGCTATCGTGCTTTCTATGTGCAACACCCTCATCTGACCCTTATTTCCCCTTATGGGGTTGGCAGCTCATAGTCCCTGTACAGAAACATGCCTTTTCTTCATTTTATGTATCCTAAGTGCCAGCTGCAGCAGTATTTTTTTTCTGACAATTGGTGTCTGGCATGTTGGGCTCTAGAGCTAATGTGGAGGGCTGGAAGCCAACATCCTGCATACTGAGGGGTCAGCACCTCCAGATGTTGCCTTATGTTGTGACGCCTGCACTGGCACACAGCAGTGGTCGATAAGTGCTTGCCCATCACATGGTCCAATTCCAGAGAACACAGCCTCAGCACAGGTTATATGCGCACATGATCATTGCACAGTTAGAGATCCTAGTAAATGTAGCCTGATTCGATGTCTGCAACTTTTATTTGCTTTGGCTGTCATACTGGGATTGTTCTGAAAGTGAATTAAGTGGAAGGTTCTTTAATCTCCAAATCATGTTGTTAACTTATGACAGTGAATAAGCTGGGGGGGGTTGAGTTTATTAAATGAGGCAAGTGAAACTTTGTGCTTCTGGAAATAAAGGATTGCTAGCACTATCTGATACCTTACTACTGTACATGCTTAACTATTTTCCCTGATGCTTACAAGAAACTTCTCCCTTTTTTATTCTTGAGCTTTGACTTCAGGCTTTTTGTCTTGGGAGTGGAGGAGGGAAAAGAAGGGGATGCTGAGCTGTAGAGTAATCATGAGGGGAACAAGTAGTGGAAGTAAGCTGAGACCACCTACCTCACTTTAATTTCAAACATAATTGGAAGCTTCAGATGTGAAAGGCTGTTGCTTTAATCTGTTGCATCATTGACAAAATCTTTGGAATTTGAATTCATCTGAAATACTAATATTAGTTGCAAAAGCAGTAGAATTCTGCAGCTATCAGATAATGTTGCAATGTAGAATTGAAGTATAATATAATAAGAAAAACATTATTGGAGGATGTGAACAGAGACAGCATTTTGTTACAAGGCCTTGATTGGATAAACTGAGAAAACAAGGCAAACCTTTAGGCTTTTAAAACTTACATTCATATAATTTCTTTAAGTGGTTATTTAAAAAAATAAACATAATGCTAGAATTACCAAAATAAACAGGAAATTCCTTTTTTTTTTTTGGCTGTTTTAGTATAAAATAAAAATATAGAGCTGGTATTGGATTCTTCAGTACTTATCATGAGAAAATACTACAGAGTGAGGTTTTCAGACTTCTATTGCTGGTATCCAGTGCTTTCATGCACTTGCAAGCAGCATTACAAAATCAGAGCTGCTACAGTTTTAAAAATGTTTGTACAGTGACCAACATTTGTTAATGGCAAACAAAAGCAGAGGCTGAGGCTGTGTGAAATCATACATGGCAAGGGGGATGAGGCTTGGAGTAGCTTTTACATTCACAGGCACATTTCTGCATGCATCTCCCAAGTACTTGTCTTCCCTGCCTCTCTGGCCTAGTTGCAAAGCACATCTGTATTAACAGAAAGATGGCATTGAATAGGAGCAATTGAAGATGACATTCCTATGAAATAGAAGGGTTGGCTGTATGTCATGACTTTTCAAAACTAGGGGTCATGTAATTAAGTATCATGTCACTTGTGTCCTTCCAGCTTGTGGTTAGGGAGATGTGATACTACTAGGATGAGAGGCCCACCATACATCTCCAATAACTGAACAACATATTTGATCAAATAGGAGTGATAATGCTTCTTTCCTTTGGTCTCTTTTTTTTTTGCCTACAAAAAGGTGTACAGATTCCTTGGTCAAAAAGAAAAAAAAAAAATCCATAGGTCAGAATACGGACGGAGTAGTCACTGAATTGCTGCTACTTGTTCTGCCTATGGAGATAGGATGGAAGCAAGTTTTTCTTGTGTATGTAGAGCAAGTCCCAGCTTGGACAGAAAGCATATCTGTTTCAGGTAGCTGAAGCAAAGGAACCAAAACTACTGTGTTTTTTTTCTAAGTAGTAAAAGATTTGAAATACTCATGTTGCCCAGCAACAAAACATCTTGGAAAAAGGCATTTATTATACATAAAATGAGTATGCAGCTTGTTCTTAGAAAGCATGCAGTAAATGCACGAAGAAAAATGACACTTTCAGATTTGGTATCAAATGTTCTTTGGAAAACTTCAACATTAACATGTCAAAACACTGTGCTTTATTTTTTTTAAGTTGTACTATTTTGGAAATTATAATTATGCTATTAAACGAAAGCCTGAGGATAGCTGAGACTTAGCTTGTGACTATACATGCTTCCTTTAGTCATGACAAACATCTTAATAAATGGCTGCTACTTGTACATCCAGTTTTACAATATTGTTTTGGGGCTTTTAAAGATGACAGAAGACATCAATAGGCACAGCAAATTTACAGGGTTATGTAGCTTTGACTTTCAAGCTTAGGTGGTATTTTTAACACAAGGTTGCTGAAAAAGCATTTGAAATTACTCTCTGCTATTTTTAATGTGTCTAGCACTTTAAAAAAAATCCATGTAATCCTCTTGAAACAGATGGCTACAGTGAGTTAAAATCCCATACTGGGATTTGGGCTTTTACCTGGTGCTGAAACCAATGTCATGACACAGGGATGTATCACTGAATTTGGAGGTGAAAACCTATTTCAAAGCTGTGTTTTTTTTTTTTTTAAAAAAAAAAAAGGCTGCAGGGAACTGTGGAGTCCCTGTAGATGCTGAGTCATCTGTTAATTTCTTTTAGTTTGTGTTATATCATATCTTTTTCCAGGCTATATTGGAATGTGGAAGTTGGTGTTAACTAACTGTTCCCAAAATTTTCTTCTGTGAGGGAAGAAAGATAGGAAGCTAAATTTTTAACTTCAAATCCTATAAATACTTGAGCTGCCTAACTGAAGTCAGGATTCAAACTGATGTTTTTGTTTTAACTCTACGTAGTGATAACACAGAAACATGTTGAGGGAAAGAGTTGAGATGAGGAGGAAGATGTTGGTATTAGTCTTACTTAGACCTAAAGTATGCTTGCTTTTTCTTCTTTTTAATTTTTTTTTTATTTTTAAGCAGGACAGCTGAGTCTTTTATCTATAGAACTACAGCATTGTCTCTAGAGATGGTGAGAAACCATTGGTCTTCTTGTCCAGGTAACTGGAAATAATTTAATATAGCTAGTTATTAGTGGAATAAAGGCCTACTATTTCTGTGTGCTTGTTTCCTTTACTTTTTTGATTGTAAAAGGAGACAAATGAGTGGAAGGTTAAAGTGTCAACATACATTTAAGTTTTTACAGTTAAGTCATTTAGCTAAAATGTATCCCCAGTGCATTCCAGCAGTTAATCAGAGATTAATTTGAGCCAACTAGATGCAGAAGTAACAGTCTTTCATCAGATTAACATCTGAATTGCACCAAAATGTATTTACACTTAGCAAATACAAAAACCTGTTCCGACTATTCTACTATCTATTTATAAAATACATAGATTTCAAGGGGGAATATATTGTGTTCAGCAGTGACAGGAAGAGCACGGCTCAACTATAGTCTCAGTGGGTAGTGCCCAACTACTCTGGGGATGCACATGCACCACTGTTGTTCTCTGCTGTCAGTTCTCCGCGGGAGTACTCAAACATTTGCGCCTACCTTCTCACTCAATTTTGTTACCATCTGCAGCGCTCAAGGGGCTGAAATTATGTGGGTGCTGACAGACAGAGAAATCTTAAGTAGCTTGGTAGCAGATAAAAAAAGGATCTGAGCTGTGGGGTGGTAAAGCCTGGGTTTTGGACATAAAATTTTGGTGTGGTGTCTTGAGATGCATTCTAAACTTCCTTATGCTCCCCTGGTTATCATAACTCAGTGGTAGGTCCTTCCTAGCAGGTTGAAGGACAAAATATATACTAGAATACAGAAGATTTTCAAGAGATGTTAGGGAAGTTCTTCACTGAAAGCTGAAGAAGTCCTTCAAGCTGGTAGCTCACAGTACCCTGTGTTTCTAAGGCTCTTATTGCAAAGCCTACTTTAGTGTTCTTAGTTTATTGCTCCAATACCTGCAAATAGCACTTGGAAAAGAGCAAGCATATAAATAACTAGCTTATTGATGACATATTAGACTTTGGTGTCTTTGTAGCAAGACTATACATGTATGAAAATATGTCTTAGTATTCTGGGAGTGTTTCTGCTTCCTAATAACATTTAGGATAACTCTGGACAATTCTTAAGAGGGCATGTAGGACAGGAGAGCTATCTTGTAGATTCAGTCACTCGAGAAGCTGAGTTTCTCTGGACTTCAGTGACAGGCTGCTGTTAGGCATGTTGGCGCATGCTAGATTTAATCTTTAAAAAGCTGGTGATGTGACACAGTCAGATTTTTCACCCCACTCTACTCACTTTACTGAGAGAGCTTTTCAGCTTGGTGACATGCCCCTATTCTCAATTTCTTAATGCTGCTTCAGCTAGACTACTGCATCGAACTGCAGAGTAAGCAAAGAGAGCATTGAAAGGAATATTGGGACAGGGAGTAGGAGCTTTGAATGTGTTACATCCATTAGGAATGTCCTGAACAAGGAGTATTGCTGCTGGGCCTGCCAGATGAGTAGTTTGGAAACTAGGTTATTGTGAAATAACTTGGTCCTGTTGCAGCCACAGATTATGTGGGTGCTCTTAGCTGAGGAAAATACAGTGCATGTGTGCTATTGTTTTGTGCCATGATAAATATATCTCTGCTGCTTTAATCTATACTTACACAAAGGCAGAGGGGTACAAGTAGTCTTACGAGGACAGCTGTGGAGGGGGCACTCTAGCAACTTTATCTAATTAAATCATAACCAAGTCTTTCACTCAGCTGTACAAAATGCACATGTAGCTCTTAATCCTGCAGACTTTAATAGCCTGAATGCATACATGGAAGCAAAGATGATATTCCATAGGACTCCAGCAGACCAAAATGATGTACCTAAACATAACCTGTAAATGAGGCTGTGACACTCCAAGTAGTCCATAAGCCTTAGGCTCTTTCTGTATTTTCTGCAGCTTTCACACAGTGGCCGAGTGAGACCTGGTCCCCCAAGCCTTGCAGCCAGTGTTAGCAAGCTCGTTTTACTTAATGAAGCTGTGCTCTCAGACTTTAAGGCCCTGCAAATTTGTGCATGATGTAGAACCTTTTATGTGCTAGTGTGACCTTGTTCAGTTTGTCAGCCTGGAGCGGGTGGTGTACCCATGATTTATGAAGCTGGTTCATCTGTCCTGGAAAAAAACATTTTACCTATTCTGTCTAGTCACAGTGAAATATATATATTTGCAATAATAGAGGCATCTGTAAAATAAAAACAAGACAGGAAAATAGAGGTTATATTTGTCAGGATCTTTCCTTGCTGCTTCAGCCTTGTAGCTGGCTGTTAGAATGGTCATGGTTTCTCTCAGGTTTGGTGTAGTGTAGAGTGTGTATTAACATTAACATCTGCCCTTTTTCTGTTAGGCTGCTACTCCGGTCTCCTGGGCTTGGAGAAGGATGTGGAAAGGGTGAGGACAGGAATCAGCACAAAGAATTTGACCCTCTCGTCCCCTCCCTAAGTCTGAGCTCTGCTTTCTACTTGTTTTTCCCTTAGAAAGGCTTTCCCTCACCATGCAATGAGCGCACCCAGGGCTCCACATGTGAATTTGGAGGGATTGCATGATTTCCGTTCTCCAGCTCTCTTAATTAACATTTACATTGCTTAATCTACACAGTTCTGCCTGCCTGCATGCCTTCTCTTGTTGCAGCCACTGAAATAAGTGATTTAAGAATTTGATAATTATATACCTTGAAAAACTCATTTGTATAATAGTCTTGCTAGATTCAAAGCTGTCTTACTCTCTAGTTAGTTTTGTGGAAAGACAGAATATGATATTATTGGTGGCAAAACTAGGAATGGATTCAGTGCTAGCTTTTGGGACTTTGGGGACTGTTAGAAATTGCTGGAGCTGAAAGCTCTTTGCAGTAAATATTCTTTATATTGTGGAAACAAGGAGGATCACTCTTAAGTAGGAGAATGAAATATTTTTTGTTTGTTCATTGAAATTTTTTAATTTTCTGATTTAACTCGGTGTTGCCTTACTCTGTTCTCACTGGTTTTCCACAATCAGTTAGTCCACAATCAACATAACATGAAGTGCTCCTGGAAAACACGTGCTGTAGGTTTGCCTACACTTCAATACTAAACAAACACAGCAATAATGTAACAAAATCATGTCATAGAAAACATTGAAGTCTTATTTCTAAAACATAGTCTCAGATTAAACCACTTTGGGATGGTTGCTGCTGTTTGTTACATGTCTGGCCTCATACCCAACAGTGAACTAACAATGTCTGTGGCAGTTAATAAGAGAAGATGCAGTTGGACAGCTCTTTCCCACAAAATTGTAAAGGCAAGTACACTGCTGCAGATGGTTTTATGAAGACCCAAGGAAAAAAATCAACCAAACCAACCAACCAAACAAAACCCAACCACAGATGAGAGAGCTGCCAACTGTTATGTAAATGTAGAGAAATCCTTAGAAATCTGCACTAAGATGTCTACATTTTTAATATGCCATTAAGTGCTTAGCCTTGGGGAGGGAGGCCCATATAAAGCTTTTCTCCATCTTCAGAGTTAGTAGTTCAGCAACTGTTTCTCAGCTGGTCCATTTAAGCCTGAGTGCATGAAGTAAAAAGACCTCTTTCTTGGTTTGTGTGTGGTTCATTGAACAAGGTGGCTGCTTAAAAGCAGGAGTGTTTAGTATTGTATTTCACATCACCCTTTGCTTTTACCCCAACTGACCTTTCAGCTCTGCAGAAGGGAACACATACAGCAATTAATCAGCCCATGCTTATTACTTCAGGTCACTTGCATGGCTTAGACAAAAGGAGGGAGAGGAATATAAATGTAAATATTTTCAACTATTTGCTTTTAAGGGTAGGATGGAGCATGACAACCTGGGCTGCCTGCTGTGTTACAATGAGTTTTGGTGGTGTGTTGCCTTTTGGTGGTGTTGAATTAAATGCAGTGGGCTGGTTGGCCACCTCTTAGCAGGAAGAGTCAGAACTGCCTCTGGCTGCTGCAGCTGTAGGGGAAGGGGCTGTCCTATACTCATGGTAGGATTAGGGTCATCCTCAGGCAGGGGTTGGGATGGATTATCTTGTGCATGTCTTTGTATCCAGAATGTTTTGTGGTAGGAACTGTTAATAGTTAATGATCCATGGAACTCAATGACCTTCAGATCTCCTCAGGCATGCAAATTATCTGTTAATACAGGATATTTTTTGAAAGTAGTTTTATGAATAAATATGAAAAATGTACATGTTACACTATAGTAAACTATTTGTCCAAGATTTAATGTGCTTGGAAAACTTAAGCTATCATAAGGCTTGTTTTACATTTTTTTTCTGGGGAAAAATGGTAACTGGTCCTATAGTAGCACTTACACTAGTGAATCTGGGACGTATTTAAGACTTTCTGGATTATATTATTGAAATTGAAGAGGCATTTTGTTTCCATTAAAAAAACTATAGTTCCTACTGATTTGTAACTAGCTCAGAGGCTGTAGTTGTTACCTGTTCTGTCTATCCCTGTGACCTTACTTTCAGGTTTTATCAGACAGACCTAGAATAAGACTCTGTTCTGTAGCAGTTACAGATTCCCCAGTCAGTTCAGATCCAGCCCTGATGAAGAGTCTGAATGTGCTTGAGTTCATGCATAATGGTCTCTTGGCTTCAAGATAAGCTTATGTGTAGGAGGAAAGGCTTGCAGGGTTGGGGTGCTGATTGCTGCTACTATGCAGAGAAGCTTTTAACATATGCAAATATATAGGCTATTTAGCTTCCTACTGAATATGTCATATAGCCTGACTCACAGTAGCACTGTGTGATGAGTGGACTACTTGGAGTACAGTGTCCTTCTCCCAAGTTGCCTACAGTCTCTTAATCATTACAATATCTAATCCCAGATTAGATGTTGAGGAAGAACAGTTTCCAAAGCCAGCCAAAGTGTTCATTAGCTCTTGACCAGATGACTCACTAGCATGTCTTTAAGAGATTTCCTTGGAACATACATGGAAGATTATTGTTCTAGCACAGATATGAAAGCATCACATAAAAATTAATGTCATCTAAATATAACATTAATTCTTCCAAGGGGAAGATCATGTAAACCCTTGGAATGCTTTTTATTTTTACAATATTAATGGAGTTATCTTCTCAAATAATCATATTCACTGGCACATGTAACTCAGCATACTACCGGAATTTCTTCCAAACAGGGAATTGACAAGTGGTCTGCCCTCTTCACTAGAACTTCTCTTCTTTTGAGGTGGTATGATATTGTTTTGCTCTTAAAAATGTATTACTTTATTCCAGTATACACTAAGCACAGCTATGGGGAGAAGAATGAAGTGATGCACATCCTGCAAGTGGAAATAAATGGCTTAAGTTTAGCAAAGTCTAATTGCATATGTCTAGTCTTCTACCAAAATTAAAATAACCTTACTAATTTCTGTTAAGACAGGAAAAAAGTTGGACTGTCTTAATTTGCATTATTATTATTATTGATCAACAGAAATCAGGGAGACTTTATTCAGAAAAAAAGGTCTCAAAATTAACTCCCAACTCAGGATCAAAACTCACTGGTTTGTGAGACTGTTAGTGTTATCAAAATAAATTCAGATGTAGACAAAATAAAATTTTTACATAGAGCGCAAATAATCTATTTTCTCCCTACAATCTCAAATTACTTAAGTTAATATTATTTATTTATAGTTTCTACCTAATCTAGATGTAGCAATAGCAGGAGGTTCAACTGGTATAGCTAAATTTAGACTGCTTTTAATTTGCAGGAGGTTAGGAGATGACAGCTGGGACTAGCTACTGCTAATTATGCAGGTATGAGTATCAGTTCACTGTGACATTAATTACTGTTACTTACATGTAGTTTGAAAATACATGGGTTTGGGGTTGTTTTTTGTTGGCGACTTTTGGAACTTCAAAAATGGATGGTAATTCAGCTCTTTCTCTCTGGCTTAGCATGGTGGCACTGATGGGGCCCTATGTGGAATCAGGTGCTGTTCAAAGTGGTGTAGAAGTGCCAAGCCAAGATCTCCGTGTCCGAAGACCTGACAGCTTTTAAAGCTGTGTGAATGTTCAACAACTGGCAAAGGATTGTGTTTCTCTTGATAAATAATTTAAAAAGTAGTTAGCTGGAGGGCTGTGGTGGTTAGCATATTTCATACTCTTTACAGGCAGCATAATTGCAGTCCAAAATAGTCTGTATTGTGTGAGAGCACTGAGAATTCTGATTTAGCAAGGAAGGCCTCTACTGTATCTTACTGTGATGGCTGCAACCAGTTCCTCAATCACCTGTTTCCTGAGTCCTCACTGAAATTCACAAACCTGTTTTTAATGTTAACAATTCATATTCAGCTTTACAGTGATGTTAGACCAAGAAGTGAGAAGACTTTGCATATTTGTTGCTTTTTTTCATAATCTGTTTTTCTGCTTTCTAGGCCCTGAAATAAAACTGTTCCTGATCCCTTCCTAACCTACTCCAAACAAAGCTATTTAAAAGGAATTATACCAGTTTTCCCACTCATCTGTCATGATTTGGGCTTGTGAAGCTGAGTATGGACAGCAGAGTAAACACACAGCATATAAGGGAATCCACCCCTGTGCTTGTCAGGCCATGCATAGAGTGGGGCTTGTCAGCTGAAGGGCCCCGAGAGGCAATTCAAGACTAAATGTACTGGGTGAAAAGAGAAAAAGTAGGGTGGACAGGTAAAGAGGAAGGTTGTGCTCTTGTCTTGGTTTAATATAAAGGAATGGCTCACTCACAGGTGTCTCTTAACCACTTTTCAGGAAGGGCAATGCAGCTGGGTGCTAGAAACATGAGTTCAATACATTCCAGAACAATTCTTGATGCAGGTTATCAATGAACTGACTGGGGGGGGATGTACTCTGCTGGGCCTGCTACTCACAGACGAGAACTGGTGGATGATGCAAAGGTTGAGGGCACCTATAAACTGCTGTCTTGCAAACCTTGGTTTTGCAGAGTGTTTGTCTCTAGTTGCATCAGCTGCTGGCACGGATGTTCTATTAAAAGCAGGAGGAATGCTTGTTGGAAGTAAAAAGTGCTGACAAGTTTGGTTTGCTGTTTGGTTTTTTAATTGCAAAGCTGGCACAGCAGTAGGTAAGCACTAATGAAAGTAACTTAGCTGGCACTCCAGTTTTTGGAACTAATGATTTAAAGTGTCTTGGACAGAAACAGAGTCCATCTTGTTATTGTGTCCTCTATAGTATAGTTGTGATACGAATCCTAATTGTTCAGAGCACGGACAATGATGTTCTGGAGTTGTCCAGCTGTACTAATCAAGGTGCTGTGGAGCAAGGTGCTCTCTCTTGCATAGCAGCACCCTGTTTAACTGTTTCAAAGTGATTTGCTTTGAAACATCCATTGTGTGAATGAAGAGAAACCAGTAAGGTAGATGTGCATTATGTTAATTTAGACACATTCCATAGCACTTGTGTAGCCTGGAACCTCATTAGTGGTGAGCTACCGAGTGCCCGAACCTGTGGAAAATACTATGCTCTCATAGATGAAACGGATGAGACATGAGTTTGCCAAGAAGGGATGTCCTGAGATAAAGTGGCAACATACAATGTCTGCTCTGTAAGAAATAAGTTTTTACTTGCAGCACGAGTGTCCAAGTCTGGTTAGATAGTGCA
Source organism: Elanus axillaris (assembly GCA_026212715.1). NCBI lineage: Eukaryota > Metazoa > Chordata > Aves > Accipitriformes > Accipitridae > Elanus > Elanus axillaris. The sequence continues at coordinate 25,106,238 of JANZLQ010000086.1, read as the reverse complement.
ACAAGTATACATACAGAAATAGGAGTTTGACTAAAAGATAGGCAGATATGGGATATGAGCAAATACAACCTGATGGTCATCTGGATCGACAGGAAGACAAGGACTGTGTACATAGATTTATGGAGCATGGTTGTAAGGAACTAATGCTCTGCTCTCAAATGAAACTCAACATAAGCAAATTATTCTAGCCTTGGTTCACTAAGGAAGACTGGCAGAATTATGGAAAGCACTAATATCCTGGTCTGAAGCTGTTTGCAGTTGGTGAGACTCCATTAATTACAAAAGCCTTGTTTGAGATTCTAGTGGGAGTCTGCTAGTGTTTAATCTCAGCGAGTTTGTCATTTTGAGTCTGTATTATAGTCCTTTGTGGTGAAAAATAATTTTATGAAGGATTGAAGGAGATTTGATGAGTCTCTTGTCTCCCTGTGGAATGGCAATCAAAAGGGCAAGGCTCAAAGAATAGCCTTGTAGGTAAGGCCATTTGCATCCTTAAAAATAATTTCCACTAGTGCAATACAGCGAGATGGGGAAGCAGTTAGTACCTGGCCTGATGCCAGCAGTAACTGATCTATGTGGCCCCAAGTTTTGTGTAACCAAACCTGGTGTCTGTCTCCCATATAAGCAAAAACTTTATAGTATTTAGCCAAGCCAGCAAACTGTGTGGGGATACTGAAAGTAATTTCTGAGAATCGTTGCATTGTTGGTACGGAGCCAGTTCCGCTCAGTGGTTGCACACAAGAAAACTTAATGGCTCTGGCAACCAGCCTCCAAACTGTCTCCATGAGCAAAGGGGAGAGCTGGACAGCTCTCGAGTGACTTGCCTGAACGTGAAACAGTCTTGAGCACTTTTCCATCCCCATCTCCCCTATTAAGGGTAAAGAGGGGAAGCCTCATCACCCTGTCTGAAGTTACTGGACCCGTTACCAGTGGCTACCAGGCATCAACACAGCCTGCCTAGGCTTTCAGAAATATGACTCAAACATGGTAAAGGATGCATTGTTGTGCGGAGTCAGATACTATGATTTCAGCATTACGTTGCTCATTCCTTTTCTCTCTTTTTTTTTTTCCTCCACCATTTACGTAATGTATGTATTTTGATATAATGCTTCCTTTTTCTATGCTGAAGTAGATTGTTTAATATACACTACAGAGCAATAGTTCGGATTTTGAGGTATTGCAGTGATGTAGTTAAGTCACTTGCAACAAATGCTTATTTGACAATCCATTTTTGCTCTATTTTGATTCACCAAACAAAAGAATCAGCACCAAGAACATGTTTTATGAAAAGTTCTAGAGGTATACATGCTATACTATCATTTAGTCTAGCAATCCTTGTAAAACATTTATTCTTTCAAGGCAGGGACCCAACTACTACATAAATATGGTAAACATTTTCTCACTGTTTCTGGGGGCAAATTCATATACCCTTCATGAAATGAAATGTTTAGTTCTGCTGCCAGAGTGGTTGTTTCTTTTTTGTTGATACCAGTCTGTCATGGTTAGGCTGCTGCAACGAAGTTTGTGGCTTAGAGGCCTAAATTCTTTGTTTTCTCCATCCACAATAAAGAGGAAGCCACTGTGAATTAGAGAGCTGTAATTCCATGAAGCATTTCAGTGATGTTGATGTAAAATAAAGATGTTTTGCATCATAAAGTAACCCCAAGTGAGAATTTTATCCTTCTCATGCTTGATTTGAATTTTACAAGGCAAATGGCAAATAATTAAGGTTGCATAACATTTCCCATTAAAAGAGCCTTGTTTCAGTCTCTTTATAACTTTGCTAGATTTAAACAGTTTTGCCTCTGTTTCTCTTTTGACAGGTTCTCTCCCTCATTTTTTTTTATATTGTTCATCTTCAGCAGATGGACCAATTGCTGAATAATAAGACATGGAAAAGTAATGGGGACTTCAGCTTCTTGAAAAAAATCTTAGCATCAGTCTTATAGGGATAGCTTAAGGCCACCATGCTTTAAAGGAAAGATTTGAAACTGGAACAGTATGAATTTGGTTTTAGAACTATGCCTCCCCCTGTCCCTGTGAAAAGCCATCCAAATTAGCCACATAAAATCACAGTTAGCTCATAGGGCTGATAGGGATGCATTCAGCATTCGAGTGCTACTTTTCTGTCCAGTTTTTTTGGCTGAACTGAAGCAGCAGCCTTTCCTCTCAAATGCTTTGGACTCATCAGTGTTCGCATGATTCGCTGTCGCCATGGCATGAGTGAGTACGCTTTTCCCCAGAGCTCCTGGGACTGAGCGGGACTTTCTTTCCCAGGCTGCTTTTGGCACCAGGCACACCAACTATGAGCATAGAGGCTTGCTCTCCTGTGCTGCCCAGGTACCTGCTGCTGGGTGTGCAGGAAAAGTGATTTGATGCCACTAGGGAGAGGCAGGGGGGAGGAGGTGTTTGGGTTTGAACAATGCTAGCCAGAAAACTAAAACAGTAAAAAGGAGAGAGGCAGGAGAAGAGAGTTGCAGGATAGCAGGTTCAGGAACAAGAGAGGAAGATTGAGGAAGTGCCTGAGGAGGTATGGAGGGGGTTGTAAGATCAGGAAAGGAGCAAAGGATGAGGTTTGATAGAGGGGACAGGGGAGCAGGAGTGGAGCTGGTGAAAAGGAATGGGAAATATTGGCAAAACATGTTCTCCCCATCTAGTGGCAGAGTGGCTAAGTCTGCCAAATCAGTTTCTGTTATCCAGAGAATACAGCATTGAGATTTCCTGAACTGATTTGATAATTGGGGG
>JANZLQ010000086.1:25078095-25100417 GCA_026212715.1 Elanus axillaris | reverse complement strand
AGGGAGCTAAGAATATTAAAGAGCAACTGAAGGTTTCATGTGGAGGAACCCATATCATCTTTTCCTCAAGGAGGGGGGGCAGAAATGCTAGAAGCACCCTAGAATTTAGAATATGCCTGAAGTTACACACAGAGCAGAGACAGATCATTAAAGCAGAAAAATAAGCCACTGAAATCTCTTTTTCTGTATAATGTCCAAAAAGCCAGTCTTATCTGAACTTGCTCACTATAGAAAAAAGCGGTTCCAAAGCCTCACCTTGCTTCCATGGTCTAAACCTCACCTATCAAGAGCAAAGCTCGGCAGTCTGAGATGTGAGTAAAGACAACAAGTGTTTGTTCTTACACAGGGCACCTGTGCCTGCACCTGAATATGGTATGTGTATATGGGGATGTCCCCATATGGCAACAGGACCACTCTGTTACTGTAGAAAGGGATTTGTTACTGTGAGACAAAAACTGTTGTGCCTTGCTTTTGAATGATCAGTATGTTGCCATAGCAGAAGTACCACTGTTCCAGGCCTGCTCTTTATCTTAAATAGGAAATCACTGGGATGAACCTCAGTGCATGTGGCATTAAGTCCTATCAGACTAGTGCAGCCTGAGTATATCTGGGAAGAGTTGAAAGCATAGAGGAAAGCATGGGTATGCACTGAGCTCAGTAGGGATGCGATGGCTTGTGTATGTCAGTGGGCTGGTAAGAAGAAAGCACCGTGTTGGTCTGGGAGCTTGTGGGAGTCTCCTAAATTATTCCGTAGATATTGTTCATTTTGTTACATATTCATTTTAGTTAAAAATACATATTGCATCAAAAGAATGTTTTGGTTTATTCCACTTTTTACTTTTGGTGGAAGGAAATTATTACCTTCTCTTATTACAAAGCTGATTGCAAAGAGATTGCCTTGGTTTTAAAAATGTTTAGATCTCAAAACCAAATTGCTTTAATAAAGAAATGTATAGCAAAGTATCCATTTTCCCTTTCCTTCCATCCCCATATTCACTTTACTGTACTGCAGTTGCTATCTGTGTTTTTGTAGATCTTAAAGGCTGAAATATGCTTTGATCATTGTGCCCTCTGAACAAGGATATCAAATAATGAATACTCAAGTTGCTTTCCCCAGCTCAAGCAATCTGACCTTGGGATCAATGTGATATTGAAAGCAGGCTAGTCTATATGTAATTCTCCAGAACTTGGTGGCAGGTACAAGCTTCATTGTGACTTGGAAATACTCACAGTAATTACCTCATAGTTTGGAGCAAGTTCTCTGGTCGAAGTCCAGAAAAGTTTTTCATCTAGAAAAATGTAAGGTGCTCCATTTCATAATCTCTGAGGTGACCTTCCATGTACAACTATTACAACAATACACTGACACAGATCCTGGATGCGGGGATCTGTCTGACATCTTGGTAGCAAATGCTACCTGCAGCAGTCAAAAGTCTGTGGAAGAGAGGCAGCGGGTACTCTTGCACCTTGGCTGGAAGTGTTTTGCCCTTGAGCAACAGGGTCACAAATAAATCACTGCAGATTGCATGTTGCCCAGTCTTGGTGTTTGAAGAGCACATGGCCTAAGACAGGCTGCACAGCATGAAATGCTGGGCATCTAGTACTGAGGTTGCCCTGCATGCCCTCAGGTGGTGGCATTTCAGCTTTTATTTTGGTGATGTGTAATTAAAAAACTTCCTTTCATGTATCTCATCTGTATTTGGCTGGGCTTGCCAGCCTCCTGATCAGCTGCAGAACCACTGCTTCACAGCACAGGCTTTTTCAGCAGATAACAAGGACCTTTTTTCCAGTGGTCCTTTTATGTTGATATCATTGTTTTATATTGCAGTAAGATGATGCAATATAATTATCCAGAATAAATAATGTGTCAGCTTTTTTCTAAATGCTGTTAGAGTTATTGTGGTTTTTTTATCATCTTTAAGAGACTCTTAGCAGCATAAGGGCTCTCCCTACAAAGGTACTCAGTATGTTCTCCTACTTCATTTAATATTTTAGGATGCAATGCTTTTTAAAGCCAACATAGTCAGCCAAAAGTAATCTTTTATAAATATGCATCTCCCAATAGAGCAGTTACACAATTTTAATCTAAAAAAATGTGTCCCTTTCCCTGTCATTATTTGTGTAATCCAGTTTTACATCTGTGGATTGTTTCCAAAGAAATCTACTTATGCCTCTGTTTTTAGTGTTTTACAATTTAGTGCTGAATTAGCTCTGACAGTTTTAAATCATCTGTTTATCTTCCTAGTCTACAGTATGATGAAAACAATGGCAACTTCTATACTATTCCATGAGTAGTAAACACTAATGCTGATTAGTTTTCATTTCTACTTAGCTTAGCCAGGATGCCAGAGATGAAGAACATTAGCAACAGTGCTCTGTATGGCAACTCTGATGGTAGACTTCTGTGGTAAGTGCCAGAGCAAAAAGAACTGGGATGGTCACTACAGCTTGGTGTCTTTTTTAAATTTATTTATATTTGCAAACCAGACCCTGGAATTCCACAGTATTGGAATTATGAGAAGATGTACTTCAGCTTTAACTTCTAAGAATTGAAAATATTTTAATGTAAAATTATTCATAGGTGTGTTTAAGGTATGAACTTTGCTTTAGTGTTTCAGTGAGTAGAAATGAAGTACAAATGTTCTGTCACTGAGTCAAACCTCTAACATGCACATGTACAGTGTAGATACTGCTGATTAGACTTTAAAAGAATAGGCATTTTCCATTTGCTAATGATGGAAATGATGATGTGGCTTGGGTTTATTTGGGTGGAGTAGAGGGGGCTTGACAGTAAGTGTGCAGAATGTAGACTTTCTGTCCTGATGCTTCGGTTCTGTTCCTATCTGCATGCTCTTCCCCAAACAGTTAACCTGAAAGAAAGCCAATGTGTCATTAATGTCTTGGTTCCCCCCTTCCCTAAAAAGCTCACGTCTTGTGACTAAGCTGCTGCGAAGTGCATGTTCATGTCATGCAGGCCTCTCTCACAGTCGGAATCCTCTGATTCTCTTCTTGTCCCTCCTGCAATGTATCACTCAGTTCTACAGTCCTCCCATCCCTGGATATTTCCCTTGGTTTTGCATCCTGTTGTGCTAAAAAATCTTGATTTCTGAGCTCACCCTCAGCACTGCTCTGGGCCGCCCAGGTGAACTGCACATAGAACACTGCGGTCTCCGAGCCTTCCTGGAGACACAAGGAAGCTCTTTGTCCATAGTGACTGAGAGTAGGGGTTTCTTACAGTGCTGTTTTGCTCCTGTCCTCAGCAACTGCTCAGGGAGCATCTGCTGGCTACTACAACAGCACATCTGCTGTATAGGAAGGGCTCTGCAGCAAAATTTTCAAAGGATGAAATTTGCTTCAGAATGGTCTGTGGATAGGAGCTGATTGCTGGAAGGCTACTTGTTCTTTGGAGGCCAGCAGCAACTCACAAGCCACCATTTATTGCTTCCTGCAGGGAAGGGAAGTTTTAAGTTGTTGCAGAGGAGAAAAGGAGGAGGTGCTTTAGATTAATAAAATGCTGATGTTTAGGTCCTGTGTTCCTGCATTAAGTGTCAGAGTAAACATCTCCGACACAACGGTTTTGAGCAGTATGTACAAATGAATTTCAGTGACAGGAAAAGGAAATTACTTGGGTTTGTGTTCAAGCTTTTGTGTTTAGATCTCTCTGCTTGATCCATTTCCATGCTTCTCAGAAGGGTTGTTTGTAGCATGTGTTAGTTGAAAGTAAGAAGTTTCTTGCTGTCTTGTTTTGAAGGACTTGGCTTTGGTAACTCTTAGGTATGTGTGCATGAGAGCTTACAAAAGCAAAAATAGCACTGGTAACTGTAATTTTGGTACACTCAAAGCACTGGTTTATAATAATATTATGCAAAAGCACATCAGGTCCTGAAGAAGATTAGGGCTCCAAAGTGTGCTCACACAGTGAATGAATGAAAGCAAGGAGTAGCCTTGACTCAGTTTTCAGCTCAGACACAGCTAGTAGAAGCAGCAGCGTAAGGAAGTTGATCTATCCAAGGTCAGTCCAACTTCAAGTACAGTGCAGCAATACCAGAAAACATCTCCAGCTGTCCTGGAACAGATTGCCAGGCTGCTTCTCCCCAAGCTTTTCTTGAGGGCTAGTTTCAGAGTTGTTATTGACAAGTGGATTTTGTGAAAATTATAGTCTTTAACAAGTGTGCAGGGTGGGGTGGGGTGTTTTTTTTAAGACTTATTGCCTCCCACTTTTCTGATGAGGGGAGCAGATCATAACTTTGTCCTGACTTCGAAGATTTTAATGTTAAACATCCAGCTGCTTGGTTTTTACCTTCTTGTCTATCAACTGAGCTGCATGCAACTTGGTAACTTTTGGCCAGCCATAGGACTTTCAGAACTATTTATCTCTGGAGAGATCACTGTCCTTTATTCCCAAGCTTCCAGTTTTAAAATACAAGTAAAAGGTAAGTATGCAGTGCAAGTATGGAATGAATGCTGTACTTAACACTAGAGCAATAAATGTCACTAAAATATTACTTAAGATATTGTTTGTCTAAGTATATATATGGACACTTGATAATACAAAGAATAAGAAATGCTAAAGGCTTACAAGATATATTTTACTGTAAATATGGAGTAGCTTTTACATGTATACATATTACCAAAGTCTTTATCAGAAGCTGTAGATGTAAGAAGAGGCAAAAGTCACAAGCAGTGGGAAAGCTTTTATTCATGTTGAACTTTGTTTTTACTGTATCCAGCCCCTGGATCGTGGCTTACATCTAATTGTTAGTAGGATAAACACTCCAGTTTTGCCATTAGAGAGACTCTTTAGTCTTAAAGTTCACTGCCATTGCTTTAGAATAGAAAAGCCAGTTGCTGAATGCTCAGATTTTTTTTTCAAGTCAGGTATTCAGGATTTTGGTCTTAATGTGGTTCTGCATTTAAGCTAATAAACTGTCAGCTTTGACCTGTATCTGCACTTTCAACACATTCCACCCAGCACAGCAATACCTCTGATTTGATTGATATGCTAGGCATCTGCGGTTCCCAGTAGCTAGATAAAACTGCCTAGGATAGCCCCACTTCTTCATTCTTGCTTATGCAGTCCTAGGAGGCTCTGTTCTCTACTTAATTCTGACTAGTTCAAACTATGCATTTTTACATTGTGCATATCGGACATAAAATGCTATATAAAATAAGCATGTGAACTAATGAGTGTTTTTTTGTTTGTGGGGTTTTTTTTGTTTTGTTTTCTTTTTTGAGCGATGTTCATAATGAAGTAACTGGAGGTAGTAGAATTGGAGTAAATGAGTAAAGAATGTAGCAGTCCTTAGTTAACTCTGTTCTAAATTTCCCAGTTTAATGGTGAATTTCCTCTGCTATGTATTGGCAACAGTTTTTGACAGAAGTACTAGTTTGTTCTACTTGTCACTTTTGATGCCTTCTCTATCTCCCAACACATACTCCCAGCACTCTTTTTAAGTAGCTGTTCAGTCAAATGGGGGGATTAACTGAAAAGTGGCAGGGACAGAGTAGCTAGAGGGTGGGGTTTTTTTTTTTCTTTTTTCCATCCTCCTCCATTCCAGCTGCTACTTTTTTTCTCCTGGATGTTTTTTTAATACTTCTGTCTTCGCTTTTGTGGAATTAGAGCAAGAAACTGGAAGGTGGTATCTCCTCTTTGCTGCTTAGTGCACATCTTACCCAGAGGCATATCTGAACTGTCAGGCACACATAGCTGTCTGCATACCTGGGGCTTACCTGTGTTTGTGCTCTCATCCACAGCTGTGTAGCCCTTGTACAGTTCCCCTTTTCAGACCCACACTGCTAGGGTGCAGTTCTATGGGGGCTGCTGTGCGTGTCCTGACCTTGACACAGGTCCAAGCACCATCTTTTGCTTGTGGTCCCCAAATGTTCCTTCCCACTCATTGTATCTGTTGAAGATTCTACTTCTGGAAGCAGAGACCCAATAGTACAGCTGCCTCTGCCCTGTGGCTGATGTCCTTCCTCAACTGAATAGAGCTTTAACATCATCTTTCCAGGTATCCAGCGTTGCTGTGGGGGCTCTGGTTTGCCACTCGCCTCACTGGGCATAGCTGGTTCATGTTGTGCAAATACACACTTGATTTGCCACGGTCTGAAAAGCAGATGCTTGTAATCCACACAGCTCTTGTGGTTGTTTTTTTTTTTGAAAAAGCCTGTCAAAATGCTGGTGTGACACTTCCCAGCTCAGTATTTCCTTGGTATTCTGCAGCTTTTCCAGGGTCAGGGCAAACGTTCATCCTGCTTTCTAGGGCACCCTCCCAGGGGCTCTGCTTCTCAGTCAGGCTTTTCCCATTGGATGTGCTGTCTTGCTTAGTCTCTCAGGCCAATCTTCTTTGACCAGAGCTTATTTGGCAGGTAAAGAAGCACTGAAAGCTTATAGTTTCCTCCTTTTTCAAGGTTTCCTCTGAGACTTTTCTTCAGCTTTGCATCTTTTAAGATAGGATTTCTCTTTGTGCTTGTTTTGCTTCCCACTGCTAGTAATTCCTATTTGTGCTCCACAGACCTTCTTTGGCGAAGCTGAATAGCTGATTTCTTTACACCGAGAGGAACACCTCAGTAAAATGCCTTTAATAACCTTACAGTATATCTGACAGAAACTGATCATGGAACAGCTTTTTTAAAAGTACTTCTTGCTATTATAAAATGTGGGGTATTTCCCTTTTAGAAAGTAGGCTTTGGTACCGATACTTGGGACAGGAAATCTTAGCTGCTGTGGGAGTGACTGAGTGTAATTATAATGGCTGTATGAAAAATGGGGTAAAACTGACAGCCTATATGAAATTGCTTAGCAGTCCTTCTAGAGCTTGTACTCATCCTGATAATAGAAGCATTGATTAAACTTGACTGAATGTGAACACATAAGCATGATCAGAACTGATCATGGACTTGTGAAGAGAATTAGTTTCCGTCACAAAACTGCCTTTTTAGGAATAACCTGCCAGTCTCACATTTGACATGGTTCACAGTAAAACTAAAAGCCGAACCTAGAAATCTTCCCTAGCACTGGTCAGCCTTACGCATCCCTTTCAGCTTTGCCTCTGGAAAGTTTAAATAGTGAATTCTTGCTGCAACTGGTTTTACTTCAGAGCTCAGTGTTTAAAAATGTGTATGTATTTAGTAGCAGTACACACACACACCCCTTCCAGAAACTGAGGTCTAGTTTTCCATTTCATAGTATGCCATATAGTAATGGCAGAGCTGAGAGGGGAGCAAAGTATTTTTTGATTCCCACTCAGGGTGTTATGAAAGGAGTGAGAGAAAACTCATTTTAAATTGAGGGGAGAAAGTATTTGACTTCTTTAAGTAATCTGGCAGTTGAAGCAGACTATTCCACAAGTTTGAAGCAGCTTTGTCAAAGCTCCTCTCATGTCAAATTGGAGTTTCACTAACTTGTAGTGAGTTGCTGCAGCTTTTTACATCAGTGATTTTGGATGACGTTAGATAATGTTGAGCATAAAGTTGTAGTTATATAGTAACAGTGATATTGCTTTAGTCAATAAAAGTACTAAGTTCAGACCAATCCTTACACCAGGCCAATGCTCTGTCACCATCAGTTGCTATCCAGTCGCTGAACACTTAAGAATAGCTGAAGTAAGATGGATAATCCAGCTCAATTTAAAAATTACTTTTAACTTGAAAGTTTATACATTTACCTTTAAAAAATGGGGGAGCCTTCCAACCACAATAACATAGTGTTGCATTGATGTATTAGAAAGAAAACAGGGGTTTGATTCCACCAGTGCTTCAGTCGGTAGATGGTTTCTATGCAGTCTCTGAAATCCACACACTGGATAGGTAGGTAAAGTCACATATTTTTAAGCCCTTGTAGGTCCCGCTTAGGCAAAGCTTTTCATCTGACTTTCTTATCTGAAAGTGTTATCCAAGAGGATGGACGTTGGATAACATTTCACCTGGGGAGGAAGGCCAAAGAGCAAGTTAATAACTGACCAGAGCATTCTGGTTGGGAGAGTTCATTTGAGGATGGCTGTTGGAAGACCGTTCACTGAAACAGGTCCTTGTAAAGTGAAGGTGAGGTGGTACAGCTCTTTACAGCTTTTCCCATCAGTGTAAGGTTGGGGTGGAGTGCTTACCCATATAAGGTCTACTTCAATTGGGATGGGTGGGCTGTGTGGTTCTTGTGTGGCTCTGGGCAAATCACTTAGCATTTCAGCTCAACATCAAAAATACTAGAAGAGAAAAAAAAAAATCATCAGAAGAACTACATATCAGAAAATACCTGATGGGGTGGCATAAAAGACAGAGCCAGACTCTTCTTTGTGGCACATGGTGACAAGACAGTAGATGATGGGCACAAAACGGAAATACAGAAAATACCTTTCAGATGTAAGAAAAACTTGTCTACTGTGAAGAGTGGTCAAAGACTGGCACAGGTTGCTCAGAGCAGTTGTGGAGTCTCCATCCTTAGAGATATTGAAAATCCAGCTGGGCATGGCCTGCTCAAGGCAACCCCACTTTGAGCTGAGGGGATGGACTGGATGATCTCCAGAGATCCCATTCCAGCCTCAGCAACTTGGATTCTGTGATTACTTTACCCAACATATCTATGCTATTGTCCAGGCTGTCTTCAGCCTTCTAAGTTTCCAGAATGCTTCACAGAAAAATATGCTCTTACTTCTAACGTTTCTTTATGCAACTTTTATTCCCTCTGTGTAAATGTGGTGGTTCAAGATAAGCAGCAAAACTAGTATTAGGTAGTTGAATGATGTCTACTGGCATGTGTTAGGTTGAGTCTTGCTGGAACTAGTGTTGTCAATATTTAGGTTTGTAATTTAGATGTTTAGCTGTCTGGTTAATCTGTTTGTATCTTAGAGCAAGAGGTATTTTATGTGGGAGCACACCTACACTAGTTACTAAATACTTCTGCCAATTCCTATTTGATATCCAGCATCATTAAAATTCATGGTTGTGCCATCTGTTCTTCATCACTTGTCATATGAGTGGTCATATGAATGTGTACTCAAACTGTGTCACAGAACTTTCCAAGGAAATGTCAGACAAGAAGAAATATGGACAAAATATTACTCTGCGTACCTAGGCTCTGTTACAAGTGTATTATCTGTATGGCATTTAAACCATTGTTTGAAGTTAATGGAGTAATGCATAATCCTGTGGTGCAATGCTTGAGGAAAATAATAGGCGTGCACTGTATGAGAGATGCAAAGAAACTTGTGTTGAAGCTATTGGAACATCTGTGCTCTTGCTAATGCTCAGAAACAATATTTTTACTATTTTATAACAGTTTTCTCTTCTATGTGATGTTGTAGGCCAGGCTGATCAGAATTATGAGATAGGTTCCCCATGCATTACAGCGGGACTTTTTCTGAGAATGTTCTAAATGGCCGATTCAAGCAGGAGCAAAGTGTTTTACTCTCTCTCCATCCCCCAAAGTTAAGGTTGTAGTAAGATATAAAGAGTTTAAATGCATTTACTCTGGTGAATAAAACTTTTTTTCAGGCTTAGTACCACCCATTTGGAACACTGAGAAGAAGAAGTATGAGTTTTGATAATCCTACAAAGCCTGGAGATGCAAGTGTTCACTGTTGCTCAGATTATCTTGCCAAAAATCAGTCTGTCTACCTATACGTCAAAGTAATCATTTGTATGAGGCCTTTAAAATGGCAAAATACTAAAATCTTTTGTTGCGCTGCCTTTAAGGTCTGACAATTAATTCTTACTGTGATTTGGAATTGACATTTTAATAGTAGATATTGAATAGTTATTTCTATTGATCACAAGAGACTTAACACAGTTCTCAGGGTGGGGAGTGTCTTTTTTGACAATTATTTAAAATTTCACACGTTTTGGTGGGGGTTTTTTGTGAAATGATGTGACTTTTTGAACACTGCTCTCAGAAAACATTGCTCTGGAACACTAACAACGCGCTTGCATGTTTGCTTCTTCAAAGTCATTCTGCAGTTTCACTCTGTTATTCCCACTAACTTGCTTTTATCAGTGTGGTTAATTTGGCTTCCTCCAAGGGAAATTAAATTTAAAAAAAATTAAAGGCTGCTGTTCCTTTAGAAGTAGTGGTTTCCAAAGCATCACTGAGAAGAAAGAGGAAAAATTAGCTTCATGTATAGCATTAGCATAGCAAGGGGGGAAAAAATATACCTTATTAAGAACACTATTAAAATGAAATCTTTTTTGTCTCTTTCCTCAACTTGAATGGGAAACTTGTATTTCGGCTTCAATGTTTTCTGTGTAACCTTGAGGGTTTTTTCTATGCAAAATGGTGTAGAATGATATTAAAGTGGTGTTCCAAAAGGGTCTTGTTTTAAAGGGAATTTGGCTATGTTTAAATTGCATTATAATAGAGTGGCTGAGCTGTTGTTCAGTAATATGGTTAGTTAATCTCTTTCCTTTTCTTCCTTATTTTAGCAGCTGAAGGTTCTAAAATACAAGACAAGAAAGTCACGTCAGGACAAAGCAACACTGGAACTAAAACAGGTACATCATTCCACATGCTTCGTGTTATAAGGCTGTTTGCCTCAGTGGTCTATGAAAAACAGCTGTCATCTTAGGAACTTTTAAAATGTTTGATGGTCTTATACCTGTCTTACTGTTTCAGTCAAAACTGGTATCAGTGACTGTTCATATTTAGTTAGGCTGGAATCTCTGATTGTTTGCAAAGAAGAAAATCTGAAAAAAAAATAATCTTTTATTTCAGTACAGTTTAAGAATGAGGGTTGGTAAGTGAGATAAGGCAACAGAAGCCACTATACTTTTATCTGTGCTTGCATGAGAATTATCTGCTGTAGGCAAAGTTTTACAGCTTTAAATAAATGTGCTTCTGTTTGGATGTTTCTTCACTTACTACAAAGCATGCCATATTCTGTAATATACTCTATACAGCAGGCAGATATTTGTCATTGTTTCACCACACCCAATTGGTAAGTTGTGTGGATTTGATTCAGTGTTCACTTACATAGTTGAAAGTCTATGTACAAAACTGCTTAATGTAGTCCTTGATGCCATGAGTTTGTTCCACTTGCATGCTTAGACCATGATCCAGAAGAGCACTTAAATATCTAAATTCTGCCTGTATTGCAATTCAGGTACCCAAGCTTAAAATATGCAGTTATTAATGATCTTTTTTAGGTGACTGAGAAAGCATAGGTGCTTGTGTTGCTGAGGACTAGGCACACTATAAGCACCCCTTTTTCAACTCTTTGATGGTTTGGCAGCTCAGTGGCTGTTCTGTCCTGACAGATTCTTCTCTGTCACCAAAGTAGATACCTTTGGCCTATGTCCCCAGAGGGAAGCAATCCCAGTGCTGTCTGTGCTCAGATCACACCCTGCATTCTCTGCCAGGCAGTGCTGGATCCAGCACAAAGTGCAGCACTCATGGCTGCCCTCAGACAGAAAGGCAATGGGAAAAAGATGAGAGAATGGAGGTAACATTACCCACTTCCATGGCAAAACCAGAACTCTTGGCACTGGACAGTATTCAATATCCTCTTTATCCTGCAATAGTTTAATCCCGGTTTTCATTTCTCAGGAGAGTGTCCTGGCTGCTCCTATGTTCCCTTCATCTATGCTGACATGTAGAAAGGAACACAAAATTCCTGTGGCTGGAGGGAGGGAGGGCACAGCCACATGTGCAGGGTTTAGCTCTGCACCCAGCTGGTGAGAGTCCATGTTGAAAAGAGAGTTCCTGAGAGTTGGTGGCTTGGTTTTTTTGTTTGTTTGGGCTTTGTTGTTGGGGTTTTTTTCTTTAGACTGCATATGAAACTTGTGTCAAACTGTTTTGGTTAAAAACCAAACCAGAGAGTTTGCAGCAGGAGTGACAGCTGTCACTATAAACAATGTTGTTACTGTCTTGAAGGTATCTACAGGCTGAACAAATACTAGGAGTCTAAGGCAATTCTGAATGTATGCAAGGCAGTGCAAAGGGAGCTAGACAAAGGAAAGAGCTTGAGATCTAAGCAATGTATCTTTTCAAATAATGCTGTGGCCTATATTTCTTTCTCCCCACAGCACCCCTGTGAACTAACATGCAAACTGGCTGTTGTTTTCCACTTGATATCCCTTTTAGTTTCTTTAGTATAAGAAAGTTTCTTTAGCACCCTAGCAGTCAAGGGCAGTCATTTGTGAGAACAGATTGAGAGGATTACAGATGGAAATGAAGAATAGTAGTCGTCTGGCTTTTGAAGTCACACTGAATGTGGCTGATAGTTACCTGAGCCACAGAAACTGGCCATACGTAGTATGAGTGACAAATACTAATTTAGCAAAATTACAACCTAATGTCTACAAATGTCAACTGTGCTTAAGAGCTCAGTGAGGATTAATTATATAGGAGATTTGAAAAGCTTGCATTTTCCTTTTGTTAATGTAAATAGGGACCAAAAGTGACTGACATTTCAGTGCTGAATTCCTGTGAAATACCATTCATGGCTTCTAAGCTCTTTTAAATAAACTAGTAAATTCTTAAAAATAATTTTGACCTCACAGTAAGTGTTGTAAGTTTATGGAAAAATACTGTTTTCATATGTAGTTTAGAGGCTTAGTTTCCAGCAATAGGTACAAAATTAATTTCCTCTTTATAGAACTATGGCTTATTTAATCTCCAAGCATCCCTCTCTGGCATAATACTAAGCATTTGTATGTTATGTAAGTGTAGTGAAATAGGTTGCTGAGCATGAGTTCACATGCATTACATCATAACCAGGCTGCAACTTCTACAGCAGCATGTGGGACTTCATGGAGAGTTCTCTGTGAGGCTTTGCATATGCCCAGTTATCAATTATTTCTGTATGAACTAAGGAATTATTGCAGTATTTATTGCAAATGACATGTTTCCCATCTCCCTGTGCAGCAACTTAAAACTATTGCCTGATGACAAATAAAAGCAAGAGAGAGTACAAAGTATCTTGTGTGTTTGTCCTGGTATTCCTACTGAAAGAGAAGAAATGTCAGTCCCCCAGGTCTTTGCCTGATGGGTTGTTAATGAGCAGAGACATGAGAAATAAAATGGGGAAGAGGCCCAGAACTTTCTTATTTTGCCACAGTTTGAAGCTATTGAAGCTTTGTACTGGGGGTGTCAGCAGATCAGATGGATTCAGAATGCAATTGGTGGAGGTTGGACTTGTAGCCAAACTATGAAGGATCATTTTCAAGGCTTAGAAAAGACATTTTAATTAACAGTGTAAGATCTGCACCAGTAATGTATGCTCCAGCTTCTAGTAGAGCAAAGGTAATGCTGGTCTGCTACAAAGGTGTTATCCCTATCTTTGTGCCAATATTGATTTAGCTCTTTGTGATCCCAAATGCATGGAAGCCAGCTTGTTACTGAAGACATACTTATACTCTACATAGCCTGTAACTTAATGTGAATTCTTAGGATTGTTCTAGCATCCTGGGGTGTTGGGAGGGGGTGCTGTGTGTGTGTGCGTGAACGTTATCAGGTGTGTGATAGAAAAAAATAATTGGATATCTTCAAACAGAATGGCAGAGGGTAGCTTTAAAAATTTATTTTATCCCTTCCATTACTTATAATTAGGAATTCTTAAGGGACACCTTTTCACTTTGCCTGTCCATGTAACACTCCTGCCTCTTTGAAGAATTGCTGCTTCTCCCTGATGGGAAATATCCTCTTGAGGGGAAAAAAAAAAAAAAAAAAAAAGAAAAAGCCTGGAAGGAGAATAGTACATTCTGAAAGAAGCAGGATTTTACATTATTCCCCAGTGTCTCATCATTCTCTGTCAACTCGATGTTACATTGACTTTGCTGACAGCCCTTGAAGGGAATCCTTGTTTTCCAGGGGAGGCATATTGGATGTGCATTATTCCACTAGCGCTAATTACTCATGCTACAGAAATTCATGTTTTGTGAATCTTGCGTGCCAGCCACAAGAGAGAAGGAATATTATTACCCTTTTGACCTGTGTATGCATGCTGAAGAGACTGCACGCAAATCAGCACACTTTTTAACATCAGCCAAATGTTAAACTATACTATATATCAGTCAAATCTATGCAATGGCATGGCTAGGCATAGTTCCACTGTTAAAGGTTTGATTTCTGACTGGGTGATGGGTTACCTTTGTCTTTGCTGGTGACTTGTTCACTTGTTGCACCTTTCATTGGGGCTATCACATTTGAATGTTCTTCTTCCTACCAACTATGCAATGGGTTTTCTCCTTGCAGCTCTTATTTTGCATTGCTATTAATGTCATTAATGGGGGCTGTAGTCTCTGACTGTTGTTGAGATGATAGTTTTTCACTGATGAGAGTTCAAGAATAAACTGAAGCTAGTCATCAGTGAACTCGTTCATCCAAGAAATCCTGTCATCCTGATGCAGAAATTTCTGTTAGAGTATGAAATGCGCATTACTGATTTTTCATCTAATTAAAATCACTATTCAAAATCTGTCTAGCACATCCTCACTTCAGGGATTTATTTTTGCAAATATCTTTAACATCATTTTTATGACCCATTGTATTGTTTAGCTAGTAACTTTTTCATAAGTATGCAGTCTATACACAAATAGGCTGACTTTACATGTTTGTACAAATTGCTTATGTGTGCGTTTGCACTGAAAAATGAAAAGGATCTGTTGTCTTGTTTTTATGTGCACTTCCATGGTGACGGTATTCTAGGTAGTTCTTTATCTTAAAATACTTGAAAGCTGAGTTCCCCTCAATACTGAAATAAATCAGACCATTTATTTATACCCAGAAATATTTTTTATTTTTCTGTGTTTTCTTTTTTTTACTTGTGTTTTTATTCAAAGGAGACTTTTTCAGCACTGGTGGAAAAAAAAGCATAAAATCAATGCTTTTCCAGATTTAACAGAACAGGCTAAGGGTGAGCAGGAAATTAGTTTTTGCAGCATGTTCAGATGAATTGTTAACTTGGATTTTGTTCCCTTTTTTCTGGAACAGCTCCACTGCTGAGGCTGGAAGTAGGATGCTGGCTCTTTAGCATTTTGTTGTCTTCCAGAGAACTCATGAAGCAGCTTGAATTTTTATGTCAAGCCTGGGCTGTGACACAGATTTTTCATATCATCCTTAGTCTCATTGCTGTAATCCAAGTGGCCAGTTGCAGATATTTTAAAAATTGTGTACCTAACTTTCAACCTACCAGGACAGTTGAGGAAACTAGCACCTTACTTTTCTGGTATTATACCAGTCCATGCATGTGATGCACTGTCTTAATGTGTTTGCCAGAGCCTTTAACACACGCACGCACAAACATTGGTGGACTTCAATACCATGCTGTCTTCAGCAGCTCAGCCATAACTGCTACAGTGTTTTGAGGCAGCCTCTTTTGCTTGAGTACTGAGGTGCTTCAGTCTTGTGAAATAGGTCTTACTGTTTTTTTGAGGCAGTACTGGTGGGAAGAGCATGCTGCATTGTAATAGAATTTCCTGTGGATGCAGTTTGGAGAGAGGTTATAGAATAATAGACAATATTTTGTCAGAATGCTCTCAAGAAATCAATTTGTTATAGGCTTGGAAACAAAACAAAACTTATTCCTGGTTTTTCACAGGCAGTACTCTTGCTTGGAATTCTGAGTTAAAACTTGGTCCATTCTTTGGGAGTGTTTTACATCTTGATAATTAGAATGCATTCCTATTTTTTTAATTGTTCCTTTTTTTTTTCCATAAGATGGATTTCTGGAAAAGTGATCTATTTTGAAAGTAGAATAACTAGAGTGGTTTAATGATCATTCCCCTAAAAGCGTATTTGTGGTACTATTTGATTTTATGCTATATGCCTAATTTTCCCCCTCCCTCCATTTGTAGATCATCCAACAATACTAAAGGTTGATGACAGGCAACGGCTTGCTAGAGAACGGAGAGAAGAACGAGAAAAACAGCTAGGTAAGGCCTACTCTGTATTGGTTTTTATTGTTTGGGGTTTTTTTAATGCACTATCATCTGCAAGCAATGTTTTTGCCAGTTTGCTTTTAGGAGCATTCAGCAAACTGGTTGTGCTAGATATGCAATAATGTCATTCTAGATACAATAACACATCTTTAAAGTAGATCTTTTAATTCATGCACAGCTTGAGATTCATCGTTACTATATCTTTCACATACCTATTACTTTTGTGAATCTGAATGAAAAATTGGTTTATTTCTGAAATCATGCAAGGAAGCTTCACTGATGTAAATGGAATTTTGAAGTTTTAGAATATTTTACCAATTAAGATTAGACTACTTAATATGTTGAATGCATCCTTTATTGCGATAAAGCAGAATCGCAGAACATGTTGCCAATGTTTTGTTTGAATTTTTCTGTATAAACTTGTATTTGTTTCAGGTAAAACCTTTAGTAGGTGTCAAATAGATGTGCTCAATATCTTAAAAAATGTCACCTGTACATGAGCATGTATAGCATTGTTCAAGTGAATAGTGAAGGTGAAGGTTACTTAACAAGTGGCTAGTGATGGGCGGTATACTGAGTGTCATGGTGAGAAAATTATAGAATTATGTGAAGCCAAATTGATGGCTTTCTGAAAACTATTTATATGCTTGGCTGCCACAACATTTTGTGGCTGTTGGGAGGCTGGGGAGCACAAGTATTTCCTCTTACTTTTTTACATGTTCGCCATGATTTCTTTGGATGCTACATTGTTCTTATGGCTTGAGAAACACAAATTCTTTATTTCCACTTTCTAGCTTCTGTGAGTTTATAAAACTGTATCATAACTCCAGCCAGAGTTATGCTGCTTTTTCTAACCTATAGAACCATTATTTATTGCCATCTGGCTCTTAATAGCATTAATATCCTTCCTTCTTTTGAGCACCTTATAATGTTGTGCTAGCCATGCATGAATCACTAGGGTTGTTTTGGAGGGGAAAAGGAAAGCTTTGGTTTGGCTTGCTCAAGGGAAAACATGACAGGATGTTTGGCAGTCACTAAAAAGCTGCCCCTGGAGCTGAGGTTGATGGTATGTCTAGGCTAAGTTTCTTCAGGTTCCAGAGCAAATGGAGGTTACTGGCCCATTTTAATTAATTCATCATAGATGACACTTCCATGTCTTGAATTTATTCTTTTTTCAAGTTTGATCCTTATGTAGTAACAATGCTTTACTTAAGTGCAGAGAGAGATGCTTTCCTCTGATGCTTTCAGTTTTCCTGAACTCTGATTTTTCTAGCTGTTGATAAATGAATATTTGTTACTGGAAGGACATGACTTCCATTGAAAAACGTGCCATTTTATCATAGAATGGTTTGGGCTGAAAGGGCCTGTCCTACTTTTGGCTGGGATAGAGTTAATTTTCTTTCTAATAGCTGGTATACCGGTATGTTTTAGATTTATTTACACAGTGAGCATCTGTGTGGAGCTTAGTTGCTGGCCTGGGGTTAAAACAACAGTACCTTAAAGATACCTAGTTCCAACTCCCCTGCCATGGGCAGGGACACCTTCCACTAGACCAGGTTGCTCAAAGCCCATCCAACCTGGCCGCGAACACTGCCAGGGATGGGGCATCCACAACTTCACTGGGCAGCCTCTTCCAGTGCCTCACCACCCTCATAGTAAAGAATTTCTTCCTTACATCTAATCTAAATCTACCTTCTTCCAGTTTAAAACCATTACCTATCATCCTCTCATTACACTCAGTGATAAAGAGTCCCTCCCCATCTTTCCTGTAGGCCCCCTTTAGGTGCTGGAAGGCTGCTATAAGGTCTTCCTGGAGCCTTCTTTTCTCCAGGCTGAACAACCTCAACTCTCTTCAGCCGGTCTTCATAGGGGAGGGGCTCCAGACCCCGATCATCTCTGGGGCCCTCCTCTGGACCCGCTCCAAGAGGTGCATGTCTTTCTTATGTTGGAGGTCCAGAGCTGAACACAGTACTCCAGGTGGGGTCTCATGAGAGCAGAGCAGAGGGGCAGAATCACCTCCCTCAACCTGCTGGCCATGCTTCTTTGATGCGGCCCAGAACAAGACTGGCTTTCTGGGCTGCAAACACACATTGCTGGCTCATATTCAGTCTTTCATCCACTAATACTCCCCCCAGGTCCTTCTCCTTAGGGCTGCTCTCGATTCACTCATTGCCCAGCCTGTATTTGTGCTTGGGATTGCTCTGACTCATGTGCAGGACCTTGTACTTGGCCTTGTTGAAGTTCATAAGGTTCTCATGGGCACACTTCTCAAGCCTGTCAAGGTCCCTCTGGATGGCATCCCTTCCCTCCAGCATGTTAACCGCACCACACAGCTTGGTGTCATCAGCAAACTTGCAGAGGGTGCACTCAGTCCCACTGTCCGTGTCATGGACAAAGTGACAAACAGCACCAGTCTCAATACTGACCCCTGAGGAATGCTGCTCGTCACTGGTCTCCACTCAGACATTGAGCCATCGACCACAACTCTTTGAGTGCAGCCATCCAGCCAATTCCTAGCTATCGATTTGTCCATCATCAAATCCATGTCTATTCAATTTAGAGACAATGATGTTGTGCAGGACAGTGTCAAATGCTTTGCACAAGTCCAGGTAGATGACATCTGTTGCTCCTCCGTTATCCACCAATGCTGTAGCGCCATCATAAAAGGCCACCAAATTTGTCAAGCATGATTTTCCTTTAGTGAAGCCATATTGGCTGTCACCAGACACCTTATTTTCCATGTGCCCTAGCATAGTTTCCAGGAGGATCTTCTCCATGATCTTGCCAGGCACAGAGGTGAGACTGGCTGGCTTGTAGTTCCCCAGGTCCTCCTTTTTTCCCTTTTTAAAAATGGAGGTTATGTTTCCCCTTTTCCAGTCAGTGGGAACTTCCCCGGACTGCCATGACTTCTCAGATATGATGGACAGTGGCTTAGCCACTTCATCTGCCAGTTCCCTTGGGACCCATAGATGCATCTCATCAGGTGCCATGGAGTTGCATCTTCAGGTTCCTTAGATCATCTCAAACCTGATCTTCTCCTACCGTGGGTGGTTCTTCATTCTCCCAGTCCCTGCCTTTGCTTTCTGTGACTTGGGTGGCATGGCTGGAGCACTTGCAGGTGAAGACTGAGACAAAAAAGTCATTGAGTACCTCAGCCTTCTCCATGTCCTGGGCAACCAGGTCTCCCATGTCCTTACAGAGAGGACCTACATTTTGCCTAGTCTTCCTTTTATCACCAACAAACCTATAGAAGCTTTTCTTGTGCCCTTGATATACCTGGCCAGATTTAATTCTATCAGGGCTTTGGCTCTCCTGACCTAATCCCTGGCTGCTTGGACAATTTCTCTGTATTCCTCCCAGGCTACTTGTCCTTGCTTCCACCCTCTCTTAGGCTTCCTTCTTGTCTGACTTTTTTGCCTGACTTCCTCTTTATTGGGATGCACTGCTCCTGAGCTTGTAGGAGGTGATCCTTGAATACTAACCAGCTTTCTTGGGCCACTCTTCCCTCCAGGGCTGTATCCCACGGTGCTCTACCAAGCAGATCCCTGAAGAGGCCAAAGTCTGCTCTCCTGAATCCAGGGTAGAGAGCTTACTGTGTTCACTCCTCACCACCCTGAGGATCTTGAACTGCACCATTTATCGTCACTGCAGCCAAGGCTGCCCTTGAGCTTCACATTCCCCACCAGTCCCTCCTTATTAGTGAGAACAAGGTCTAGTGAGCACCTTTCCTTGTTGGCTCCTTTACCACTTGGAGAAGGCAGCTGTCATCAGCGTGTTCCAGGGGTTCCTGGATTGCTTATGCCCTGCTGTATTGTCCTTCCAACAGATATTGGAGTGGTTGAAGTCCCCTATGAGGACCAGGGCTTGTGAACGTGAGGCTGCTCCTGTCTGTTTATAGAGGGTATCATCTGCTCAGTCTTCCTGATTGGGTGGCCTGTACCAGACCCCAGTATAATGTCACCTGTCCCTGCTCTCCCTTTAATCCTGACGCATAAGCTCTTGGTCGGCTCCTCATCCATCCCCAGGCAGAGCTCCATGTACTCCAGCTGGTCGTTGACATAGAGGGTGACACCCCCTCCTTGTCTTCCCTGTCTGTTCTTCCTAAAGAGCCTGTATCCTTCCATTCTAATCCTCCAGCCATAGGAACCATCCCACCACATCTGCATGATGCCAGTAAGATCATAGCCCTGCAGGTGTGCACATGCCCCTAACTTCTCTTGTTTATTCCCCATACTGTGTGCGTTTGCATAGAGACATTTGAGTTGGGTCCCTGATGAAGCTGATTTACTGGCTGGAATTCCTTCATGCAGCTCTTCAGGTGCTCTCCTGCTGGCCTGTGATCCTTCTTCAGGCTGTGTGACATATTTTAAAAGCAACATCAAACTGTAGGGTTTTTTTTAAAGTTGAAAGGGAATCCTTCATTCCTATATGGGAGAGTTCGGCATGTCTCTTTGATATATGAGTGTACTGTGTGTTCTTCCATGAAGCATTATTTTGGATTAACAAGAAAACTGAAAGTTGTGTTGTACTTCTTTCTGTGTATTTGTCTGCTAACACTATGATTTAGGAACTGTCTCCTGAGATTTCTGTTCCAGTACAGCAAAGCAATGATTTTTTACAATGGCAAGCAAGCTTTGGGGTTTTTTTTAGTGCAGAACCTAGATAATCCGTCACTCGTGTCGTGAACCATAGCAAAGAAATGCCTAAGCTGTCTGTCTTAAAAATCAAGTTGTATAATGTTGTTACATAAATGTGTCTCACTGAAAATTAGAGTTGGATTCTGTTAATACTGGGACATCAGCCATGCTACAGTAAAGCATCTGAAGGAAGGATTTTTTTTTTTTATAGAATTAAGTTGGATTTAAGCTTAATTCCTCTCCTTTTGATTCAGGGGATCTGTCAAGTTTAGCAAAGGCTTCCTTTTAAGCAAGAGTTGAGAATTTCAGTCATACCTCAAGTGAAATTATTCCCTCCCCCGCCCCCAAAAAAGACAGTGTTTAGTTCTCTAAGTGTAGAGCTGGTACTTTCAGCAACTGGAACAGCAGGAGATCATATTATCCATCTTTTCATGAAAATTAAGTGGTTTGACCCTTCCGTTGAGATCATGTGGAATATTACTTTAATAATGATTATGTTTGTTTATTGGGAAATATTCTGATGTTATAGGAGGGTTGATTTAAGACCAAATTTTTTCCCCCTTTTGGTTACTCAATATTTAATTTTTTTCAAGGTCAGTGTGCTGTGATAGATGTGGTTTTCACTTTGGTATAATGGGCTCTGCACTCTTGAGATTTGCTTGCACCTAGCAGTGGTATTTTAGCAATCTTATTCTACTTACCACACTTGGGTGTCTACCTCTTCTCTTTTTAATGAGAATTTAGAGAGTAGGAAAGATAAGTGGTGTAATTTTTGTTGTCTGGATACATATAGCATATGCATGGTGGGACTGTTGGTATCTGCTGTTTCTTGAGGATCATGTTACGCTACCTAACTGAAAAGAATAAAAAGGCTTCTACAAAAATGCCCCTTTCACCTTAGTGCATTAATGTCTAGTTTTGAAACTTGCTTTAGAAAATGCAGAAGGCACACAGGGACATGTATGCTATTTCAGCTAATCATGCCATAATGAAGAAAGGATTTTTTAATTCCTTCACTGTAGGAAAGGCATTGTTTTTTGAAATGCCATCCCAACATTTTTGAAAGATGAATTCTTTGGCTTTTTTCTGTGCAATTCATGTTTGCCATGACTAATAAGTTCTATTGCTTTTTGGGTTTTTACCTTTATTCTTAAACTTGCCTTTTCATGTGGGCAGAAATAAAGGAATTGCTTAGGAGCCATGGTTTATTCCCCTGACCATTTGGTAATGTGTATATTACTTGTTGATATGCACTTTCAGACCTTTAAAGGATTATTGGGGTAATCTTTACTTGATTTTATAACTAATGCTTCTGATGTGTCACCTGCTCTTTAGTAATCATATTTTCATTTTGTGCTGTTTCTGCTAGCACTCTTTCCTACAGTGCCTATGCATGAAATTAATGTCTGCCCTTTAAAATATGAATACCAGATCTCTTTGTATGAGACCAACCCTCTTGGTCATGCAAGACGGGAATCCCAAGACAGGTGGTGGTAGGTGAGGGTGATAGCTGTCAAATGAGGCTGCTTTTAGAGGACAGAGTGAAGGGAGCTGCCACACTTCTGGCTCCAGCTCAGCACTATGGCTCCTTCGCATGTGTCAGGCTGTACCAGCTGTGTTTGGCACTGTAGGCTGTGAGACACATGTCAGAACTGAGTTGTGTGTGAAGGCAAACATGATGGGTGGCCTAACGTATTGGGTTTCTGTGGCAAGGTTTTGGTAGCGGGGGGCAGGTTACAGGGGTGGCTTCTGTGAGAAGCTGCTGGAAGCTTCCCCTGTGTCTGACAGAGCCAATGCCAGCTGGCTCTAAGATGGACC
>JANZLQ010000086.1:24998515-25077995 GCA_026212715.1 Elanus axillaris | reverse complement strand
AGGAGCCCACAGAGCAGGTTTTCTGGCAGGACTTGTGACCCCATGGGGGACCCACTCTGGAGCAGTGTGCTCCTGAAGGGCTGCACGTCATGGAAAGGACCCACGCTGGAGCAGTTTGTAAAGAACTGCAGCCTGTAGGAAGGACCCACGTTGGAGAAGTTCGTGGAGGATGGTCTCCCATGGGAGGGGACCCCACACTGGAGCAGGGGAAGAGTGTGGTGAGTACTGCCCCTGAGGAGGATGAAGTGGCAGAAATACCGTGTGATGAACTGACCGTAAACCCCATTCCCTATCCCCCTGTGCTGCTGGGGGTGTACGTAGAGAATCCAGGAGTGAAGTTGTGCCCGGGAAGAAGGGAGGGGTGGAGGGAAGGTGGTGTGAGATTTAATATTATTTCTCATTACCCTGCTCTGTTTGATTTGTAATAAATTCCCCAAGCTGAGTCTGTTTTGCTCACGTTGGTGATTGTTGAGTGATCCCTCCTGTCCTTATCTCAACCCACAAGCCCTTTGTGATATTTTCTCTCCCCTGTCCAGTGAAGGAGGGGGGAGTGACAGAACGGCTTTGGTGGGCACCTGACATCCAGCTAGGGTCAAGCCATCACAGTCTTCACACTGGAAAAGTTTAACAAAACCTTCTGCATTTTCAGTAGGGGGGTGTCACCCTTAACTCTGCCATATTTGTTGTATCTGTGTGGGCAAATTAAACAGCACTGAAGAGCATTCCTTGGTGCCAAAACTCAATTGTTCTTGCTATTGAACTGTTATGATGGATCCTGGCAGGGTTTTGACTGCAGCCAGCTATCTGTCTTCTTGCTGATTCCCAGACAACGTTTGGGAATTAGCAAGGGAGGCTCATGAGGGCTTTTTCCTCATGTGTTGATCGACTACTGTCGCCATTTTGGAGGGTAGAAGTCTAGTAGTACAGTTGAAAGTTGTTTCTTGGCAGGTGGTCTCTAGGCACATTCCATTTATTAGCATAGACCTGGTTCTCCATGACTGCAAAGAAGAATCGTAATGTGTTTTTCAACAGGCAGAGTTACTAGGATTTTAATATGGGTTTCATTCGGATAGCCTTAGGTCGTGGCCTAGCAAAGAGGAAGAGTTGGGGATTTCTTGGTTTTACTTCACAGTATCTTGGTCCCTGATTCTTGAGAGAACCATTTTAAGTCTTGCATCTGTGTATGTTTTATCTACACTAACTAGACTGAACTTTTTTATCGCAATTAAGATCCTGACAAGGACATATGGCTCATTTAGTTTCTGGCATTGGGAACAAAAGATGGTAATCTTGCCATCTGAATTAACTCTTCCTTTAAGGAAATGTGCTATTAATCTTAGTTTTTATAATATGTCTGAGTTTCAGGTTGGCTAAAACCATTAAATTCTTAATACTTAGAGTGCATAAGCATTAAAATAGTATTTTAAAGATCACATGATACAAATTCCTCTCCCATTTGAAAATGATCATTGGTAAAACATCACATTAAAAAGTACACTTTTTTTTCTGTCAGTGAATTCCTTCTGGCTTATTCTGTTCTCTGGCAGCTGGTGACAGAACTTTATCTGACATTTCCACAGTCAGAAGGCCCATGGAAACTGGGAATCAATGACCCCAGCATATGAATCATTTTGGGATGTTCTCATAGGACTTGAGTGTCAGAAGGATTTATAAGACAAGAAAACAATTTTAAAGGAAGATTTAGTTTGAAAATTTCTGTGCTGAATGACCCTCAGAGCCTTTTTACTGGGGAAGGGTTGGCTTAGAGAATCTAACATTAACTTCAGCTTTAATTACAGCTCTGAAGTTCACCTTTTAATTTAGCCATTTCTGTGGCCTGATGGAACGTCCCCATTTATAGGTATGGTTAAAGCATCACTGATCCATTTTTCTGCTAACACAGCAAGGAGGCGATCACAGTCTCGGACAGTGTGGAGCTGGCAGTGAGGAAAGGTGAAACAGTGGTCAGAGGAGAAAGCTATTGCTGAGGTCAGTGCTATTAAGTCAGAAAAGATAAAGGCTGGAAAGACTGACAAAGGCTATAGGTAAGGTATAGGTAAAGGCTCAGGTAAGCTGTCCATCCAAGGTGGATGCAAAAGGCAGATTGAGAAAAGGTGGTGCTAGACTGATCTGCCTTCATATAGGCAGTAAACCAGAAGGAAAAGGACTAAAGTGAAGAGATAACAGAAGGGGCAGCAAAAGAAGAGCTGGGGATACCTCTCTGCTTCACATGGATAAACAAAAGATAGAGGCTTTGACGCTTAATGCATGCTCCCCCTTCCCTCCCAGCCTAAAACCCCTGCAAAGAATGGCTTTCTGTGCATGACTGGGGAAAGAAAATACAAAATGATTTCCACAAAAGACATGTGCA
Organism: Elanus axillaris; assembly: GCA_026212715.1. Lineage (NCBI taxonomy): Eukaryota > Metazoa > Chordata > Aves > Accipitriformes > Accipitridae > Elanus > Elanus axillaris. Next base: position 25,075,624 of record JANZLQ010000086.1, on the reverse strand, counting down.
TGGTTTGCAGTTAACATCTCCCACATTAAATTAGTTAATTCTAGTGTAAAATTGATTGGTTTCAAGTCTTACGTGTCTCTTAATATTGGAATACTTCTTTCTTGACTGACCTTGTTTTCTTTTGTTCTCTTATTCACTTCAGAGGTGCCAGAAGTATAGCCTTAATTATGTTGCTTTGTAATCTAATCTAGCATTACTAGTTTGCAAACAAGCAGAAGGTATTAACAGCATGTCCAGGGCTCAATTTCCAAATCTTGTTTTTATGTTCTAATTTTCTGTCCTTGTGTTGCATGACTGTGTTCAAATTTATAGATTGTACTAAGTAATGAGATAGAACAAGGATGAGGCTGTGACTTTTCTTTATATTTTCTAGTTTTAATGTAAATGTTCCTACACTATTTAAGCTTTCAGCATACGGGTACTATTTGAATGACAACCAAGGTTTCTTTGAATGATTCTTGCATGTTGTCAGACAATGTGTGTTATTATGAAGGAGAGAAGTATTGTGAAGTTGTTACGGCTCAGCCCCAAGAAAAAGCCTTCTCATTGGACTGTACCTCTACTGGAGTCCAGCATTGGCTCAGGACCAGGCATAGCTCTTAGTATAACTTCTGGAGGAACAATCATAAAAATAGGTATTTTCCCCTTCCACATGCTGCAAATTGGCTGCTCTTCCAAGTTGATTGGACCTTTTAGAGGTATCTTCCATTTCCTGTAGGCTCATCTGCTGATTCCTTCTATCAGCAAGGCATTTTGATGTATGTGTCTCCGTGAAGCATGGCTTGTTGCGCTTCTAGAACCACACTTATGTATTCAGAATAGGGCTTAATATCCCTAATTTTTACCCTAGAGTAGGCTTTTTTAACCCTTGAGTAAACTTCAATTTTTACCCTAGATTACAATTTGTTAATTTCTGTCTGGGATAGTAGGAAAGAAGTTGCCGCACATTCATAAACAGGGACATGAGAATGAAATAAAAAGATGTTATTTTAAACTTTTTCTTTTTTCTGAAGGTGTCATCAGATAGCTAAGAACACTAATTTATGTCACTGTATGTACCTACCTTGTAGATGGCAAAAACTGAGACCTTAAATTCATGCAAGAATGTCAGTAGTGCATACAGCAAGCAGTGAAAACAAAGGAGATTAGTCTCCTTTGATTATCAATAAGAGAAAAATGTAGGAATTAGTACTTAATCTTTCCCGCTTTTATTTTTTTTTTTTATTTCCCTATCTGTGGAAAAAATTAGATTCATGAAAATAGATACTACACTTTTTTCTCAGAAAACAGATGTATCGTAAATCATGCTTTAATGTACTAGTTAAATACTTGGTCCAAGCATAAAATTAGTAGCCTCCTCATGTTAAGATGGATGTATATTTTCTGCTGCTTTTGCCTGTAACTTAAAGGTGATAGGAAGACATAGCTTTTATATTTGTTTGAAATCAGACCTGTTTATTTTGTTGTAATTTATTCCAGTCTAACATTTCCATTTGCCTTGGTAATCTATCACTAATGTGTGTTTCTGTTATTGAGTTGTCTTTCCTTGTCAAAAAATAGGATTTTATTGTCCCTTCTCTGAGGAGCAGAAAGTTTAAGATTAGTGTTCTATCCAGAGGTTTAACATTCTGATTGTCTTCTCAGTAGTGAGAGTGTATGTGAAAGTTAACTCTTTTACATACCAAAACACAAAAATGTTTTCAGCCTTTCTCTTCCTGAATTTAGTCTTGAAAGTCCAGATATGCTATTTTCATTACTTTTTCTAAACAACATGACAGGCCGAAGCCTATGGAAACCACCGCAAATAATGCTCCAAGGAGGTCTAACCATTTACATCAATGACAGAAAGAACAAACAATATCTATGTCTTTTATAGGCAAATTAATATTCCAGTGACATCAGTTAAGAAAGTTGTGATTTTTTTAAAAGTCTTTGCTTTTCTTAATTTCTTGTATCCTTCAGGAAGTACTTTATTTTCAGTAGAAAACTAATGAGCCTTTTCATGCTGGGTTGCCACTGGAAGCAGGTTCCAGGCACAAAAGATTCAGATGATCTCAGGATCTGTGGAAGTCTTTTGGCTCACAGCAGTGGCTTGTCTTGATATGATCATTAGAGTATATACATAAGTGACTATTGAGTAAAAGCCAACATGCTACAGCTAGATGGACTTCAATGAGATACGTACTACTAAGCTCCTTAGGTAATCTTAGCTTTTTCAAAGAGAATGGATGTTTCAAAACTTATGCAAAATAGTTTGATTGAATTCTAGTTTTGAAAACTACATTGTTTGGGTTACTTAGTTTGTTCAGAGTCTACGTAATGGGGTGTGTGCATGCCTTTTTTTTAATTCATTTGTATATCACCATGGTGATAGGATGCTGTAAGACTCTACCTAGAGCATTTCCTATGTGAAAGTAGGTCTAACATACATTGCAAACATGATGTTGCATAATGGAACAATCTAGTTCCACTCTTGAATGGTTAGCTAGGGAAGCTAAAGCTTATAACAAAGATCAAATTATGCAAATTTTGTATGCAATAAATGAAATGGATTCCAGTTTAAGAGGAGGATAGGGAATGGTTTTCTTTTGTTTTGGTTTTTTTTTTCCCAAGATCCATTTCTGTGATATCTATAGATAAATAATAAAAATTGGAAATTAAAACTCACTATTATAGTTTGTGCATGTTAGAATAAAGTAAGTCCATAAAATTGTATACCTTTTAAAAGTTAAAATATTACAAGCTCTGCATCTACATTTATCTGTGCAATACTATCCTCAGAACTGAAATAAACCCTCTAAACATTTCTGTATCAGAAATGAAACATAACGGTAGGCTGTAATAGGAAACAGTTCAGCAGGTGAAAACTAGCAGGAGAAGCTTCATGGGAAGTAATTATGCAGAAAGAATAGAAGGAAGAGAGTAATACCTTATCCTCCAGGAATGGCATTTCAGTTATTTAACATTACTGCAGTCTAGCACTAATGAATGATTATTTGAGGATAAAAATGAAGATAAAACCTTAGACTTGAAATGGGAAAAAAATGATTTAAAGTATTGTGTTGTTCACAGTGTATTATTAACTAAGATCTGTTGAAGTTTGGTTTTATGAAGTGTTTTACCTGTTCAGGCCCGTAAACTCAGGCCCTGAATGTCTCTTCCCTTCCTTTTGTGTCTTCATGAGTAATAGGCATGATTTCCCAGCCTCACTGTGTCTTTTGTGAAACTTCTGTCTTCAGATAGGTGTCCAGTATATAGTAATTGGTTCTATTGATGGAGGAGAAAATTAATTTTTGGAGAAAACATATCCTAAGCTGGGGGTATGACTTGTCAGGGAAACAGAAATGTGATACTGCTCAGAACAGACCTGTAGAGGTCCTTGAAGCTGAGACAAAAACTTTTAAATTTAATGTCTGTGGAGTTAGGCAATGACTGAAAGCTTGGGGCAGAGGCTTTCACAAATTTGTGAAATATGGAGAAGACATATTTTGTAACCTTCCTTTTAGGTGTAGGGTAGGTTTGAATTAGTCTGGTGCGAACAAGGTATAATTAGCTTCTCTGCATGTATTGCATTGACCTGCTGTCAAATTCAGCAAACTATTGAGCCCTGTCTTGCTGCAGGAGAGCTCAAGCAGGCTGTGCTGCACTCCCCAGCAGTCTCATTTCTGCCCCAAGGCTTCTTCTGGTTTCAGAACCCCCTAAACCCACTCTGCTTACCCATCTGCCCAGGCTGACCAATTTTCACTGGGACCAGCTGCAGCTAAGAGTGTTGGAAGAAAAAAGCCATGGAAGCAATCTGGTTTTAACCAGATTGTTTCCTTGGTCTATCTGGTCTCAATCCTGTGAGCAACATTGTCAGGAGGGCAAATGCTGCTCCTCTTGGTGTCAGCCAGCTCTTTGGTTAAAATGGTCATGAAACCTCACCAAAATAGGTAGAAGTTAATACAATTTTTAAATGTGTTTTGAATGGGGAGATCTGAAGTGGTCCTCTCCTGTAATAATAAGTGTTAACTTTCTCTAAAATTTTCATCAAAGATTCAGGAGAAAGAAGGCATTAACATGAAATGTATGCAGTGCAGAAATCAAAGATTAATGATACTCTTTATTCTTTTTCCCTTTAAGTTTAAGAACATCTTCTTCCAGTTTTTAGATGGTATTAAATATAATAAGTACCACTTTCTTTTTTTCTTTTTTTTTTTTTTTTAAAGTTATCCTCATTTGCTGAAGAAAACAAGATAAATGCACATAGAGTAAGTGGAAAGAACAGTACAGTTCATTGATGTGGCTGCCTACTCTTGGGCTGACCCTATTGTGCAATCCAACTGTGCAGAAGCTAGTAGGAAGCTTTTGCAAAAATCACAAGCTTTCTGGTGACATGCTGTCAGTGGTTCTGCCCAAGGCTTGGCTAGAGAAGTTAGACTGTTAAGCAGAAGGCAAAGACAAAATGAAGAGGCCAGTACCTCAGAGGTGACATGTCTTACACTTCAGCTCTTCAGGATGTAACCAAATTGTTGGAGTCTTAGGGCTCAGAGTAAGCCCAGTCTTCTCTGGACCTGGGCAATAGAAAGACAGCATCATGAGGGGTTATATAGCTCCAGGAGAAGAGCAGACCATAGTGAGAGTCATCTCTCTGTCCATCCATTCTCTTGGTCAGCTATTGGCTCCCAGGAAGGGACAGCAGATGCATGTTTCTGGTTTACAAATTAGTCTGGCATTTGGAACACCAATTTCTGGTGTTTATTTTGTTATGTTGTAAGGCTTTAATATACAAGGAGCCTTTGCAGATTTCAGTTGGCCTGGAAGCTGCTTTTCCTGTCATATTCTGCTATTATCTGCCTTAGTCTACAGTTCACATTTCTCCTTAAAGTCACTTAACTAAATTAGCATAGAAAAGTATTTCTATAAATCTTCTGGTGGCTCCTGCATTGTATTAGTATTTTACATTTGTAGGTGTCACTTCTCACACCTCATGTTAGCAATTATCTAAGCAACTGTACAGTATTCTAGTTATGATTGTTAAGTTTCTTGCAAACATCTCACTGAACTTTCACCCATCTTGCCAAGAGGGTGTCATATGGTTGCTTGTAGCTGCTGAACAAACATCTCTGCTAGTTTGTGTACCACAGCAAAGCTGAACACACTGTTTTCATTTCTCAGCAAAGTATTTGAGATTTGAAATGGTAGAAAGCTATTTTCTTAAGGGAGATACTCTACATATGGACTGGTCTACTCAGGGTAGAGGTTTTTTGTGAATGTGTATGCAAGTACATAAGGTTTAGAGTGCTATCCAAGTTCTTTATTAGGTGAGGTGGGATTTGTTTGAGTTGGGCACAAAAGTGCAGAAGAGCAGTTTGGTGAAGATGAGTCCTAGTGTTAAAGAAGCAATTGCAGTGTCTGCTCTGAACACCTAGAAGCATTTGGGGTTTTTTGGTTTTGGTATGTGGTTGTGTCAACACAAATATTTCTGATAATTGAAGGCTAGAGTTGCTGTTCTAGAGTACGTGATTATAACAGTAGGCTCTCCTACCTCTGCCCTGGTGGAATTTTAAAAATACTGTCTCAGACTTAGGTAGAGAATGTACTTACATTGCTGGCCTTGGAAATTGAAAGTCTTTTTGACACTTTGCTGTCCTGGTTCCCTGTTGCTGCTGTTTTACCAATGAGCTCTTTCTGTGTATGGTTTTCTAATGTGGTTCTTGGTGATGTTTGTCTCATGACCTTCATGTGCATTTCTTCCTGCACTCCCATCTGTCAGTTCATGAAGATGCAGAGGTATCAAATGTCTGGGATTTTTTAAAAGCAAGTAACAGGGGTTTTTTTGGAACAGAAAAATTTCTGGGACCTGAAGCTTTCAAGACAGCAATGGGGAGAAGTCCAGAGTATCATATATAAATGGTTTCATGTGGACTGCTGTTTAAACCCACGTTCCAGATAGTACCTTCATGAAAATTCAGACCCTGATGGGGAGCAAAATCTGTCTCGTAATGCTTCTTGGTTTGTGTTAATTAGTACTTCTGAAATGTGCTGTTCAGAGCTCTGCAGAAGTGAAGTTATATGGCAGATTAAAGTTCACCTTTAGACTGAAGTCTTTGGTGGGTAACTTGTTTACTTCTGGTTAGCTGTTGGTACAGCTAACAGTCCAGCCACTTCTGTCCTGAGAGATCTGTATTGACCAGTAAAGGTATAGTGACAGTTTTATCTTTCTTTCTTTTTATTATCTATCTTTTTACAATAAAAGAATACAGAAAATTTTTTGTTGTTTGTGCAACAGAATTGTGTTCACTTACATCTGACTTAAGTAATTAGGTATTTTAAACTAAAAAAAATCCTTTCTTCCACATAGAGACTATATGCTTAAATAATTAAACTATTTCTGGTGGTAATTCATAGTAAGGAAATGAAATGAAATGAATGCGTGACCAGGGTACGTGATGTTCTAATATATGAGGAGAGATTAGGGTATTACGTATGTTTTCTTAAGAAGATGAGTTCAAAAGTTGTTCCATTCAGCTTGGCTATTCAAATTGTATTAAAGTCTTCATCACATATAGCATGTTAATGCTTTTATTTCTGACTTTTCTTACAGCTGCAAGAGAATCTATCTGGTTAGAAAGAGAAGAGAGAGCCCGGCAACATTATGAAAAACACCTAGAGGAACGCAGAAAGAAGCTAGAAGAGCAGAGATTAAAGGAAGAGAGGAGGCGAGCTGCTGTAGAAGAAAAGCGAAGGCAGAGAATAGAAGAAGACAAGGTAAGAATAAATGTAATGAAAACACTTTTCAGCTTGCTTTTACCATAAGATATGGTACTATCAAACTTTTTCTTTAAGAGTTGATGGAAAGAATGCAACATAAGTCATGGTCAGTATGAGAGAGCATGCGAAAGAGGATTTTAAGCCTTACTTGCACAGATACTGCTTATTAAAGTGCCCTTCATGAATCAAATGCAACTAAGGTGAGCATGTCTCGGTTACAGTTTATGGCACTGCACAAAACTCATGCAGAAAAATACAAATTGGGTTGATTTCATATGGTTCTGTTAATTCTTAGCCATTCAATGTAAGGGTAGCTAAATATTAGTTGCCCTAACAAAACCTTTAAGAAAGTGAGTAAAGAAATATGCTCTTAACTGATTTGACTCAATTAAGCTGGGAGCTACGTGCAGTGTAATCCTACGTAAGTCAGCTCATCCTTGCGTGGTTTTTGTTTCCTACCTCTCCCACTGTTCTATAGTATTTAGTAGGTGGGAGTTACAAGGTGGGAAGTAGCCATAGGGTGTGTTTGTGTAGCAGCTGCCGTAACAGGGTCACTGCTTTTTCTTTGCAGATCTCAAACACATCTTACCTTTTCAAAATTACAGTTAAAATATTAAATTATTTATGGCTTAGTTGCTACTTAATCCTATTCTACTATTTGTCTTAGTAGGCAGCAGCACATAAGCTTGAACACAACTCCAAGATGCCTGCTAGGTTTTGTCTCTGTGGAGGGTAGCAGGGTTTGATGAGATTAAGTTAAAAACCCAATAGTATCCAAATGTATTATCCTGTTGTACTTAAGGAACGACATGAAGCTGTTGTACGTCGCACAATTGAAAGAAGCCAGAAGCCAAAACAAAAGCAAAACAGGTGGTCCTGGGGAGGAGCACTACATAACCGCATTAATAACACAGGTAAAGAGGGAGGCTTGGTTTGCTAGCCAGTTTCCCTGCCCTGCCAGTTAACCAGAATTTACTTTGCTTCTGTTGAAGGGAAGGATGATTCAGTGTATGCTGGTTTAAATTCTTTGCTCTTGGTCTTGTTATTGCTAGCAATGGCATGTTTCTGACGTTCTTGTGTAGCAAAAGATAACAAGGAGAAATCTGAACTAAAGTTATAACTTGTTTCGGGAGTTGACTAATTCTGTAACTCTATCTTGCTGCAGCTTCTCGCTTCTGCTGCTTTGCTTTTGTTTGTGTGTGTATGTGTCGGTGTGCTTGTGCTGTGTCAGTCTTGTGATATGAGCTGCTGTGTGCAAATGCTAAATATCATGGCTCAAAAAGTAGGTCCGGTGGAAGTGACCAAATACTAAGATTAAAACAGACACAAGGAAGAAAAATTATTCTTTGTAATAAGCTTTCTGTACCTTGTACAGATATTTTTGGAGATAGAAGTCCCTTTTTTCCCCTAGAAGAACTTAAAGATGGGCAACCTAAGTTTACGTGAATTTTAGCTATATGCTTTTTTCTCTAATCACCTTCTCTAACTTAATGTGCCAATCATTGATGTGTATAAGCCCTGTTAAATATGACTTGAACCCAAAAAAGAGAACTTGTCCTTTATTTCTCTCATTGGAAGTTGGTACTCAGAATTCTCCTGTTCAACCTTTCATCAAGGAGGAAAAAAGTTGAGAAAAAATGCTCTGAAATCATTGTCATATATAAGTTCAATAAACAGTTATTTTTCATAAAAGGTTACTTTTTTGCTTAACTCTGTATAAATTATTTGATTTTTATTTTATTCACTGTGAAAAATCATTGTCTTGCATTCTGTCCCTAGGTTATTTTTTTGAATCATCACTCACCTTTCTCGATTTAGCAGGCCTGGAGCACCACTTCAGATCTCTGGGTGGTGCTAGAAAACCTGGTACATAATTGCTGTGGTTTGTTGATTCCTTTATCCATAGCTAGTTCTGAGGAATGAGATCATCAGTAACTAAACCACCCTCATGTAGTTGCAATGCATGCTTAACATCATGCTGATAGATTAGAACTGTTGTTAGTACCAGATTTTTTCATTATTATTTATTTTTACTATGGAGACTTATTGCTGGCTGACTCTAAAGATTAGGCACAATTCACTGAAATGAAGCATAATATTCTGTCTGCTGGAATTCAAGAAGACCCAATCTGAATATTTTGGTCTTTTCTAAAATCCTTTTGGCATACTACATATACACAGGGATTACAATTATTTTGCACATGAGCATAGATGTATAACCAGTTGCACTGGCTGCTATTTTAGGTTGGTTTTTTTTAGAACAAAGAAACCAGCAATGTTCTAGGCAATGGATTACATTTGGCCTATTCTACATTTATAGGATTCATACTGCCAACGCCTATACACAAATCCTCATGCTAAATTTCTTCACTTTAATATTCATAAACACAAGAGAAATGTTGGCATGCCAAATACAAGGTGATTTTTCACATCGTCATTTGTCATCTTCAGAAAGCTGTTTTATGCAGTATGTCCTTTATGCTCAGTGTAGGAACTTTTTGGCTGTACTGATGTACCATACATTTTCTCAGCTATAGATTAGATATAAGAGATCAAAATCTCCATCTCGTTCCCACAAATACTGTTCTGACAAAGATCTGTGGCACATGAAGCCCAATTATCCTGTCTCTAGTACTGACTCACACACAGCACTCTTCAATATACCCCACAGATCAATGTGGGATAAACTTGACAGCCTCCAGAGGTCTTGTTCTTAGCTATAACGTTTAGGTTTCTCCTTTAAAAACCCATTTCTGATGGGGTTTTATCCCCCTTCCAATACCCAGTTCACTGGTTCTATACCCTTACTGAGTCATTCTAGCATTAGACAAAGTGAGCAAATAATCACATGGGGTAGGGGGAATCTTTCTTTGCCCCAGCCATAGTGAATCCTATATAGTTCATAGATCTGGGGAGAGCAAATGTATTTTTCATGCACTGTATTTCTATGAAAATCTTTTGTACACAGTGAGCATACTTTAATCCACTAGGTCAGAACAGGTAAATTCAATGCTGATATCATAAATAAACAACTGCAGATGATACTTCAGCAACATCCTCCTTAAATGCTGTTAGTGTCCTGAGTATGTATTTGCTTCCAAAACAGTATGTGGACATATTTTTGCACACACAGAATATGAATCAGCAGTGCATTTAGGCATATTCTCAAGCCTCATTGCATTTCAGCATAGTTGAATGCTTTGCTGAGTAGTGCTGAGGTTTAGTACATGCTACAATGTAAGCAAGAGCAGAATTGGCTCTCCCAGCATCTTGCGAATGTCAGATTTCCAAACAGAAATTTGCAATAGAGGATATGTAGTTGATGCATGTAGCTCTTTTCTGAGAGAACAAAGCATATAGCTGGCCTGTTCAGCTCATTCGTCCTATTCTGCCATTGCTAACAACCTTCATGACACACACACACGTGCACAAAGTGTGTGCAATCTGTATTCTTGAAATAACCATCACCCCCTCAGTAGGGTGCAGATGCTGACTCTGCAGCAGTTGCATGGGCAGATGATGTAATACTGCTCTAAAATGTACAGAACCTAAAAGCAAAATAGAATATACCAAGCATGTGCATTACAGGTAGTCTCTAGCCTTCCACAGAGACCCATTTTCTTTATCTGCCAAGGTGTGTGCTGTTTTGGATTGGTTAACTACAGCTTTATTCACAGCAGGTAGAAAATGACTCTCTGGGGGGAAGTTTAGCACTCATACATAACTATGGGATTTTTAACTAAATCTTGTCATTCCTTTTCTGCTTATCCTTGCTTCCCTTCTGCACTAGTCTTCCCTTAATCTTTCAGCATTTTATTGTCATGATACTGACCTTCTGCCTAGTAACAATGCCCTGTCAAATGTCACCTTTTATTCAGGTGCTAAGGTTTTTTTTTTTTTAATGAATAACCTCACATTTTCAAGCATGTTGGTCCTTCACTGAAACTTTCTATTGTAAGTCATGAACAAGGTTTTTCAGAGAATAGTGAAAGAAATGAGGAAACACCATCTTGTCTACTAGTATCCACTTTAGAACCTCCATTAAGTCCTTGGATTGCAACCCGATTGAATGGTAATAAATGAACATTCTGTTTTAGACATTTGAAACTTAAATGGTTTTGTGCCCAGTCTTTGAGTCACCTGTACAACATCTGCTGAGAAGTCCATCCTATTTTGAAAGTTCTTGTGGTAGAGCAGGAGTGACCTAGTCATGTTTTCCTCCTCCCACTAGTGAGCTAGGAACTTGCAGTACAGCATGCGGGCTGTCAATTAGCATTATCTCCATTTGTTTTAGATCCAGACAGGCGATCTGTTTCAACAATGAACCTTTCGAAACATGTTGATCCAGTCATTAACAAGCGGCTCTCCTCCTCATCTGCAACATTACTAAATTCTCCAGACAGAGGTACAGTTTCAAAGAAAAAAAAAAAAAGGAAAAAAAAGGAAGAGCAAGAAAGAATGTTCGATATTGGTGTATTACTTTGCACATAAAACAAGCTTCTGAAGTCATTTTCTGTACTTCATCTTCACATGTGGAAAGTAAATGGTTGAACATTTTTTCCTGTGAGAAGAAATATTTATTTCTTGTTTCTTAAAACAAAAGAACTTTCCTAAACAATCTTACTTTAGTAAATGATAAAAGCAGTGCTTCTGTCAGGTTTTTAGTAAATGAGGTATAACTATTGAAAGAATACATCACTCCATAGTGCATGCAATCATGTGTGACCTTTTATTTGCATTAGGCCATTTTGTCATTATTTTGTTTTCCTTTCTTTTTTGGTAGTAGTTCTTGAATAGCTAAGAACATGTTGCATGAAGCTTTCAAGCGGTTATTTTATTACCAGTTTTGATTATTTTTATTGAAGAGGTATGGGTGGGTTTTATATGGTCTGTTTATTGACTTTTTGTGTCGAGTTACTTTTCAAAGAGTGCTTCATTTCAGTGTATGTTTTTGATGTTTACAACTCTGCACAAATGATAAACCATCAAGCTTTTAAAAATTAACATAGCTGAATTACTGCCTCTGTTCTGAGGATTTATGAGATTGAAGCATTGAGCTTAAAGCAGTTTTATAAAAGAACATCTCTTGTATAACTTGTGCAAAGAGCTTTACAGAAAAGTACTTGGTAGGGATTTTTTTGTCCTCCACTGAGAATGAGAAATTCTGTCCCATTTCAGTCTAGCTAAATGCATGTTTTCAAAAACAATTTTTAGGATGGGATTTTGGTTGTGTTGCAAAACTGATTGGTACATGTCATTATTTGTGTGTCTTAAAGTGCCATGTTTTATGTGCATGCTTATATGAGTGTATCTGGTTGATTTGATGAGCTGTGTTAATCCTAGTGGGTTAACCTAGTTGTAGAGTCTGGTAACTTGCAAAAAATACAGCGTTATATTAGGAAATTATTTATTCCAAAACACCAATAATTTTTTGTTCTAAATGTTGAAATTCGGTCAGTTTTGGTTTTAGGCAACAGCAGCAGGCATTAAATACGAAAGATAGTCTCTTATGGACTGTAACACATTGCATTATAGTTTCTGCCATCCATTTCAAATTCAGGAGAAGTTAGACTGAGTAACAGGCAGTCTAGGAGTGGGGAAAGGGAAGGAATATGTAGGTGATGGCCATAACCCAAAAACTTTAAATGTTGAGGTATTCTTTGCTTGGCATTTTCCTTAAAACAGCACAGATCTCTTCAGAAATCTCTTATGTCTTTTGCAGACTCCAAGACAGAAAGCAAATCCAAACACTATAAATGCCCTCTTTCTTGTGCAAAGTCACATACCTAAATCTAGTTGAGCGTGTATCTGGAGAAGTGTCACTGGTCTCTACAGAGGCCTCAACACCTTAAGGCAAATGCTTAAAGCAAGGCTCTAACTGCCTGCTCCCCATTTCACCTTCCAGAAGGCACCCAGCCACACTTCGTCTGTAATTCATACTCTTACCTGCAAAACAATGAGCTGGAGATAAGGATGATAAGCTTACCCTAAGTGGCTTATAGCTGTCATCAAGAAAGTGTCTTCTCTTAAGCAGCACCTTTTTACCATTTGAAGGGCAAGACTTTGTTGTTTAATTTTGGCCCAGCAAAAGATGAAGTTTTCATTAACTAATTGCCTAAAAGACTGGTTAATTCCTTTTCAAGTATAGTATTGCTATATAGCCCTTTATCACAATTTTACAATTGGGTAGTTAGAACAGGCTTCTCATTCTGCTTTTATGTTAGTGGTACAGGTCTGAGTAAGTGTAACAAAACATGAACAGACATATTCAAGTGGAGAAAGCTGCCATTGACCAATAAATTTTGGTAATTGTTCTTTAAGGAAAGCTTAGCAAGTGGATAATACTTGAGATGAGATCTGAGTTACACACTTTTTTAGTTTTGAAAAGCAAAACTTGCACCGTGGTTGTGTTCATACTCCTCTCTGCAGTGCTTTTTCTTTCAAACAGGTGACGATCACTGCATCACCTTTGTCTGCCACCTTTATAGAAGAAGTTCAGGGATTCCAGTATTGTTTCCTGTTGAAGGAAAATCTAGGCATAGAGTAGTTTTTCCCCATCTACTCCTCCCCATTTTGTGGCTCTGTATGAGCAACCACTGCTGTTATCAGTGAGAGTTTCCTTTGTGGTGCTCATCAGGAGGCCTGTTAAATCCCTACCTTCCACCTGTTCCTAGAACTAATCAGATGCTGCCATTTGCTTACTTACAATTTATTCTGCTGCTGCTAAGACAACTTTCCAATCTTCAATTTGTATATCCCGAAGACAAATACAGATGATTGTAATCAATTCACTGTTGCCAGCTCCCTGGGACTTTGTGTGTTGTTCAGTTTCAAGTTAGGCTATAAAGACCTTTTAATCTGTTTAAACTAACCTGCTTGTAGCTGGGGGTAGGGGTACTTACTTGCACCAGCAAATGCTTCCTGTGTGGAAACAAGGAGCAAACATAGCCTAACACAGCACCAGAACAAAAAATAATGATTCCCCTTGTCTGTCAGATGGTTTGAAGGACTAAATCTTGAAAACATCACCCTAAGGCATTAAAAAAAAAAGAGCAAGAAAAACAACTGACCTCATTGTCTTAAAGTTGATATTATTTTGGGATGCTCTTTGTTTTGTATTCAATTTGCTTCAGTGTGAATTGGACACCAAAGATAAGTTGTTCAATGCATTTAGGTTTTAATACTGTTGTACTTGAAACTCAGTGGGCAAAAGTTTATTTGGCTGTTCTAGGTTAATGGTGATGCTAATAACTGTTAGGGTATGTATTGTAAGTGTCAGATACCATGCTTTCAGGGAGCTGTGTGCATTTGGAAAATTCACTATGTGATGACCTTGATCCACAAAGCCAAGGTGTATTTAAAAGAACCCTGATCTAAACCCATTTTGGAAATTTAGGGACACTTCACTCAAAGCTCCTGGCTAAAACTATTTTGACACCTCTGAATCAGGCCTGTTGCTTATATGGAGAAGAGAGTTTTTGTTGGTCTCCCTTAACTCACTGTTAGTGCATATCTGCTAGCTCGCCCCCAGACACTGCCTCAGTGCTGTTAGTTGGATGCTGTAGGCACATGATTGCTTCCAGTAGGTGATGTGGATATAAGTTCCTCTGTGTTAGGGGCAAAGAGAAAAGAGAATTAAACCATACTCGCCACTAGAGCAAGTGACATGGGATAGGTGTGGCGCGGCAATTTAGTGTTCTAAGTCATCAGTCTCTTAGCTGTGTCCTCTTCAGACTACTTCATGTCTGAGGCCTCACGTGTTGTAAGGTCTGTGGCTGGCTCACAGGGCCATATTACATTGTGGCATTTACTTTACTACTACTTACGTATTTGTACAGATAATCTCCCAAGAAATTGGTAGTATACATAGTGATGATTTATTTGCCTAAAACTTCAGGGACTGCTTTCTGAAGTTGCATGATCTTTGTGTTAAACTACAGTAGAAGAGTTTCTCTAGACTTGTCCATACTCATACATGCGAGCCTCACCTAGTAAAACCTGAAACCACAAAGAAGAATGTTGTCTTGCAACAGTAGCTTTAAACAGTGATCATACTGAGCATGGTGCCTGGAGAAGAAAGGAAGGAAAGATTTTACCATTATTGCATCCAGCTTAATGGTAGTTCTGTGATTTTTCTTCATTGTTAAATTACAGGCTTAATGATAATGTGTAGGCTGTAATGGAAGTCTCTGTAGGGTATTTTGTGTCTCGGTATAATCTGTACCAATGCAGAGTGGAACCATTAATCACAAAGAGCTCTGGCAATATTGTGTAAGGATACTTATCCAGAGAGCCTGCTGTGTTTGAGAGTTCTATATTTCTATAGTAATGCCCCTTATTGAGTTAGCAGAATTTAGGGGAGCAATTTGAGAAGTGAAAAACAGCACTGAGGGTGGATTAGGCAATTATATTTTCATAGGATGAGATTGAGATCAGCCCCTTTTTTCATGGGGCTCAGCATGGAGTAGATTAACAACAGATTCAGAGTTTATGGCTATTAAAAGTGATGGATCTCTACCTTTAAAAATGCAAATTAATCTCAAGTTTATTACAGCCAGTCACTTCAATGAATGTTTTAGAGACTGAGCCTCATAAATTCAAGCTGCAGTTTTGTTGTCGTAAACACCAAACTAAAGCCAATGAACACCGAGATGTAAGACCTGATTTCACTTGCAACATCAAGATTGTTGCTATGGTGTAAGCTTATTATAATGAACTTCTATGGGAACTAGTTGAATGTTTTGTTTCGTGATGCTCATTATAATACAATCTGCTGCATCAGAATATCAAAGATGTAGTTCAATATAAAAAATAACTTGTAGGGCTCTTTTGGTTACTGCTTCACAAGGATCAATGTTTAAATAGTATTTTTAAAAATAGTAAAGAAATTTTACAAGGCAAAAGGAATATATTGATGACCTAAATTTTCATTAGGCAATATTGGGAAAAGCAAGGCAAGGGAGTGATTGCAGCCAGGTGTGTTTTCAGAATAGACTAACAATGCAAAAAGTTGGCTCTTCTTTACTGTTCTAAATTGAAAATTACCATTAGCAGGATTTTTTTGCCAGAATTAATGATCAAATGTACTTACTGTATTCTGTGACTTCATGTACTACTGAGCCAACAGTAGCTGCTGAGCTTGGTATCTGCACTTGAGGCACATTGTATCCTTCTGCAATGCTCTAATAAAACCTCTCTGTACCACAATTCTCTGTATTAGCAGTAAGCAACCTCCTTTGTTTCTTCTATTCAGGCTGGCAGACTTTGGAAGGTGTTGTAGTAATTGCTCTTTTTTGTAACTAGAAGACTATATACTGTATGTGTAGAAAGAGTTTGGGATGCAAACATCTCTGTCCAAGTCTGTATTTAGGAGTGGGAACTGCTCTCCAAGTACAGTTACCCTATCACCCCTAATAGGGAATGTGGCATACATGCAAAATATCAGTATTAGTTTGATAAATTTGTCATAATGCCACAGGCAGTAACACAAATTAAAGGTTCAGATATATGTGTTCCTTTAGGAATTCCTCCATTAAAATGGAGTAAGAAACACTGAATGATTGTATGCTTTTGATCTCTGAAGAACAGTTTCAAAATTTTAATGGTATGCAGTAGCGAGGAGATAATACTAATACTTCTGCAACATGTAGTTATTTGTGAAGCGTTTGATCTAACATCTTGCTTGTATGGTGCACATTCAGCTCGGCGTCTACAGCTCAGTCCATGGGAGAGCAGCATCGTTAGCAGGCTCCTGACGCCCACTCACTCATTCCTGGCCCGAAGTAAAAGCACAGCTGCATTGTCTGGAGATGCAGGTAAACCTATAAGAAAAGAGGCTTCATGTGTCAGCCACTTATTTTTCCAGACTCCCTGTGGGATATTGTAAAGTTATTGATCTAATTATGAGTGTACTGTAGCATCCCAGAATGAGCTTGAATGTCCACGATTACATCGTGTGACTGCATGAAAGCTTGTTTGTACAGTTGTTTGCTATGCCTCTTTCTCTTTCTCCCACTACCTCATTCTTAATTTCTTTTGCCTCTTTATCGATGCAATAAATGAATACAATGCACGCAGGGCAACAATGTCACGCTGTCCATGGCTGTTTAAGGAAATGCGCACAATGTTGTAGAAAGCTGATTCAGCACACCCACTGCTAAGGCTGTGAGCTGCTTGCTGCAAAGAATAGTTTCATTCTCTACCAGGCCGCTTCCCACATGGAACAAGTTAGACTTGTAGAGAGGTAGGCCCTGGTTGCGGTGGATTTAATACATACAAAGTTAAATGTGCAGGTTTAGTGAGGTTATGATAACAGTAAAGTTCTCTGCCAACCCCAGAACAGCTCTCTGATATACTTACCAAGGGAAAATTAACCTGCAGAAATATGAAAATATTGATAGGTCGTAAATTAAAGCCCAGGCAAAACTGTAGTCTAAGGACAACCAGGACATATTTGCTTATCATGTATTTTAGCCAGGTGACAGCTGCCTCTTCTTTTATCATGGGATGTTTTATGCACTGTGGACTTTACCATTACAATAGTATATTACTGCACATGCTGAATGTTTAAGTCTAGGCAGGTCTTTTCCTGTCTGATATGGACAGGATTTTTTTTCTAATTAAAGAACGTAGAAGGTAAGAAGGAATAGAGATCTGCTAAGATTAAAAGATTTTAAAGAAGCTTTCACTTAAGAACTCTTATAACTAATTAGGCTGCAGTACATTTCCACAGGGGTAGTGCTGTAGGAGCAAAAATGTGGATGATATTCTGCAGACAGTGGAATTAACAAGTACAGAATCCTTTTTCACTCTTCACAAACAACAGTTTGTAAAATGAATACTTAATGTCATCTACCAAGCAGGATATTGGAAATTCAGCTTGTCACTAGGGAATAGTTGAGAAAGCAGTGTCTTAATTTTGCAAGTGGTTACTCTACTGGAGCAGGCATGAAGATTTTTTTGTGACTGCTATTGTTTATACTGCACAGTAAGCTCTAAACTGAGGGGGATGTTGAGAAAGATTGCAAATATCAGGAATTACTGATTTATCAGTCATCAGTCTGAGGTAATTCCCTGAAATGCTTTCCCTATGCTAACTGGAACTGTTCCACCCGGAAGAATAATCCATCTGCTCATTTTTTTCCAGGTATTATTCTCTAGGAGCAATAACTGCAGTCCCTTCATGCAGGACACTTCCTGGAGATTAATGATCAGGTGGTGGTAATGGCTCACAGCTGTGCTCTGAGCACTCAGCTTGTCCCAGCCTGTCATTATTCCCTAGAAAATTACCCTGCCCTTTGGCTGTAAAGATAAATTACAATGCAAAAACCAAAATCAAATTAAATATGGATTCATGCCCTTAAAATTTAAGTAAGCTATTAGGGACATCCAGCATAAGAGTACGTCTGCATCTTTTTAAATAACCTTCCAAAACCAAAATGTTTTTTAAATAACTCTCCAAAAGCTCCTCTGAATAGATGTAATCCTGTTGGTACAGAATTCACTGGGAGTGCTTCCTAAAGCATTGTTTGGCAACTTCGCAAATGAAAATGAACTGCTTGTCTTTTAATACTTATGATGTCACCCTTGATGGTAACTTCAGATAATTGCCATGCAGCTAGAAAATTGATTCACAGAGGGTGGGAACCATATAAATTATATGCCGTTTAAAAATGTTGTGCCACTGCTTCCTATCTGGTTTAGATACATTCAACCAAACAAAACCAAAAAAGGCCCTGTTTTCTTGTTTCTCAATTTTTATTTGTTTATTTTTTAAGTCAGTCATAATACCTCATTAAGCATAAATCCCTGCAAATGATAATGCAAGCATGAGTGCCATTGCTGTAACACTTGCATGAGACTCTCTTTATTCATAATGTTAATCTCTCAGTGGAGGAGAATTTGCAGCGTTAGTACTGTTAAGTCTGTGAGCTCTTCCTGTAACAGCAGCTGTACTGTTGTAAGACTGGTAGAATGAACTGTATGTGGAACTGCATTCTTTCAAGTGTGCTCAGAGAGGGATCTACAGGCAAGAAATGTTGGGTTTTTTTATCAAGGAAATTGAGGATGTAATTCTCTTTTAATTTAAAAAATAAAATAAAATAAAAGATAGGAAAGATACCATATAGAAGCTCTACTTTTCCTTCAGGTAACATCCTGAATAATAATTATGCTAAGACTATATTAAATGACCAGAAAAGACAAATAGGAGCAGACAAATAAAACTCTGCAGTAATAAGAGTTTTCCCCAGTCTTCTCCTTCAGTTAAATCAAGAGAAAGTCCAGGGATACTTTGCTGCAAGAAGTTGCCCGTGATATGTTTTGCACTGTTAAAATTCTTTTTGAATATGCAGTCAGAACACCATATATCTGACAATCTGCCATTGGCAGGAGATCTTTTGGTAACAGTCTTTGTCCTTGTGCAAACCAACAAAAACTACCATCCTGGTTACTCAAACAAATATTAATTTCCAAGTTGATTTGTTGTTATTAGCCTGTTTTTTGTAATGTGTAAAATAGTTTGCTGTAGAGAATGTATCTGAGTCAGCTGTTACTCTACCATTATCAAGAAATATTAGAAGTTCTTAAATGGATGGACTTCAAATATTCCTAAAGAGGGACTTTTAGAAACACATTACTTGCTAAAAATAGTGGACAACAATTTCATTGATTTCATAGGTGAAACAATTTTGTATTGTTAATGTGTTTTGTTCTTTGTGTGTATGTCTCCTTTTATTTTCCTCCACTTCTAAGACCAATTAATAGGCATTCTGATTTTAGTTTGATTGTTTTCTATTCCACATGTAATCGAAACTCATGTCAATGCGTGTACTAAGCTAGTCAGTCAGTCTAGTCATTGTCCACTGCTTTTTCAGAACCACCAGTTGTATAAAAACTTAAGGGAAAAATATTGTTACTTTCTATTACCCAGTTGTGTGGCATATTTCTTCATTTTTTTTAAAAGAAATTATTAGTTTACAAATGGAAAAGTACATGAGTGCCTATTGAAATTGTATCATTACTATACGTGTGGCCAAGCTAATGTATCAAATGATGGTTCTGACTTGAGAACTAGTCATTCCTCTGTGTATTAATACCTTCTTCTCTTCTGTCTTTCTCGGTTCTTTCTGTTCCTGCTGGCTTTCCTCTGTCAATTCTCCAATGCTGCTCTGTAATTAAAATTAATAAATAACAAAACCAACCAACACCGTAGTTATCCCCATTTGTCCCCGTTCAGCATCTTGCAGCCCCATCAGTCCTCTGTCCTACAAGGCCATGAACTGTAGGAGTCCAGGAGACCGAGCAAAACTTTATGCCTCTACTGATGCTGTTGGACGTAGAACAATGCATCTTGCAGGGGTAAGCATGCCAGTTATATGTAAACTAGTGTCTAATGCCATGACCACCTGATTGCATTGCTTGTTAGGACAGGAACAATTGCAAGGATGCTGGACTAAGT
Source organism: Elanus axillaris (assembly GCA_026212715.1). Lineage (NCBI taxonomy): Eukaryota > Metazoa > Chordata > Aves > Accipitriformes > Accipitridae > Elanus > Elanus axillaris. Next base: position 25,055,412 of record JANZLQ010000086.1, on the reverse strand, counting down.
CTGATCTTCCCCTTTGCGCTGTCCCCACCCCCTCCAATTTGTTTCATAGATGGCTGGATTTTAACTTAAATATACCACATCATGTGGTGATGTGGCCTGATTATGCACCAAAGAATCCATGTGGAAAAACACCCATGTTTTCCAAACACCCATGTTTGCAGAATGGATGCCTTTGCTCTCATGAGGCACAGAGGCAGTCACAGTGTGTGTGCCCTTTTATCAAGTGGATTCTTTGCTGAATTTTAAGGCCCAAGCTGGTGTTGCAGCTTTTCCTTCAGCAGCGAATCTGTTTTATCCAGCAACCTTTTTTCACAAAGCCTGTAGAATTTTGTATCTTCTGAGGCCTCTAGCAAATTCAGCTGGGTCTCTGGGATAAAGAGGGGGGAAGGCATGCACTCACATGTGTCTATATACATAAACACACAGAGCACTGTCACTTCAGCTTTACTTTCTTAGACCAAGCTAGTAAACTTTTCCTTGTTGAAAAGGAAAGGGTTAGTTTTGGAGCATAGTTTGTGAGTGAGGCTTCCCACACATTACCTGTTCATTCTGAATGATTTGGTAGCACTATTGTGACTGATCTGAGCTTTCAGGGAGAAATCAAAACAGTGTGATACAGGCAGGCTGAATTCATGTTGACTGTGCTCCAAGCCAATGGGATATAGTCAGTTCCAGTTCAGGTATCATTTGCTGAACCAGAGCAGTTATATTTTTCCTTGTACTCTACAGCCTGAGTTTGTTTCGAGTGTGAGAAGAGTGAAGTCATCTCTGCAAATTATTGTCAGAGGTGCTCACATTTTCATTTGGCCTGATGGGCAAAATGTCAAGAGGCAGTGCTGCTATTGATATCCTTGTTGGAAGTAGTGTTAATGAAAGTCTCATGCATCATAGCTCGTACTTAATCTTTCAGGCAAATGGTAGTATGCTGAAGTTTAAGTTAAGGTACAGCACTGGGATCTATCTGCAGAAAAATCTCATAGTATGCGCATAATGTGTTACAGTCTCGGGGGCTATCAGTTTAGCTCCTTGCAGGTGGTTTGGGTTTTGGTTTTTTGGTTTGGTTTTGGGGTTGGGTTTTTTTTTAAATTAAAAAGAAGAAAGGTTGGTACATTTTGATGGAGGAGTCAATTTTAAAATGTTGTTAATACAAAATGACTGGTTAAAGAGCTGTTTTCAGTAGCCTGTATGGTGTGGAGAATTTTTTATTCTTCTGTAAACTTTTGTAGGAATTGAGTTTTTACTTTATTAAGAAAAAAATTCTCATGCTCTGTTTTCAAGACTAATGAATACCTCCAATATAGATTATTGCTTAGTGAGCCAAAATTCTAGTTTGTTGTAACACATTTATTCTGGCTCTGTATGCTTTGATAACTCAGCTGATTATCATATTAATCAGTAGATATCTGGTAAATTCCACTGCCAAAGAGCTGGCTTGAGTAATGACTTCAGGATTGAGACCACCTATTGCTACATATTAAGTTATGTTTTGGACAATGTAAAACAATAAATATTTACCATAATGACCAAAAAACCCCTCTTGGATTTATGAAGATAAACCAAGGGTCTATGCACTCATGAAGTTGTTTTCAGTCTTTCTTTTCCAGTTTTTAACCTGGTTTTCAGTTGAGGAGATGAGCATTGCAGAGCTCTCAGCTAGTGAAGTTCTAAAGCAGTGTGGTACACATGCTGCAGGGGTTGTGCTTAAGCCTCAGCCAAGGTGGTGAGTAGCAGCCCCTCTGCATCACATTCACCGAGTTGCAGCTCAGTGTACTCTCCATTATTGCCCTTCAGACTCCCAGACTCTGAGCTCATCATTCCAAAATCCTGAAGCTTTTCATCTATAGTTAAGTGGAGGAAGTATATAAATGTCTAAATTCTGATATATTCCTTTAAACCAGTAGTTCTATTAATACAAACCAGAGCTATAACAGAAATATTTTCAAAAATAAAATCCTAGTATGAGAAATAAAGAAGGAAAAGAGGAAATTGCTACCATGTATAAGAATCAATGGCAAAAAAAGTATGTGCTGTGAAAGCATCTAAGAAAAAAAGAATAGGATAACTGTTGTACTATGTTTAAGGGCTTTGAGGGCATCTGTGGTGTTCATGTACAAGCATGAAAGCAAAAAGGTTGTGCTATATAGGGACTGTGACTAAGTGTGAGCCTAGGGAAGTTGGGGGGAGTGTTTTGCTATTCAAATGAAATCCTGGGTTTATGGGGAGTAGTGGAAGCTACTCTGTGGCAATTGGCAAAGATCAAACCTTAAAAGGTAATTTTTTGCTTGTGTAACTATAGGCCTCTGCAAATTAGCCCACTGCTATGGCTTAGGATAGTAGAGAACACGATTAAGGATTCTTATTGTCAAATGCATATTTACTGACAAAGATGGTGTCAGATTACAGGGGCTATATTAATTGTTAACTTGTTAAACAGGCTGTAGAAACTACTGACTCAGCACTGCTTTTTCTAAGCCCCCCAACCCCTCATCCTTAACTGAGCTTGCTTTGCTTTCTTTAGCCATGTGAACTGTGGCTTGACTTTGTCTTTTTGTTTTCTGAACCACAGACTGACAAAAAAGAAAAGGAGAGAGACCATTTGTCATCCACCTTCTCAGCCAGCTTTAAAGGAGGTCATTTTTCTTCCAACCCCAAAGTTAGATCACCAGCTCCCTCTCCAGTTTGGTAAGCCAAGTACATGCTTAGCTGGAGGTTAAGCTACAGGCAGCTTTGATTGTTCTATTAAATGTGAAAAAGTGCAAACTTATTTCGTGATGTAGATATTTTCTCTCTGCAACAAAGGAAAGATGGTATTGCTTTTAGAAAAATATTACTACTGCTTTGAGGAAGTGGAAGGAGGAGGAAGATACCCAGTTTCTTCCCTCTTGACTGGGCTCAGTGCTCACACATCTGGAGAGTTGCAAAGACAAGCATTTTGCATGAAAGCTCCAGCAATCCTGCTTGATAGCAGAGAAATAGAGAAGTTGCTTTAATTTTAACTATTGTAGTTATAGAAGTGATATATAGGTGGTGTCCAGCAGATCATGTCTGATAGTGATTGTCACTCTGGTTACACAGGCATGCATCAAAGTCTTTGCCTTTTTTGCCTGGCACACCCAAGCAGATAACTTCCCCACCTGGTTCCTCCAAAGTTTCCTCCACTCAGGCGCGTCCTCCTTCTCCTGGCAACATCCGGCCAGTCAAAAAAGAGGTCAAACCAGAGAGTGAGAAGAAAAGACCAGAAAAGGAGGCTGGAAAGGCCAATAAGGAGAGGACAGAAGAGAGTAAAGGAACTTCAGTAGGTGCTGGAGAATCTGCAAGTTTGGAAGAGCTCGCTGTCCAGGCAAATCTCAGTCAAGGTAAGCAGAGACCCTCTTTTAGGTTAAGGAATGTCTGAGAGTCTCTTATGTTCTTCCCTCCCTTTCTCTGAAACAACATAGCTTTCAGTAGTTTTCTATCAAATGTTAATCTAAATTCTTAAGAATGCTATTGCAAATGTGTGTCCATTATGAGGAAAGTGTAAACAGGTTGAAGCCCTCCTGTCTGTAACAGTCAAAGCAGCATGCAGACCTGTCTTGCCCAGAGTGGCTTCACAGCCCTCTTCTCTGCCCTTTTGAATGAGGATTTTGTCCCTTGCATCATGACACAGCTTCTTTTCAAACTGTTGAAGTAGTTAATAATGATCTGAAGACTAATGGTACAGTAAGCCACCACACAAGGTAGTGTGAGCAGTGCGAACATCCAGGTCCAGCTCTGCTAGACACTCAGTACAGTTGTGCTGATAACGCTGCCATCTTACCTATAATATTGCAAGAGTACCACATCATGGGATATATTAGCAGCATAAAGTGGAATGCAGAGGAGAACCAAGGCAAAGAGTAAAGGAATAGGCAGAATTCTTCAGGGAAAATGAGTTATTTAAAAAAAAATAATTACCCAACAAACAAACAAACTCTCACACCAAACCACACCAACCGTGAAAAGCAGCAAGGCAGAAAAGGATGTACACGCAAAATAAAATAATGATCATAAAATGTAGGAAGGGCAAAAGGTAAATCTGAAAATGAAAAATGTAGGTTTGTTCTAACAGACACTTTAGTCCATTGTAAATATGGCATAAGCTGTCTGTTGAGCAGATGGGATAGAATGGCCATTGTGACCACTGGGATTACCAGGATGGGCTACTTAGGATTCTGAACTTAAAATTCATAGACTCCCCTGTGACTGTCCTTCAGAAAACAGTTTTAAGTATTAATAATCCTGCATTTAACTGAAAGATGTGTAGTTGGGGGTTGTTCTTCTGCAAGACGAGCTGATGTGAATTGATTTCTTTTGTTCTATTAAGTTCTGTTACAGTAGTTCCAGTCTGATACCCAGGTCCTACCACACAAGGTGCAACCTCACAAAAAGCTAGGGATTTACAATAATAAATGGATGCATCTGTTGGCCATGGGCATGTAAAGAAGATACAAGATAATTGCCATGTTAGCATGGGTTTTTACTGCTCTTCTGATAACATTTTGCCTGCTTCCTTTTAAAGAGAAAGCTTCCTTTTAAAAGGATTTCAGGGACACCACTGAGAAAACTTTGTAAATGTTTACAAGTTGTGGTTCCGAAATACAAGGTGCAGACCAGAGAAACATTGTCAGGCTTGTTTAGCTCAGGAGGAAGAGAGGCTCAACTTCTTTGCAGACAGTCAATATTGAGTGTGTGACAAAGTCACTTAGTATGGAAACAGGTTATGTGTGATAAAGATATTCAAAAGCGAAGTAGTTTGTATTCACAGCAAAGAAAGATGTAGTGGAGAAGGGCCAAAGAGAAGGATACTGTAGTCCAAGCGGTGAGCAGCAGTTCAGATTGGATGTCTTTTGCCAAAGTCAGAGGAAGTGGTGGTTGGGACCAAAGATTGAGACTGCAGGCTAAGCATTTTACATGTGAGGTTAGAGGACAGGCTTTGTACTGCAGATGGAGGCCCAGTGGCCAAAACCTAGCCACTGGTTGAATGCAAGAATCTAGAGAGGGGCAAGTGCAGCATTTGGGGCTAGAGGGACATTGCTGATTCTCCTAGGTCTGTGTTGCAGGCAAACATATCCAATTTCTGCCAGTTAAATGCACTGGCCTTTAACCTGTCTGGCTCAGCTACCTGTGTAGTCACAGGAGCCAGGAGGCCAGCAGGTAATGGTCACTGATGGAGCTATTCCAGCTTTTGCAGGCAAAACTCACATGACTTTACTAATATCAATGAAGTTTTAAAGGTATTTTGGGTGTGGCTGTGCAAGCTGTTGTCATCTTTTCTGACAGCAGGGCAGGTGTGCATCAAACAGGCTACTTCTTATGCTGCCAGCTTCAGCACCTGAGGCAAGAAGTGAGTCCCAAGCAGCACAAAGCTGTGCTCTCTTCAGGAGTGACAGCCCTGCCTTGGTCCATGTTAGTAAAATAAAAAGGGCCGAGGTGCAGGAATGCTGTCATTTATACTGTTTAACTGTTACAAAGGCTTTCGGGTATGTTTCTGGTCTAGGTTGTAATTGCAGCCCCACATTTTCATACCTTCTGACCCCACGGCTACTAAGAGCATAGCTCTAAAGGGCTCCCAAGCTTTAGAGTGATCACATTTCTTAGCTTTTTATATTTGACCATCCCAGAATTTTCTGAGTTCACAGCCCCATCTTGGAGGTTAGCCCAGGCCTGGACTGTTTCCTAGGGGTAGACTGAATACCTCTTTTAGTAATACGAGAGAATAGTGCTCTGGCTGAGGCTAAACTGTGCCAGCTCACCTCAGGACTAGAGAACAGGCCCTGGCACTCTTTAAATTGCTAGTGTACATCACTTGAATTCAAGGTGAAAGCCCTGAGGCAGTTAAAGAAACACTTGCATAGTTTTTACTTGACAGAAGAAAAGAGCAGAGAGGTCAGCAGATGTGAGCATTCAGCACAAAGAAAGCAGGTGAATTTGTGTTTGTATACATGATGAGGTGTAGGAAGGGGGAATTGGAGAGGAAACCCCTCTTGGAAGTTGTTAGTGAGGTGATGAAAATGCTGTAACATCCCAAAGGGTGCTTAGAAATGTAGATTTAAAATAATGTCCTGGCTGTTTCTGATTACTTATTTTACATGTATCTTCCCAGGATCAGAATCTGATTACACTGTCAGTTCAGTCTTCCCTACCCATGCTTGTCTGCGTTACTGGATGTGATAACCTTGGGAATGCTTCCTTCAGTTAGCTTGTGTGTTGGTCGTGGTCCCTGGTCTGTAGAGAAAAAGCACAGTTGAGGTGCTCTGTACCTATGCTAGGGAATGCCAGGCAAACTTATACAAATGTGAACTAGTGTTTTACTTGAGAAAAACCTGTAACACCTTCCCTACCAGGTGGCCAAAGATGGTCCTGTATAAAGAATTTATATGAAGACACTATTAAGATTTGAACAGAAGCCATAGTTCCATAGTTCACCAATAGTGGCAAAGCTTGTTAAGAAGCTGTGTTCTGGTCCCACGAGCAGCCTCAGGTTTGGAGTAACTGCAAACTTGATGATAGTTTGTGTCCTATGCTTATTGCAGATCACTTCAGTCTGTTGATGTTTGAGATTACCAAGTCACCAGAACTGACTGGCCTATCACCTAAAAGTCTACATCTTTAGATGTAGACTATCAGACAGAAGGAAATATAGTATCACAATGTTTCATTTCTGCTTTCTGAATGGCACTGGGCAAACTTAAGAAATGGGATGCTAGGGACTTGCTGAGTCAGCATAACTCCTGTTGAGCTCCTATCAGTATTTATTCGTCTGACAGAAAAGTTGGCTTAACCTTTCAACTGCAGCTGCTTTCACATATCCTGTAAAAACAAAACTTCCCTTAAGGAATATGAACCCCTAGCATCTGGAAATTCCTTCCTCCTCTGAATCATTTCTAAAACCACGTAAGCTTGAAAATATTTTCCCGAGTATTTGAAACTAGTTTCTGTTTGTTTCAAGAGAATGCCATCTCGGCTTACTGTGTCTGTACAAACTAGTTTTCCTTCCCATCTCTTTCAGCAGTCAGCCCATCCCTACCTACTGCTCCACCAGCTCTTTCTCCACCCCCACCCCCCACAAAGACCTCTGCAGGAACGACTGACCCTGAAGAAGCAACAAGGCTGCTGACTGAGAAGAGGCGCCTTGCCCGTGAGCAGCGGGAACGGGAGGAGCTAGAAAGGAGGGAGAGAGAAGAGCTTGAAAGGTGATTCTAGACCTCTGCAGTGGAGAAGATATGTTTTTAGCATCCTCCTAGCAGCTTCTTGCGTATATTCTGTTGTTATATTGTGACGTGTGAAGCACAGTACTGAAGCGCTGGAGGCACGAGTTCCTTCCTGAAAAACAAATTTTCCTGTTGGGGTTTTTCGTAGGTGCAATATATACCTAAGCAGATCTGTAAGGTTAAAACTTATCCAAAGTAGTGCTTTAAAATAAGACAGGAGAAGAGAACAGATCCTTGCTGTAGTGATTCATTGTTTCCTCAGAGATTTACAAAGCTATACTTGTTTATTCCAGCTAGAGAACTGCACATTGTAAGATTGTAAGATCTCTACCATGGGTGGTGTTTAGGTGTCCAACAGCTGTGACTTAAACCTCTTTGTTTTCTCATTTAAAATCAAGACTCCCAATAGTTTTGGAAGGTAATTGATGTTTTGTCTCATTTTTCTAATAGCGAGTGAGTAGCCCATCTGGATAGTTATGACTGTGGCTATAACACAAGTTGAGAGCCTTTTTAGAGGGATGCCATGCCTCTGGAATTTGTTGGGAGTTCTTTAACAACATTGCTGAACATAGGAACAAGGCAGAGCCAGTTAAAATAACCTGGCTTTCTAAAAGGCTCACAACACGGTGCCTCTCAAAAAGGGTTGTAAAGAAAAGAAGCTGCTGTGGCATAAGAGTAATATGATGAATAAATACTAACACTGAAAGATCAGAAACAAAAGGTAAAAAATAATCAGCTTTCACAGTGAAAGGAGTTTTCAGTCTCTGTGCAGTGCCTTCATAAATGAACTTGAAAGGAGTTATGGCCAGTGAGGTAACACTGGTATTCAGTGAGATAAAGCAGTTGTGAAGAGTTTCAGACATATCTTATATTGCTGAGATAAAAAAATGGAAGCTGAATTGCAATACTGCTGAGCATGAAGGAATGCATATAAGGAAATAACCTTAACTCATGTGGTGGTGGTGGTCTCTGGGCTAATTATTTCTGAGGGAAGAGATCTTGTTTGGAGTTGAGTATATGAAAGTATGAGGTGAGTCGTGGTCAATGAAATAAATAAGCTGTTTCGAGTTACTAGAAAAGGAAAACAAAATGAAAATGTCATTCTGAACTATCCAAGGTGAATCCATGTCTTGAATGTTGAGTTTTATATTTTTGAGGCAGTAAAATCAATAAAACTAGGAAAATAAGTGCAGACAGCCATCAAGGATGACCACAGGTATAGAACAGCTCCCATATGAAAATCTACTAAACAGGTGAGGATTCTTCAGCTGGGAAGACCATCTGCCCTCTACTTCTGAATGGGGATATGATAAGCTACAAAGTCCTAAATAATTTGGGTAACATCAAAGGTGAAAAATTATTCACTCCCATAATACAAGGAGGAGGGAGCATTAAGTGAGGTTAGGAGGTAATGTTCAAAAATCAGCAGAATTAGATACTTTTTTTTAAATTCAGGAGTCACTGCTGCGAGACAAGATGGGTACCAAAAATGTATGCTATTTAAAAGTATGATTAAATGAAATTACAGAAAGAAGTGTTTTGCAAGACGTATTAAAGTCAATGATACTGTTTCTGTTTCAGAAAGTACATGAGTCATAGATCAGTGAAAGCCAGGCATATGCTGGAGATGTACTGGTATTACCTTGCAAAGATTTTTATGTTCCATAGAGCTTCATCTTTGGCCCCCTGCTGGAAGCAGAACAGACAACTTCTGAATGAGACAGCAGTGCAACTATTATCCAGCTTTTCTGCAGTGCTGGTGTTTGGGATCAGGTATCTGGTGGTTTGGTTTCCCCCCCCCCCCTTTTGTTTTTTACTTATTCTTCTTATGCTTGTTTCATGTTTGCAGGCAAAAGAAGGAGGAGCTGTCACACAGGATAGCTGAAGAAAGAGCTCGCAGAGAAGAGGAAGAAGCTCGCAGACAGGAAGCAGAAAGAAACCGAAAGGAAGCAGAGGAGGAGCAAGAAAAGGAAGAATGGCTGCGTCGACAGGCAGAAGAGAGAGAACGGAAAGAGAAAGAAGAGCTGCAGCGCGTTCAGAAACAAGTATGCTCCCTTCCTGGAATTTCTGTGCCAGTTGTGTTGGCAGTGAAGTGGATGAAGCAACTCTTATTCAGCACCTAGATTAGAGGGATATCTAAAACTTAAGTGCTATATATAAAGTGAATATGGTTGTGGCAGAGTTCATACCATACAGTGGTTCAAAGAGTAAGGATATTTCTTCTTGACAAAAACATGTGGTAGGGAGTTGAGTTTTGGTTTGGTTTTTTTTCACTGTAGGATGTATTTTTTAGAACAAATCTTTTCCTGTTCCTGATAAGTCAAGATGAAAAAATAGTAGAGTTGTATTGGGAGGTTTTAATGAGTAGTATTATACCAGAGAGCTCTTTGTCTGTCATCAGAGTTATAGAAAGTCTAGATGCCAAAATAAATAACTGTTTAGAATGTTGGACACAGCACTACTGTGTTCTAATCCTATGCCCAATATTACTTTTGTGGGGGGCTAGTGGGAAGGGGTAGGTTTTGATCAATTTAATCAAGCCAAGGAGAACCTTTACCTGGTGCAGTCCTCCTGAAATCGGAGCAGCTACTCAAAAGACATAACAGTAAGTAAATCAAAATACAATTTTTCAAGTGCTGTCATTTTTGATGGGCGTAATGTTGGTTTACCAACTTCAGGAGAGACTGTGGTAAGCATTCTGGAAAGGATTCTTCTCGTCTTGTATGTGCTCTTACTTTTTGCATGTGCTTTCTTGTCCCCAAAATTCAGCACTTCAATCTGCCTCATAGATGTTAGGTTTTTTCTTCTGGTATATAATTAAATGTATGCTTCTGAAATAAATGTTTAAAGATTTGTCTTAGTGAATACAGCTTAGAAATTGCAGTTTTCTTTTTCAGAAGATGTACACTGCTTTCTTTGAAATGCTAAACTGAGATACATCCCCAGTTTAGCACTCAGAGATAGCACATGGCCAAGTTTTTTTTGGATGTTACAGCCGTAATAAATGAACTGTTGTAGCAGTTCCATCATACAGCACTGTCACTGTTGGGGAGCAAGGCCTCTCTACAGTATATTCCAGACAAATCTTACATTTAATTAAAAAAGCAGGAATGGGAAAGCTTATACAAATGTACCTGTGGCTTTTTGTCCTTGGTCTCATTAAGTGATGACTCTGTTGGCCAAATAAAATGTTCTACTGCTTTCGTTTGACTCTCAAAACATCCACCACTCAAAACATGAAACTCTTTACTACTTTCCTGGATGCTGTTTTAATGCTGAAGGTTAGGAAATGTATTCCTTATTTGTCATCTGGTGTGCTTTCATGCGCATGCCCCAGGACAGGCACAGAACCAAATATGATGTCCATTGTTTAGTTACACATCTCTTAATGCTATACAAATCATGGAGATTACTCAAGAAATGTGCAATTCGGTCTGAAAGGATTGTTGGTGACTTGTAAACCGCAAAAGTGTCTTTTCAGGGAGTTCTAGATATGCATAGTTAAGCAGATATCAGTGTAAATCTGTCCTTAAACAGTAAATTATTTCTCACTTCTTTTTCTTTTACCATCAACTCAGAAAGAAGAGGAAGCTCGCCTACGGGAAGAGGCAGAGCGGATTCGATTAGAACGTGAAAAACATTTCCAAAGAGAAGAGCAAGAGCGCTTGGAGAGGAAGAAGGTAACTCAGTACATGCAGAGAAACTGTAATTTGTTTTGCCTTAGCAGTTTGCTTCCACCTCAGCTGTAGAAAGTTATCTATGATATAAACGTGCCCTCAGAAAAGCTGTGGTCCTCATCTGTGTAGCCTGATGGGAAAGCAAAAGGAATATTGCCAAGAGTAATAATTCTTTTTTTTTTACGATCAACAGATGCAACTGATAAATGACAAGCAGTTGTGGTTTGGGAGAGATATTTTTAAATTAATGCCAGCAAACATTATTTAACCCTTTTACATTTCATTGTAGAGGCTTGAGGAGATCATGAAGAGAACTAGGCGTGTAGAAGCTGTAGATAAGGTCAGTGCTGCTACTTACTGTGTAAATATTGGGCATGCTTCACTTCTTCAGTGACATTTTTAATTTACAAAACTGTGCTTCCTTTGTAGAAACCCAATGACCAGCAAAATGGACATATATCAAAGGCAAATATTACTGGAGAAGCAGGTATTGTGTTTAACTGTGCCCTGAGCAAAACAGGTGAATAAATGCCTGCTAAGCACAATGAGATAAAATTCTGAAACTTGGCACACTAACTGCAGTAAAGAAAACTGAGAGAGGAGTATAACTGAAGTCTTAGCAAACATTATGTAGTGTTACCGTATAGGTAGTTAGCCATTACTAAATGAGTTGGGTGTTTTACCAACTTAGTCACATTGGTGTTCAATGAGAGGGAGCTGCTTACCAAGTTTAATTATTTGTACAGTGAAAAGAAACAAATACTAAATTATCCTTGTGATTATCATAACAGATGCTAGTATGGGTGGGGTGCAATTGCTTCCTTTTGCTGAGCTGTATGTGAAATAGTGTGACTGCAGATACAGTGCAGAAGACTGTAGTTGTACTTTAAAAGAACATTCTGAAGCAGGCCAGTAACATCTATTACATTGGTTTTGGAAGAGGTACAAGGGTACTCTAATTTTATGTTGCTCTCTACAGCATTTTATAGTAGTGATTTGGTACTTGCTGAAAGAAGTATCCTTCCCATGGAGATTTTTTCCTCTTGAATTCCTTCTGGGTTACAGACAGATATCAACACAGGAACCAAGAAATACCAGTGTATGGAACTGATGATATACCAGTGTTCTCCTATTCCATTCTCTGTTGCTGCTTGAAAAGTGCCAGCATAATATCCTGTCCAATATCAGCCTATTTTGACTACTGGGTTATGCGTTAGAATTGTGTATATCATTGTAAAGCATTTATTCTTGTCTGTAAAGCTATAGCTTTGAAATCTGTGGCATTTACTTTGGACCTGAAACAGGGCTTGTGTGCCCAGAAACTTGACAAAGGAGGCGGGGTGGGGGAAGGAGGCATGTGGGAACTCTTTTTTGAAACTGAAGCTTGCCTTGTCTGTGCTGTCTTTTGTAGGAAATGTTTCATCCTAATCTGCAGGTAGATGATGTTGCTTGGTTTTATGAAAACCTATTTTCTCTCTCTAGTCATAACAAGTCCTGCATCTCCCTTGGAACCTGCAGGAGGACCTCAGCTTCAGCATGCAATGCCATCTCCGCACAACGGGAAACCTGTCACCTGCTCGCGTGTGATTGTTTCACATCAACCCCCCATAAATATGGACAGGTAAGAACGCTGCTAAGTATTGGTGGGTGTTTAGAGGATGAGTGTTACTACAGGAATAAATTATTTTCAGATCCATGTGTTCATAAACTAAATAAGAGACAGCTGTTCAGTCTGCCTTGTGTCCTGTCTATCTTTTCCTGTGTTCAGAAAATAACTTTATCATCTTTCACTTAGTGGTACCCCATTTTTGCCAACTGATAGGGAAGAGTTTTGTAAAAATACAGCACATTCTTTGCAGTGTTTGGAACAATGTGTTGTTTGCCAGTAATTATTACATAAATTGAAATTCAATGGAAAGGGAAAATTTTTTATGTTCCTTTTGATGAATAAAGCTTCATAAAAAACACTTTGGATACTCAGTGCTAGTTTTGTGGTTGGAATTATGAACACTGTGCTTTCAGCCTAGATGTTTTGATTTCTGAACTGCTTGAAGTATTAGCAATTTTTGCTTACTAAGCAAAAGTCCCTAATGTGAGATACAAAACTACTCATTTTGGCTTTGCATTTTAAAAAAATCCCTTTGTCATCTGTAAGAGGAATTTGTGGAGGCAGATATTTAACATTGGGAGCTCTCTGTAGCCATGAAGCAAGTATCAATCAGACTTTGAGAAAGCGCTGAAACACGTGAAACCTCAGTGTTGCGCCAAGTGAAATCTGTTACATAAGCATGAGCTGTCAGTTATGTCAATTTTGGTAATGCAGAAAGCCAAATAATCCCTTAGTCCTTTCATATTTTATGCAGGTAGTGCCAGAATATGCATGGAAAAACTTGGATGTGGGAAGCCATCACAAAACCTGTAATGGGTGGCATGCTTCAGGGAGTGATAGGCACTAATTGAAGGAGGAATTTGCCTTCTCTTGGCCCTTCCATATGCCTGAGGGATCTTAGCCTGCTGTCATGTTGACAAGGATGCTCCTGCTGAGAGAAGTTCTGTCAGTGACACTGAGCACTGAACTGCATTGGATGAGCTGCACAGAGCTGCCTCATAATTGTCTCGGGCACCTATTAAATGTTAATCACTCCCAGCCTTATATGCACCTTGATATTTGTAATATAAAATGTGCCATGCTAATGAATTCTGTTCTGTAACATTATAATCCATGTGGAAGGAACCTCTGAACAGCTGAGGTGAAGAACGAATAAATGAGACTGAAGAACAGCGACAGAAGTAGGAAGTGTATATAAGGCTGTGGAAGGGGAAACTGGTATGCCAGGTTGGGCTCTGGAGGGACTCTTATTTTAGAGGTACATCCATACTCACTAGGAAGGCAAAAGCTGAAGCACTTCGTAGCATCCTGGTGTAAGCTTAGCCCAGGCAGCCTGAAAAACTGTTGTAAGGAATACATAGTCGCACAGATTTTTATCACGCGGTAGAAGCCACAGGTGCCAACACCACTGCTACTGCATCTCATGTGCTGCAGTTGTCTGGCATCTGGATACACCTGATAGTGTAGCACATGCAACAGCAACAGGGTGGAGATGATCTCTTGTGTGAGCACCTCACTCCAGCCCCAAGAAAGGTTTGGCTTTTGTCTGGAAAAGACTTGAGCGTTCTTTAAGGGCAAGATAGCTCAGATTTCTGACCAGAACTTAAAAAGGCTTTGCCTGGGGGACTTGTGGCATGTGCTTGTTATGGGCAAGAGGAGAGAGTGAAAGAGAGGAGTCTTCTTAAGGCTTAGAGCAACAGTCAGTCTCGTTCTCCTACAGAGTAGGAAGTGTGAGAAGTTTCACTTGGGTCTAGGACAGAAGTTTAAGTGTTGGTGGGTCTGTTTTGTACAGCACTGGGGTCTACCCTGAATGCGTGTGCGTCTGAGCAGGATTGGTGGTTGGCATTCAGTGACCAAACCCGGAACAGCTGTATTTGGGGTCAGAATACCTGTAGCTGGGGTCACTCCCCAGACAGTGCAGGTGCTCTGTCCCTTGTGCCAGTAGTCTTGAAGGAGGGTGACTTGGAAAGCTACTACAGGTTTGTGTGAAGATAAGGTGTCCTACTCTGAGGCCTAATAGGAAGTTGCCTGACTACTTACTGTGCTGAACCTTCACCCCTGTTCCTCCCCATCATGTCGTCCATCCTGTGTCAGCTCTGTGGCTGGGACTCAATTGGAAATAGCGTGCTTGCTTCCATGGTCCTGAGTACAGTGCAACTGAGAAAAATCAAAAGAACTCTGGCAGAGTGAAGGCAATTGATTTCAATACTTCACCATTCTCCGTTGCTGCTTTTGATCTGCCATGCAGATCTTGTACCGGAACTTCATTAGCTTTTCAAGACAATTGGTGTTCATAAACCCTGATGAAAATGCTGTGATCTGCTGCATTGTTTGTCATATATCTATTGTCAGCAATTCTTAGTTTTATTAATAAACGTTTATTACAGGTGATAGATTGGTGCAGTCACCTACCCCACTTAATAGTTTCTCAAAATTTTTATTGGTATGCTTACTCCTGTGTGTTTAAGCAAATGAATATTAATTAATTTTCCTCAGGCTTAAAACTTCCTCACTTCGCATCATGAAAAAAAAACCATGTTAGCACACAAGTTTTTTCAAACAGATCTTATGTGAATTCTCAGTTCATAGAAACAATTTCTTTTTTCAGAGTTGTCCAAGTTAAAATGACGTGTCTGAACATGAACGTGATTTCTGTGGTATGTAGTTTTAAGTGGTGCTGCAAGGTTCTATTTTGCCACCTATGCTTGCTCCGAGTGTCTTTTCCACCAGTAAATTGGTTAAGCAACTTAATGCTCGAATGTTAATGAAGAACAGTGAATTATTATCAGGGGGTGGGGCAGGGAGTGACCTTACCTGATCTGTAAGTCTGTGGTGAGAAGACTTACAATTGAACTTAAATGAAGACATTTCTTATCCAGGTGTAGTACAATAGAAAGGGCAACACTAAATATTATTTAAAAATGGCGTGTACCATGGAAATTTTCCAGTTAGATAGTAAAGTATCTAGAATTACCAAGAAAACTGGTAGTTCATGGATACTACAATATTATTAATGGCATGTTAACTTCTGGCTAGATTCAGGGTTTTGGGGTGGTTTTTTTCCAAGAAATGGAAAACATGAATTTGAAACAGTCATTTGAAAATAAGATATAATGTTGAAGAATTTTCAAACTTTTTGTAAATTATAAAAGATTCCAACATGGTTTTTTCAATATTCTAATTTTTTCTTCCTTTACTGAGCAGTAGAATCCTGTAAGAGGCAAAATGATAGAAGTTGGAGGTGGATAACCAGTACAGCTGCCTAATCCATCTCCCACTTGCAGATTTTTGCTTGTTTTCCACTTTCTAATTCTTTGCCTAAATTAGATCCTGTCTGCTACCTCTCAGAAAGTTATTTCAGTACAGTGGTTTATGTTGTCAGTATTTTCCTTATGATACTTACTCTTATCCTGTAATTCCATTTTTTTTCTGTGCTGCTTTCTATAAATGCTTGCAGTGGGCCTCGGTGAGAGCAGTTCACCTCATCTGTGTGTCTCTGTCCTGTATAAAGGGAGCTGGGTCTGCGTAGGTTAAATAACCAGTCTTTAGAAATACACAGACACAGTGATTGCCTCAATATCTTGTCCTGGAAAAGAGTGTTACTGGGTTTGGATTCTTACACAGTGTTCATTATTCAGTCTGTGGGATTGCCCACTGGAAATTTGCTTTAGCATGTTGTGGTTTAACCCCAGCCAGCAACTAAGCACCACATAGCCACTCACTCACCGCCCCCTCCCCCCCCTCAGTGGGATGGGGGAGAAAATTGGGAAAAGAAGTAAAACTCGTGGGTTGAGAAAAGAACAGTTTAATACAACAGAAAAGAAGAAACTAATAATGATAACAATAACACTAATAAAATGACAACAACAATAAAAAATGATTGGAATATACAAACGATGCACAGTGCAATTGCTCACCACCTGCTGATCGACACCCCGTAGTCCCCGAGTGACGATCCCCTCAGCCCCCATTCCCCCCAGTTTATATACGAGATGTGATGTCCCATGGTATGGAATACCTCATTAACCAGTGTGGGTCAGCTGCCCTGGCTGTGTCGTGCCCCAGCTTCTTGTGCCCCTCCAGCTTTCTTGCGGGCTGAGCATGAGCAGCTGAAAAATGCTTTACTTTAGACTAAACATGACGTAGCAACAAATGAAAGCATCAGTGTGTTATCAACTTTCTTCATATACTGAACTCAAAACACAGCACTGTACCAGCTACTAGGAGGACAATTAACTCTATCCCAGCTGAAACCAGGACACCACTACCTTTCCTTCTTTGGGCCTCCAGCTCCTCATTGCTGGCTGCTGTCAGTGCTGTTGTCTCAGCAGATTAAAAATAAACACTGCTTTATTTAAATCATCTGGAAGTGTGGGGTCTGTTTTGCTGTTAATGTGTCCCTGTGACACCTCTGCTAAAATCATGTAAATAAATGAGGCAACTGACATTGTCCTTCAGATGAGGAATAGCAGCTGTGGAAATATTTTGGCACTTTCCAAAGGCATGCAAATCAGTATTTTATTTTATTTTTTTCTTATTTGGTTTTGATTTTCCCATGGGTGACCAGAAACAGACATACTAAGTTCTGGCTTAGTTTCTTTCTTCTTTATTCTCTTTAAATACAGATTATGTTTATGCAGAGCTTTGGCTAAAATTATCTAAATCAGATGTAATTTTCAGTAGTTTTTCACTTTCGGGATGTTCCAGTTCCTTTAAATTAGCTGCTCTTCTCTCAACTTCCTCCAGTCTGTCTTGTTAATATTGATGTGTCCAGATCAAAATGTGAAGCTGCACAGATGCTTTTTAGCTGCCATGAAGCTGTCCTTCAGATGCCTGCAAGACTGCTGTGTTCAGAAATGTGCTTTGAAAAACTCTGGCAACTTTTTTTTTTAAATTATTGTTATTATTATTATTACATAGGTGTCTTCCTACAAGCACACTTACAGCGTACCTTAGAATGCCAAAATTATCCATTTCTTTCTGCAGTATTGTATGTCTGAAAAGGCTATCTCCAATGTTGCATTGGACACTGAGACATTGCTAAAAATGTAACATAAGACAGTAAGAGCAGCTGTGGCAGGTCAAAAATCCATCACTTTTGTGTGTTCTTTGCTTTAATGGCCTGTAGCAGTCATCTGGGGAGACAGTGCAAAGGAAAAAAGGTAAGTACCAGGGAATCCTCTGGTCAGTGGAGGGTTACTAAGCATTGTGGTCCAAATGCAACCACAGGCTCAAGTAGTCCCTAAACTGCTAATTACCAGAAGCTGGAGGGTATACCAATCTCCTAGGAATTTGTCTAATCTCTTTTGAGCTTATGGCCTCCAAGTTGTCCAATGGAAATTAATTCCACAGTTCCATTTTCTCCTTTGTTTGTTCTAAATTTGCTCCCCTAGTAATTTGGGGGAGCAAATAGCAGGAAATAGAGAAGATTTTATATCATGAAATTTAGAAGATTCATAGTCGTGGTTTCCTCTTCTGTATCCCCTTTGTGATTGTATAGACTCCTCTGTCTCAGAAGGCATCGTTCAGTCCTGGTCTAACTCAGTGTATAATACTGACAGTGCAATGACAAATAAATTATGAAGATCTATTTATCTTTGAAGTCAGCTGATCAATTAGATGGAAGAATTAATATGTTTTCAGAAGCAGGAGGCTTCTTCATTGTACCAACACTTGAAGTACTATGCTGTTTTAATTTTTATGAATGAGCATTTGCTGTCTTCCTGCCTCTTTCTTACCCCATCCATCAAACTTGCCATGTGATCCTGGCTCCGATAAGGTTACTGGTGGTGTATGAGGATGAAATAAGTAATAGGATTATTCACCTTATAGTGAATAATAACCTAATAACTGTACATTGCAGGTTTTATTAGTCCCAAAGCATCTCACAGATTCTGCTCTTCATCTTACAGATGTGGACCTCTAGCACAAAAGGGTGATGTGACTTGTGATCTCTCCCAGGCAGCCAGCAGGGTTTCTGTGTCTGCTCTCAAACTTAGTGCAACAAAACATATTTTTCACTTTGAAATTTGCTCAGCATATCTACAGATGAAAAAGGGGAGGTGCCTTTCTGAAAAAGAACTGGTGATGGTCTGAAAAACTGGGAAAGGCTTGATATGGAAACCAGCTCATTGTTCTCACAGAAAATCTGGGCTTTGGATAAAACATTGCCACTTTCCAAAGAGCAGTAATTATTTTCTTTCTCTTGGGAAGTACTGTAAAACAATTCTGTAATTGTTTGTGAAGAGTTGTACAACTATAGAGGCCAGCAAATGAAACCATATGCCAGTTACAAGCAGGTTTTTTAAGACTAGTAAATGTACTGCCAGGAGAAAATTAGCCTATGAAACCAAGCCACCTGCTCAGAAGTGTCCTGAGGAAATTGATAGCCTAGTTTCAGTCTAGGAAAATTGCATCTGAGCCTTTGTGTCTGAAGCATTTCCAAACACGCTGAACAGTTGTGATGTTGTCTGCATAGGGAGTAGGTACCCAAGATAGCTAGGATCTAACTGTCAAGGGCCTTAAAAAGCACCTGTGAATGACTTTTGAGTGTCAGCTGAGTACTTGCTCTTTCTCAAGGAGCTTATGGTCCCATCACTGTCATCCTGTTGACTTAAGTAGCACCTTAGTTTCACCCCTCTGGCAAGACAGTGCATGCTGTCTGCAAAGACAGCAGGATTTAATGATGGGGTGCCTAATAAAAGGGCAGGACTGTGAGACATGATCACATGTCTTCTCAGGAAAGCATGTGTAACTGGAGAGTGTCTGTCCTTGTACTGGGGGAGATGTACAGGAGCTTGCTCATATGGCATCTGTGTCAAGTGGGAGATGGAAAAAAGTACCACTTGCCGTGAGGGATGCTGGGAGGGGTTTCCTTTGGCTTGGGCATGATCAATGGGGGAGGGGTGCAGACCTGGGTTGTGCCTTGGAAATAAGCCCTAAAGGAGAACTGCGTTAGTAAGGGAGCTTTTTCTCTGGATCAGTGGCAGGTAGAAGAGGCTGCTCCAAAACTGGAGGCAGGAGGCGATCCAAGAAATAACAAAAATGCCAGTGCTCTTGGATAAGGGCAATTACATTGATTTGCTATAAGAGGAAGGGTATGGCAAAGGTTATGAGGGGTGAAAAAAATGTTAGAGGCTGCAAACTGCATCAGGTGGGTGGCTCAAGATAGCAGTGGTGGTGCTGCAGGGGTTTTCTTTCTGCTTCCCATTGCAGTCACTTCTCAGAACTGCAGTCTCCATAAAACTCTCTATAGTTCTGGGTGTTGTGTAGCCACATGTAACAACTATCCTGCATGACTGAGGGAAGGTATGTCAAGTACTTGGCTGCAAAAACCTTTTCTACTGTGGTAGAAGCATAGTCTGTTTTTACTGGCTAAAAGAATGCCTGGGATTAATGCAGACTCTTCTTCTGTTTGTAATACTGCTTTGAGGAGGACTAAGTTTGTTCTAGATGAAGCATATGACGAAATACCTATGTTTCTCTTTCAGCAATCTCAATCCAGAGAAAAATGCAAACGAAAATGGAACATCTATGCAGAATGATAACTTTGAAGAGATCATAAACCTGCCTATTGGTTCTAAGCCATCCCGGCTGGATGCCATGAACAATGATGGAAGCAATAGTCCTGAAATTCCTTTGAATCCAATTCTAGCCTTTGAAGATAAGGGGACTCTCTTGCCTCAGGTAGATAGTGTTCAAACACATCAAACAGCAGGTAGGTTCACCTTGGTTCAGTGACATTTGTAATATGTTGTAATTGACAGAGGACCTAGAGCTTTTAATTGCTATAAGTTGATTAATTTCAGCGTTTTTAAACCCCATATTATTTGGCGAAAGGAGCATATCTCCACTTTGTAAAGCTATGCATGCATGCCAAGTACATGTAGATGCTGTGCAAATTATGGTAAGGCCTTATCTTTTATTTGAGGGGGGGCTTCTCAGTTACACTGCACTTTCTGCCATTTGAAGTTGCTTGAAAATATTTGCCCTGTGCTTTCAAACAGAAGTAAGTGACAACTGCTGTTCCTAGCTTATGATCAGCAACCACATTACAGTTTTGCAAGCGCAATATCTGATATGTGCATGCAGAAGGGGAGCTGGTACCTACCTTCTGTGTAAAATTCTGGATTTATTTCCCTCATAAATTGGTTTGCAGCACACTAGATTTTTCTGAATAGCATCACAACTTTTAAAGGATGGTAGGTAAGCAAATACTAATTTAGCAAATATTCTTTTTCTGTGGCTAGAAAGTGTAAGGAAAATAATCTTACAATAAAATAATTGCATAAATGCATAGCATTTTGAAATAAGCATTGTCACTCTTTGCTGACCTGTCATTTTTTATGCCTTCTATTGTAGAAGTGATCTGATTGTTTCTTCTGAAGAACCAAAGGTGATATGAGCTTCTCTGCAGTCAGTGGAGTTTCTTCCATGCTATCATGCTATGAAGGAGTGTTTTTTTTTTTTTCTCTCCAGTTTTTTAAAGATTTCTTGAATATCTTTTTTGGAAGGACTTTAGTAAAACCAGCAGAAGAAATGATGGGAATAGACTTGGATCACCTTTCTAATAGCTTTCATCACTAGAAAAATCATGCTTCACATGCATTACTTAATATGGCTTTTTCCAACGAGCTTTTTCTGTTAGTAAATGGATATTTCTGCATTCCTTAAGACACAGGACACTGGAATCTGAAAGCAATGGGCTGATTTGGGTGGTGGTACTGACCCTTTTTCTAAAAAGGTGGGTGTTGGTTTAAAAGGCATAATTGTAAAATTGGCAAAGAATCTTTTACACTTTGTGGTTCTAATACTTGAAAAATAAATACCTCATTGCTCTACAAGTAGAGTTAATGGGGTGTCTTATTTAAACCTGTTGGTTTAAATATTATATTGTGGAGAACTCTAATTATGGGGGCAAAGTATAGGCTTCTGTATCAGGTTCTTGTAAATGTAATTCCTACAGGGACATTCTGTAAATTGAGATGTCACTATGATCTTCTTGCATTTTCTCTAAAAACACAAAATAAGGCAGGTTTTAAAATGTGAAAATTTGAAAGTATTATTTTTTCATGGACAAGAGGAAAACCTATTGTTCTCCTAGATGATGTATTTATGAATTTTGTTCAGTACAGAAATAAATCATTTAATTGAATAAATTAGAAAAATGTGGTAAAATGATACTGCAAACTTGATTTTTTTTTGTTACATCCATGTTCACAGTACTATAAAAGATGTGTATGCATGCGTACACACGCACACACACAAGGAAGTACCTTGTTCTGAGTCCTGTAAATTGCTGCTGTTCCCAGTGATGGAAGACTTTGCCTTATCAGACTATTGAAGACTGTGTGAAACCTGAGATATTTAATTTTTGGATGATGAAGCAGGTCTAGGGATTTCTTGGTTTTGCTCGTTTCAGAGCAAATGGAAAATGGTCATTGTGTTTTTTATGTAGTGTGTGGGTTTTATAAAGCAGTGCAGTTTGAGTGATAAGAGAAGTAATGCAGGTTGATTTCTCTTTAGTTTGATGCCGATTTCTACTGTCATTGTTCCATCCCTCACTTTTGGTTGCTATTGGACAGAACTGTAAAATCTTGCACCATTTTGTGCTTTGATAAACAATGCTGTTACAGGCAGGGCTCACTCTAGGTATTTGAGTTTGAAGTACCAACCACGGCTTGATGCACTGCGTACTGAAGTCGGTGAGCAGATCCTTGGCTAGTAGAAACAGAGGATTATGAGGTTTCAGTTCATGCTAGCAGAGAATGTACCATTAAGATTCCTGCATTTGTCTTTAGTGAGCACTGAGCTAGGCCTCTAGGAAGCTATGCAGAAAGTCTTTGCTAGCAGAAGAAAACCTCTGAGACAAAAGCTGAAGTGTTTTTGAAGAAATTACTTTCTGCTACTGCCAAGTGCTCATCTTGTACAGGAGATGGGATAAAAGCAACGGAAATGCAATGAAAAAGAGACTCCATCTGCCAGAATGTATATGGAAGGGAAAAAACAGCCATTCAGTGAGAATGCTTTCAATAGTAGCTTGCAACACAGTAAAATGAATTGGGTTCTTTTCTTGCTTTCTTTAGTTTTCCATGTACACAGCCACAATACTGTCCAAAATATGTAGTTTTTCTTTAAACCTATATATAGCATGTAAGTACCAAATAAAACTTGTTTGAAATATTTACTTCTATTTATATTTTCATTTTTCTTGCATACTTGAAACAGGAGTCAAACTGTGATGGAAAACTCTTCTTGCTACTCCTGGTCTGCTTAAAACTTTTCTTCAGGTTTCCTCTGATCTCTTTACTAGAAAACCAGTACAGGATCACTTACAGCTAGAAACAGTGCAAAGAAATAGCCAGTAAGATTTAGCTTCAGTTTTAAGTTTGAGGATTCATTTAGGCTCAGATTTAGGTTATGCTGATCAGTTTTTGTGAGACTTTGGAACACTTGTTTCGCTGTTTGAAGCACAGAGATAAAGAGCCTGCTTCATTTCTCATGTGTGGTGTATTGGTTTTTCGTTTTGTTTGTTTTTTTCTAACAGGACTGCCTTAAAAATTTATAATTGTATTTATAACAGGTTTACTTCAAATGAGAGAGAAATTTTCCTCCATTTCAAGGGCCCACATACAAACAAAAACCTGAAGAACTGGGAGTAGTATTAGATGTATGAGTAGAAAAAAAAAAGAAAAATGAACACTAAAAAAAATGAAAAGGAATTGAAATTTTAAGGTTTGGTTTAAGCCCATTTGAATGCAGGGAAAAATATTTTTTCTGTTAAATGTTCTTAGTAATAAAATACAGTATCAAATGAAGGCCAACTCCTTTGCTATTGCAACTGGTTTTGTTGTTTGTACTATCAGAGGCAACATTTAACTACTCAGTGAGGTAGAGCTAGCAACTGCAGAAGTCACAGATGGCTACTCTGAAGTTGGAATAGTAACCTTTCACAGCAACTAGCCTCTGTGCTTTGGAAAGACTCAGCTCCTTGCTTGTGTCTTAACAGCACAACATAAATGCTTACAGGGATGACATTCAGTGAGTTTAGTTCAGTACATTCACCACTACAGGGCTGTTCACCACTTGCTTTGCTTGTTTCACATGTCTCACCTCCTCATTCCTGATAAGAATGCTTTGTTGTTTTCCTTCTTGCTAGGACCTTGGATTATTGTTTGCAATTAAACACCAAAGAAAAATAGATTCTAATGCCATTGCTTAATATTGCACTGTTTTTCTTTTGGGGAAATGATCTAAAGTCACCCAAGGAGGTGGCCTGAAGTTTGAGATTTTCTGGTTTTGTTCTTAGCTGTGTCATTCAGCTCTTTGTAAGTCCTCTGTTTTAATAAGCCAAACTGCCCACAGCTGAGCACATAGGTCTTTCACATGAGATTTCAAAAGAAAATTCCTGTCACACATGAATATTGAAAATGCTTTAGAACTGCTTTATCTGAAGTCTCTGTCCGCCCTGTTCTTTAGCAAGCCTTTTTACTGCACTGCAGAGAGGCTTTTGAGTGTGGTTTTTGTTGGCCTTTTTTTAAACAGTATTATTGGAGAGAACTTGCAGTTACTAAAAAGAATCATTAGCAGAAATGCCACCCCAAGCACCAAAGCTAACCTTAGAGATTTGGGCCACAGTAAAATGCAATGTTGAACTCTTAGCTATAACAAAATGATTATTTTTTTAAATCTTGCTTTTATTCCATGTTTGTAGCCAGTAGCAGCTCTAAAGCTCTACATGCATGTACAAGTTATACCATGGCCAGAAGTACCTCAAAACACAGGAAACTCTTCTGACATGTTTTCCTAAGAAACTCTGCTACCTGGGAGCAGACATTTCCTAGAAGAATGGTCCCAAAATTTCAGTATTCCAGCCAGTTCAACATGAAGCTCCAGCCAGATTCTTGTATTTAAAAACAAGTGTATTGATCAAAGGTGGAATTGGATTACTAATAGATGATGATGATGATTATTATTGGATTACAATTATCTTACAAATTAAAACCTACAGTAAAAAATTAGTGCCCCATACTTTCAAGGCCCTGTGCTACAAATTTTTCCTGAAAAATAATGTTTTCATTGGCTTAAAAGGTCTGTGAGACAGACTCTGCCTCTGGAGGAGAGGGGAAGGGAGGTTGTTCAGTATCCTGTATACATGTAAGAAAATTTGTTGAATTTAAACATACTACTTTTTTTATTCTTTATTTCATTAAAATGAAGTATCAATATCAAAACTTAAAATCAATTCCTAATTTTGCCAATTTGTTCACTTTTCCCCTGTTGCAAGTACCTTTGGGAATAATTTACCATTTGCAGAGCACAGGTTTCTGTATTCAAACACATCTCACTCAAATCTTTCATGGTAGCTGCTATATTCTGAACAGGCTCTACCCGATATACCTGCCTCAGTGTGTCTTTGCTCTTCTGCTGGCGAGTAGTGCCTACAGTGTGTGCAAGGATCAGCCTTAAGGCTTACCCTACTCTTGTTTCTTACAAATTTCTTGCAATTTTGCTGAGTTGTCCCTCAGCAGCTACTTCCTGTAGTAACCTGTTTGTAGTTTGCTACCTTTATAGTATGTGTTAATTCAGTTATTTTCTAAAGTCAAGTTCCTGGAATGTGCTCTGAAATAAGGGACATGGAACAGAAATAAAATAAAGTTAAATGCAGAGGAACCTGTGTGCTTGAGAGCTGCCTCTTCAGTAGAATCAGCTTGTTATGTGAATAAGACCTCATGAATACAGCACTAGTTTTTTGGAGGGGGAGGTGAGGAAACTAAAACCAAACCCAAGTATAACAGATGTTTTCCAAACAGTTGGAAGGAAGGTAGCTGTAGTCCTCAAAGACACTTAAGCAGCCAGCCAAAGTGTTCATCCCCCAAAGGGATTGTTTTTTGACCTGCTCCGATTCTTGTTATCAGAACATCTCTTTTGTATGATGAAACTGTAACTAGCAGGAAAACTTTAACTACAGAAACCAATGAAAAGAATTGGCTTCTCTGAAAGTTCAGGCTTTTGGATCTGGTAAATTTTCATAAGCTATGCAGCTTAAATATTAACTATCTTCATGGCAAATAGCTGCCCTAAGGAGCTCTTGAGTTTCTTCTGTTTGTTGACGAACTTGCTCAAGGAGTTTAGCCATTTGGCTTTTTCTGAACGCTAATGAAAAGTCTGGATCTGAAGAGGAAAAACAAGTGTTAGGCAACCTGCTGGTTTTTCCCTGTATTTTAATGTAGATGCTTAGAAAGCTTATATTTCAGGTTAGATAGTGTTGACGGTTCTTACTACAGTGTAAAGTATAGAGAAGTTAGAACAATATTCTACTAGCATGCAAAGCAGATACTAATTCAGTTTTCATCCCTGTGATCATTCAGT
The DNA here is from genome assembly GCA_026212715.1 of Elanus axillaris. Taxonomy (NCBI): domain Eukaryota; kingdom Metazoa; phylum Chordata; class Aves; order Accipitriformes; family Accipitridae; genus Elanus; species Elanus axillaris. Next base: position 25,029,526 of record JANZLQ010000086.1, on the reverse strand, counting down.
ATTGTCTGCTGCTAAATTCTCCTGAAGCAAGTGTCTAAAGCTCATTTGCCAAATTCAGCCTTCTGCAATAGGTGCATATCAGGATGTAGCAGGGTCTTGGCTCTGGCTCCTATATATGTGAAGATACACACTATATACTTTTATTACCATATTACAACTCTCCTCTGTACTTCTACCTAAAGCAAAAAAAACCCTAATCAAAAATAGAAAAAAAATCAACATAATTTAAAATATTAAAAAGATGTGAGACTTTCTAGCTTTAATACTAGCTCATCAGGCAATTTGCTTGTTTGCTTGCTTTATCAAGATAAACTAAAATCATATTTGAAAAGCTTTTAGGCTTCATCTAGTGCCAAACATTCTTACATTAGATAAAACCATCTGTACCTGAAGTCCTGTTTCCCTGCTGATCTGAAAGCCTTTAGTTTTAAAGCAAACAAACAAAGAAAGAACCCCCCTGCCTTTATCATAAAATATTCTTAATTATTTAAAAGCACATAAGGTAACAGCTACCCTTGGGATTATTCCGTTCCTTTTAAGTGAGCGGAGCTAGTCCCCAGAGGAAGTTGTCTGGCATTGTCATTTCTGTTGCAGAGCAGTGCCTGTTCCCTGCTGATAGGAGCAGGCAGTGTATGGCACCACCCCATGAGCTCAGCCCAGCCGGAAGGACATACCTTCTCGCAATCTGCAGAATGTTGAGATGCCCAGCTGCTGAAAGCGAATCTCTTGGTGGGTAAGAAAACTCTTGAGGTAGGCCTGAATTTCTCCAGTATGACTCTTCAACAAAAGCATCATTTTTTCTGCATAAATGGGAGAACCACTGGAGATCAATAGGAGCCTTTAAAACACTTTGAAAGCTGATTTTTGTAACAGTATTTAAGATCATTAATGACCCATCCAACTTCACCTACAAGCAACGCCCTGCAAAGAATGGCAAAGGACTTCCATGTACTATAGCCTCTGAAGGTATCACTGAATTTTGAGGTAAATAAAAAGCTGAGTGGGCTGCTGTGCTAGGAAGCTGGTCCTTGTGCAAGGTGCATGCTGATTTATGGACGGATCTGCTGGTCATGCTAACTGATCCATGAGGCAATTATGCTGTTGGACTCTTATTCACTGATGAGAGTCTGCTCTGTTGCAAATCCTTGATGGCAGAATTGAAACAGTTTTGCATTTTCCCTTATTGGAGACTCATTATGGATTTCAGTTTCTCTCACATCTAAGGATTAAAATCTAACCATGCTTTTCTAGAGAATGTGGCAAGAATCATCTGAACACCTTCTTCCTTGTGAGTCTTAAATGTTCTCAGCCACATGGGACAAATATATTAAGCATAAAGCTTTGTTTTCTGCAGGTAAAAATAATGCTCTTCCCATTCTTTCTCACTGAAACTTAAAAAAAAAAGGCTACGTTCTTAAAAGCCACATTGCTTTGCTGCTCCTGCTAATCTAGTCTAGAATTACAAGAGCAGCGTTTGGTTCAGTAAGATGCTTTCTTCTTGCTTGGCAGGGAGCAGAGGTGATCTAAAATTTTGGAACACAACCATCCCATTGAAATTGTCTCTACCAGCTTCTGCTCCTATCTGTGGGGAATGCCATCACATTGTATATGCTGAGAAGGAGGCTCAAACAGAAAGATGCAACAATGACTCGTCTGAAACGTTCTCATTTTTCCCTTGGTAAGGAGTAATTTATGCTCTCCTACCTCCCTACTTAAGTTGTTTTTAAGGACCACAGCATTGGCTACAGACTAGCCCTGCAGAATGGTAGTGCTTGAAGCAGGCAACAAACACCTGAATCACATCTTTATCTATGGTCCATTTTCATCCCTGGGCTTTCTCAAACACTGTTTTATGTGTATTTCAAGGGTGACTGTAGGTGCTTTTATGCTAATAAATTTGTAGAGACCAGATGGAGGATGGTATAGGAACGTTAAAGGTTGTTCAGTGCCTGGCAGTTAACTCCTTTGGGAAAAGGCTCATTTCATTCCAGACAGCCATAAATCTCTTTGAAAGCACAGTTAATGCTGTGTGACAGTTACCGTGACCTATCATGTGCTGGATGATGGAGGCAGCTTGAAAGGATGGCTCAGTATGTCCCAGTTGGCAAGCCAGTCTCACCAAGCACTTTGTCAAGGGTACATCCATCCACTGGACCATGCATAACGTGGCTCCTTCTGGAGGACAGAAAGGTAGGAGAGTAGTCTGTAAACAGAAACTTTGGTGTTGAAGAAATGAAGGCGAGAGATCTACCAGAAACCATACTGCCTAAATAGGAAATCCTTCATGCAGCTGGAGAAGCAAAGTGCTGAACTTGTGCAATAAGTATGTTTAGGTTGTAAAAAAGTACCGTGTCCTGAGGTTATGCTCTCAATAAGGTAGGGCCATGGATTTGATTCACAGAAAGGCTGGTGGATTTTTATTTTGTTGGGTTTGTGTTCTGAAAGAATGAATCACTTCATGTACAAGATCTGCTATTGCCTGGTGGGCTCAGTCTGTCCAGCAGCTGCTGGGCACCTCTTGCAAAATTAAATGTGACATGTCACCAGTTGCATGGCAGTTACACCAGATACATAAGATGAAATGTTTGACAGACAATATCCAATGTTGGGGCAAGCTGGGAAAATTTATGCTGATCCTTTCTGCCATGAGGAGTGCTGTACCTTCCACTGGTGCTAATTTGGAATCTCTTATAAAATCTATGTGCAAAAAAAAATTTAAAGGGAAAGAGCCACTTTGTATTTTAGTCTTTTTTCTCTTCTTATATTAGTTTCTGCTTTTGTGAAATTAATTCAGCCAGAGAAACTGGGTGATGTTACAAAGAAAAGTAGACAGGCTCTGTGCAGCAGTAAAAATCAGGACAAAGAATTTTGAGCAAAAATTTTAAAGCAGTTCAACAGAAAAAAGTGCAAACAATGGAGCCCACATGTCCTGCCAGTGAGTCGGATTTTGCTCTTCTTGAAGCTTATGGCAAAACTCCCACTGAATTTAAAAGGAAAGACCTGGGCTGTACATCTACCTGAGCTTCATCTCCTATTAGGATTAATAAAGGATAGATACAGTTCTCAGATTAAGCCATTTATGGTTGGGTTGCTTCCCTACCTTGTTTTGCTAGTTCAGCGAGGCAAGATGTCACATAATGAAGAGAGTCTTCTTGAGTGTCCATAGAAAGCATGGTCTGGAGGAGACCTTCAATACATGGGCTCTCAATGATTCTCTGCAACAAGAGAGAGATTCATGTTTAGCATTTTCATTATGTTTCAGTGTTGTACGAGGACTTCAGAAGTACTGAATAACTCTTAGCAATACTCAGGGCTAAAACATCAATAATGGAAATGTCTTCTCCCAGATTTAGCACAACCAGGTGACAAAAACCTTGGATTGTTTAGAGATCGTCTGATTTTAGGCACTTCCCAGGGCTTGCTCTGTTTGTGGAATGTTCTCATGATCACAGATCACTCTTAAGCTCAAAAAATTTCCTGACCTATTGCTGCTGTACCAGGCTGTATGTCAGTATTAAGCTGTCATTTGCTCAAGTCTTGCTGTAGAGGTGAATAAGCTGAGTGCTGCAGGGCAAAGCACTGGGAAATGTGGAAGGTTTTCAGTTTCTCTTCTTTGCCTCCAGAGCTTTGAAAACTTCCTCATGTTGAAATGCTCTATTCTGCAGAAATATGAGATGACATCTCACTAGCAAAGGTGAGTTCTGTTTCTGGAGAGAAATGTTATGAAATAAACTTTTCTGTGCATCCCTTATCTTTTAGGTTGAATCTGCTATGCCAAAAGTAGTGTTGGACAGCATGTCTCTGTGGTGGGATATATCTTTTACAGAGCGAGTTCAAAACAGATAGGAGACAGCCTGTGCTGACCTGGATTAATAGCACATGAGACCAAGGCATGAGTCCTGAATAAGTCACCTGGAGGTGACTAGTTACTAGTGAAGCTGAACCACAAAGTCATCAGCTCTCTGGGAGGTCCTAGTAATGGAAGCTGCTCACACCTCCATAAGGGAGTTCAGGTGTCTATCAACAAAAAGGAGTTAGCTTTTTTGTGTGTGCTCATTTTATGTTGCAGTTTTTTAACTTGCTGCTTAGAGGTTGAAGCTGGATTCAAGACTGCTGCCTTTCAAGCTCCCACACTCTGTTCATGTCCTGCTGGTGCAAAACCAACACTTTTTTTCCTCTTGTGCCAAGGACTCTTATGTGTTTTAGGGATGGTTCCTTAGAACTGACCCTGGAAACCTGGCACTCCCACTCATGCCTGTGGATTCACTTGTGCAGTGAGAGCTAAATACTCTATACATTATAAAGCTTTATGAAGGTGAACCAGCTCCCCAGTGATAACAGAATAAAGTCACAGAATTTAAGCAAAAAATACAGTAATGTTTTTAAAGCAAACTTTGAAAGGATGGTCCATTTTTACTGTGGGCTTTCAGTTTGAGGGAAGCTATTTCCCTGCAAAAAATTCACAAAAATTTCACAGTTATCAGAAATTCTTATCTTAGTATAAGTGAAAAAAAATGGAAAAAGTTTTCCTTTTCTCTAGTTTAAATCTCTGGAACTAGTGGTAATTAGATCATGAACAAAGGGGGGAAAAAAAGGAACTGAGTCTCAAAAAGTGTGTAGTAGAAAGCGGGGCAAAGCAGAGACAAGGATTTAGGAGGGTTTTTTTCCCCAATATTGGTTGTTACTAATGGCACTGTTTGATCAAGGTACTCTTAAAAGGCAAGGAGAAGGGAAGTGCATATGTGTATATGGATTTCATTAGAAGCAAAGTCAGAAACAGAGATCTTTATAGCATCTTGGCACAACTAGTACCTTGCCAAACAGGCAAAATGTACATCAATATCTAGGGTTATATTTAACAAACTGGGAGTGAAAATAGATCAGTGTTGGACGTCATAAGTGGGTAACTAAGGGCAGCCAAAGAGTGAGAGTTAGGAAATAAGGATGCAGTTTATAACAAACTTCAGATTTTCCTGGATGGTTCCTTTAATTAGTATGAAATGTCTTTGCTAGAAGTACTTTTCATACCTATGATGTAGTCATTCAAATTAGTTAACCACATCACTCATAGGAAAATTAGACATTTCTTATTTTCATTAGCATTTTTGTATTGTATTGGACAAATATGAATAAAACCCCCTTTCATTATGGCACATCAGGTACTTTTAATTCATACACATTTTGTGCAGAGTATCTTTGGCATATGTTTCATTACAAAAAAAAAAAAATAGTATCTTTGTGAGTGATGCTGATTTGATATAAATATAACTGCAACCTCCCAGGGTATAGTTCAGTGAAGAATACTGGGTACCTACCTGTTTGTTTTTGGAAAGGCTCAGGTTTTTGATGATACAAGCAGTATGGCCAACAATCACAGGGTCTGTTCTATGCACTGACAGTAGTATTCCGAGGCTCTGTAGTACCTTGACACATGCCAGAGTGTCCTGACAATAGCAACCGGTATCTCAGTTACATCCAGTATGGACAACACAATGCAACTTTGCAGCAAACTATAGATAGATCAATCTTAGCTCTGAAAACAGAGCAGTACTTAGCTCATTTAAACCAATGGTGTAGTGGCTGGATCCAGTGTTTTTTTCTGTCAAAATACGATTTATTGACTGACAGTGATCTACAGAACACCTGCTATGGAAAGCTGGAGTCTTTAAGGTCTGGTAGTTTGTTTTTGTTTGCATCAAATGCTTCCCCGAGGTTGTCGGTAGTCAGGGGAAAGACACGTGATCCTGACTGGAAAGAGAAGTGGTCAGGGTAGGTGTGAAAGGCAAAAGTACATGGTGAAGTAGCAGCAGCAGTGTGTCCTTCAGTACCTCAGCAATCTACCTCACCTACAATAATGGACTGTATATTTAGATCAGTTCATGATCAGGCACCACTTCAGTAACATGTTCTGAACAGCATCTTCTGAGTTTATCCATATGTTTCCACGCTGCCTAATGGATATTTTAGAGGGACTTTACTGAGTACGTCTCTTTCTCTGAATGTAGTCTTCCTCCAATTACCACTAATATTAATTGAATCAGATCTTCTGAGTTTGGATTACTGCCCAGGTAATTTCTTCAATAACAGTATGGATTAAGGGGGCACTGCTGTTTATAAGAGAAACCTAATCTCAGCAGGCTTTGGGTTAGGTATACAGTTAAAAGCAAGAGATTTTTTTCTTGGGAGTGTTTTATCTTTCAGTCTCTTTCCCTTAGGAATTTGAGTTCTTTATGCAGTTCTTATATTTGTTTGGAATGAACTATATTATTTGTGCTACTTACAAATTGAGACACATTGGCAAGAGTGTTCAATATAAAAATCACTGGTCCTACATCAAGTTGAGAAAAATCACATAATTCTGAAACCTGTGAAATGGCAGGATCCCTGAAGCAGTGTTGAAAGGCAGATGTCTTTAAAAATTAGTTTAACTTACATGTTTCTTTTACTTAGGTTAAATTGCAAAAGCGTAACTTATTTAATATCAGCTGACATCTTCACTTATGTTCATTTTAAGCACTGTCACAGCCAGCAATCCTAAAATAAAACATGAAAATAGATGGAGGGGGCAGTGCTATGCCTAAACTCAGGGCATTAGAAAAATCCTATATGCAGATATGGCTGTAAATTTTCACTGGTTTTATTTTTCCTTCTTTTCAAAGGCAGAAATAATATAGTTTTAGATAATTTAATTAAATTACCATCAATGACTGTTTTCTGTGCTTTTGGACAAAGTGTCCTCTTTTCTATGTAATCCCATCAACTACAGCACCCTTATTTGATTTGCTACAGCCTGGGAGGAGGAAATTTTCTATGGACTATAAATTAATTTTCTAATATACAATTACAATATACAGACTTCCCTGCCAAGCTCTACTGTTTGTTTAGGTTCTACATTAGCAAGTGACAGTACTTTCAATTTTGCTGAACCTCTGTTTTGGCTGGCATGTGGCTAGGATCCAGATTTTGCATTTTGGCTCAATCCTGCACAGCACAAGAGAATAATGAGAAAACTATGAGTGAAAATGGATTGGGTGGTTCAGGTGGATGTTGATCTAACTTCTCCCAAGTTTAGAAAAAAAACCAAAACAGGCAAGGAAAATCATTCCAGCAGCAACTGTGCTTACAGTTGCAATGCTGCACTCATACCCCTTAGCCAGGGATTTCTTGCCAAGATAAATATTATCCCCTGTTTACCAGGTAGCAAGATGGGAAGGCAAAGTTATTTTGTACCTGGAGTGGAAAGTCAGTGGCATCATCTGGAGTAGACAGACTTCTGGCACCCTGACTTCTATGTCTTTGCTCAAAGGAATATGATTTAAAAGGCTGTTTTTTCACAAAGTCTTACTCTTTCTTTAGTGTTTCAGGGTTGGACTGTCCTTGGGAGAACTGAATGAAATTCCCCTGCAAAGAAGGAATTTTTCCAGCGCTTGCTGGGAATCACCATCAACAGCCTAGCCAGGGGATCGCAAAAAAGGGGTTCAAGCAGGGAGAGGAGCTCCTGTAAAGCATTCCTGGGGGTTTGCTTCATGGTAACGAAAGGGCAGATGAATTCTGCCCTATTGTATCCTGGGTAGTATTTGTAATAATTCAAGCATCACTTGACTTGGTTGTAAAGGTTAGCTTTGTTTGGTGGTTTGTTTTGCAACAGCTGTTCCCATGGAGAATTCCCTCTTTCGCTCACGGAGAATTCAGCCTGAGTTGAAGAAATCTTGAAAAGATTTGAAAAACAGGCCAGAAAAGGCATGGAGGTGGGGAGGCAGGATGTGAGTAAGGAGAGGTCAATCTCTTCTCAGAGTGCCCAGGGCTCACTCGCACAAAGCAGCAACATAGAGTAGTCAGGGACAGCCGTGTTTGCTCACTAAAACAAATTCTGAGATGTAGATACTTCTCACTGGAGAATAAACCCTCAAGGGAGATGTTTTGCTTTCCAGCCTCCTGCTGCTGACCCCTTTTCCCCCTGAAGGACAGGCTGTTTCACTGCTGGTGTACAAGGCTGAGCTCCCTGTGCCTTTGCTCCCACTGATGCTGCACTGTGCCCTTTGTAGCTGGGGGTTTGAAGCACTGGTAAAGACACGTTTCAGGACCAGGGAGGAAAAGAGTTGTGGGTACTCTGCTGGGAGAACAAAAAGTGCAAATGGTGTTTGGGGGCAAGAAAAGCAAATGCAAGTGAGGACAATGTTCCACCGTAATGTCTCATATGAGTAACATTTTTAATGTGCAAATAGCCTCCAACTAACTTAATGCATTTCAGTTGTAAGCCTGTTAAGAGCAAATTGTGTTTTGATTGCATGAGGCAGTTTGACAAGCAATGAGGACGTTTGGTGCTAACGCAGCCAGCACAAAACCTCTGAAGCCACAGTGCCTTTGAAAAGCTCTGTGCTCTAGTTGTTGCTTCCCAGGCATTGAGCTTACCCATTTTTTCCATCATGTCCCACAGTTAAGAGGAAGCACAATTTGGTTTGTACTGTGCTGGGTATGTGCAACTGAGGTGTAAGGCACCACACTTCCAATACCCAGAGGAGATTTCAAATCAGACTGAGTGTATTTCAGCCACAAGAAGCATCTAAGTCCAGCTGTAGTTACTCAGACTGTCTGTCACTACTGCTTAAAGTAATGTGGCAGAAAAGGTTCTCACATTTTTTTTTTTGCTTTATCTACCCAAACTCTGACTCTCTTAAAAGGTTATTGTTAACTTAAGACACCTATCAAAAATCTTTCATATCCGTGTTCTTAAGGAACTGTTCCTAACTACTATAATGGAAAAGCACATTTAAACATAATAATAATTTGTCAGTTGCTACTTACTGGTTTTGCTGTTTTATGTGGAGGATGAAAGTGCAGCAGGAGTGTCTGTTTTGTTTATTTGCTGTAGTTTATTTCTAGTCAGACTTCTTCATGTATTTGCATAGTGTTGCACTGTTAATGGTGGTGTTTACCCTGAACGTGGGCAAAAGAACCGTCTGTAACTAAGGACGTGAGGATACACAGGAAAAGTCCTAGTGAATTAGCTAAAGATAGATAGGATATCAAACTGTATTAGTCCCCCTTGCTGTCTTGATTCTAATTCAAAAGATGTTAAATTTATGCAAATGTACTTTTGAATAGCTGTTCATATAGGGAAGTAATGTCTTTTTGCACTTTATTTTGCACTGATGCACTTTAAATGCACACTCTAAATTAGTTTCTCTGCTTTTCAGTGTGTGTGGAAGCTCTGTAACCAAGGAATAACTTCCTCAGCTGCCCCCATGGTTGTAGACTCTCATGGTGTTATGCATGTACCCCTGCCCCTTGTACACTCATCTGGAGACCTACAGTCTTGGGACTGAGGGGACCATAGGTAGTTGCTGGGTGTGCAGGGAAGTGTCCACACATCCAAGAATATGACATCCATCTCCCCCTCTACCCTCCCCTTGGTCCCCTTGCAGGCAACCTGATTAACTATGGGTTCCTTTGGATCCCAGGTCACCACAACAGAGACGCTCCTTGGGTAGTTAGTGACAGTGCAGACAAAACCTTATTATTCTGGGTGGGAGAGAGAAGGGTTGGGAAGTCACACAGAGCCTATCGGTCATTCTCAAAATGCATTTTGTATGCAATTTTGTCATAACATGGCATTACCCCAGGTGGTGGCCAGAACTATTCTTTCCACTCTCATCTTGGAAAATGACCTCCCCTACCTGGTTGTGCGGGTGCTGGGACAGTATCCAGAGCAGAGCGATGGAGGCACAACACACGTCCTTGCTGCCAGATGTCAGGAGAGAGCACAACTTGGGCAGGACATCCTCAGCAACCATCTCAGCCTGGATATCCGCTGGTTTGGGAAAATGACTGAGGTCAAGGAGCTTCAGAGCATCATGAGAAGGTATTTGGGCCCCGATTCAAACATTTGACTGTACCTCAGTGATGAAATTAGAGGGGACCTCCCCATCTCTGTGGGATGGGCAATGCTGGATGTTTAGTTATAAAAATAAACCCTCATTTGTTCTGGCTCCTTTTGCTAAAGGACTAATACTGGCTTGAGAGCAGAACAGAGGTTTGGACACCCTTCAGTTTGTGTCTGACCCTCAGCAAGAAGAAATGAGGGGAATTTCCAGAGTCCTTCATTGGCATAAGGCCTGGTAAGAAGGTGGCAGCTTCTGCTGGACAGACAGAAAGACCTCTCCAAGCACCACCTACTTTGCAGAGTTATGGTTAGCCAGAGGAGAGATCAGCCTGAATCCTTATAACTCACTTGTCCCTGCAACCTCAGCGAGTGTTTTTGGGCACTAAAAGGCAATGCCAAAGCAGCCAACAGATGAAGTGGCAGCCCTAAAAGGCCAAGCAGACCGGGGGTTTCCAACCACGCCAAGGAACAGCACAGCAGTTCCTTTACTCCCAGCTCCACTATAATTATGAGTGCTTGAAAATTAAGCACCTCTACATTTTCTAGATGAACAACTCTACCCAGGACCCTAAGGCTCTGGTGTTGAGTGTGCCAGTCCTCTGCTTTCATCTCCCAAGTATGCCATAGAAATGGATCTTGGGTATTTAATAGCATAGGATTTTTTTTAAGAGGATGACAAATGCTTGGGAGAAAATGATATTTAATGATAGACAGATTCATGCCTTGGGAGAAGGCAGGTCCCCACTCAAGCAGTAATTTCAGGAGACGCTCTGTCCTAATCAGGTTTAATGCATAGGAAACATAGAAGGGAGAAAAACTTAGTAAGTGGCAAAGGCTCTGTGCATAAGAAGACCTCTGCTGTCTCTCTCATCTTGTCCAGATACTTCCCCTTGCTACCTGGGAGCTCTGAGACAGATTTAGTTAGTGTATGCACTGCACCTCCCTCTTCCCTTAACATCCAATTAAAATGTTGAAAAGAGGGTATCTCTGTGCCTTTAATATGAAAGATTCCCAGCCCACTCTGCTCACTCTGAATGGCAGAGAGAGAAAGAAAAAGAAATAGTGTGGTTTGTTTATCTCCAAAGTGTTGCTTACCACTGGTAGCCAAATTTCTTAGGCAAACACATGCCTGGCTTGAAACCTGCTTGTGCCAAAGAGGGGAAAAAAAATAGAAAGAGAAAGGGAGGGGAAAAGAGTGGTTTCAGTAATGCATGTTCTTGCCTATCATATGCAAAATAAATGTGACAATACTAACAAGCTATTACATTATCTTCAGAGAATAAATTTTGGGAAATTATTTTTTTCTTCCAAACTTTTGATGATTTTTTTTCATCCTCCTGTAGTATCAGTCATCCTATTGTTGATGAGGAAGAGCCAATGGGTTCAGATGTTGGTTTATTTTAGAATGTCAGATAAGTTATAGGAAAATTGAGTTAATTTCTCATTTACTTTGCCTTTTTTTGCCTCCTACACAGAATTTAAGGTTCACCCTTTAAATCCTGAACTGTGGCTTATTGAGGTTTCTTTGGCGGGGCTCCTGACAAAACAAAATTGTCAAGATGTTATTCTCTGAAGCCATACAGTCAAAGATATGGATATCAAAAGAAAAAAAAAAGTAGTATAATAGATGTTCCAGCTACCTTCTGTCGCAGGCACAATGATCAAAGGTAGTTGAGAGCCTGGACAGAGCACTTCACACATGTAGTTTTAAGTTTAAAGAATACAGGCCATCCTAGTCTAAAGGAAGTGTCCAGGGCTGTGGAACAACTTTAATGATTTCCCTTCTCTTTCTCCATAGGTTAACCTTGTAGAACCTATGTATCTTCTAATATATGTGTCTTTTCTCATGGGAAAGATGCTGCATAGGCCCCTGTATGGTAGATGAGCATAATTGTGCAAGACTGAAACTGGAAGCCCAAGTTTATAGCTCTACTCTGATGCTAAGTTTTACACAAAGAGAAAGTTACAACTTCACCTTGTCCACTGAAGAGGATAGGAGAGATATGAGTGTCCGCAGCAAGAATCTGTTGCCAGGTCTCAGCATGGCTTCATGGTGCTGAATGTTGGCTGCCACATTGCTTAAGGCAGCACAGCTGTAATACTGCAGAGAACCAAGAAAAAAGTAGAGAGAGGAGGTCACAGTGGTGAAATGTTGAAGAGAATAAAAATAAATTTGAGACATGCTCAGATTTAGAGCTGATGAAAATAAAGTGCTTTTTCATTTTAAGGGTGTTTTATTGAGTTGATGTGGCAACAGCCTAAGTGGGCTTCCTCCAGGAAAAACGATGCAATCTGCTATAGCTACAACAGCAGTCATTCTGTGGCACAGCATGTGGTACAAACCCATTAGGACCCTGGGTATTTGGGAATGTACTGTGCTGCTGCAATGATACTACTGCTGACACTCAAAGTTAGGTCATCTGCATCTACTGTATTATAAGTTTACATTGATTTACTCAAGCTGGATGTAGTCATTGCCCTAGCATGCCAAGAGATCACTTTCAAAGGATTTAAACATAAACACTAGGGAGGATCATACATGTAAGAGTATGTATTACTAGGGAGGTATAACTAGAAGAAACAGGTTGAATGCAGAGGAGGAATTTTTAAGATGAATGTCAGAGAAAGCTGATAATGCTGAAACAGTTTGCAGAAAGCAATTCCAGAGGCTCCATCCCTTCAGACATTTAAAAGAAATCTGAATAGAGATAACAAAACCGATGGAGGAAACGATCTTGTACTACTCAGAGGACTGAATGAATGAACTAGCGGATTTTAAGGTTTACAACGCTGATTCACTTTTTCATCAGCATACTTTTGAACCAAGACCAGCTCTCTGTTAGGTGTGCAGAATCATAAAGAGGTGTCTGTGGTAGGCATAAAATAGGAAGATTTCTCAGAGATTTAAAATAAGAAAAAAAAAAATCTTTGCAAGTTCTGCCTTTTCAGAACACTTAGTAAAATTGCTTAGAGGGGAAGATCAAAGTTAGGATGCAAAAAAACCCAAAACAAACCACCAGAGGAAGAGGCCTATCTGCAACTTGTCTGATGATCTGAAAGACATAGAAGGTAACTGTGTAACAACTGTGTGCATGTGTTACTGTGTGTGCTGGCAGATGCACTTCTGTGTCATAAACTTCCTGCCATGGAGCTAGACAAATTGAGTATTTTGAATGTACATTATTTGACTGAGCTGGGTTTCACCAAGGTGCACTCACATGTTTCCCCACTTCTCTAGAGAGACTTTCCCTCCTCTCCACCTTTTCATTTCTACACACTGTGGTTCATGCTCTCCTTGCAGTCACACTGTGACTGTCTGAAAAATCTGACCTGTTTGAGCCATACCTGCACTTCTGAGTCAGGAGATTCCAGCAGCAAGGTAAGAACTGGTAGGGCTCCTTCCTTGCATAGGACATGTTGAATTTTCTCTGCCATTTGAAAACAAATATAAAAAAATATTAAAAAATGCTGTTGGTGTGTCTTTCCCCTTCCCTCGCTCTCATCTGGAGGCGCCATTCAAAAGGGATATGCACAGTCATTGGATTCTAGAGAGTGGTGATGTTGTCCAAATATATGACAATCAGTGTGACTGGAGAGTATATAATTTAGAGCTTGTGCAATATAGCAGTATGCAGACATTTTAGCAAAATGACTAGCTGTTTGATCGATTAAGCCTTTGCTGGTTTTGTGCTAAAGACTGTTCTGAGAATTTGAATTGCTGGAGAAGCTGAAAAGGCTCAGGTATGATATTCACCATGATTTCTGTGTTTAAAAAAAATTCTCTTCAAAATTTTGAATAATAACAGAAACATAATAGCCAGCTGTAGACGTTCTTGCCAACCATTCCTTTCCACCATGTAGAGATAAGAGACATTACTCATGACTGTATAATTTAGCTGTGTGGGATAAAGGTATCATCTAGTTAGATGAGATTTAATGCTAGTTTGTTTCAGAGTTAATGTATGGTAATGCAGATATTATTGCAGAGGACCAAATACTGTTTTTGCTAAAGCTGTTGGCAGATACCCCAGGAGCCTTTAATGTCTGGCCCACAATAGTTATATTTTATGTCTTTCAGTATCAAATTAGAGATACAAGTCAAATGTTCCTAGAGCTTGACCTTGTTGGATAAGCTTCCGAGATTGCTTCAAAGTACCACCAAATGTGCTGCTAAATTTTTAGAACAAGTAATTTCTTCAGCAAATGATTTTTTTTTCTATTTCTTTGACTGACGATTTAATGCTTGTACATTAGCCCCTTGGGGTTGAAAATCAAGACTTTCTATTTCAGTACTAAGCAAAAAAGGGTCTGCATTAGCTAAAGAGAGGCCAGACTTAAATCATCAGCCTATGGTATCAACATGAATGCCATATGCAAAGAAAATAATTTGTTGCTCAGATATGCTTTTATTCTTGCCTTAACCCTTTTGAAATATTTTTCTATCAGTGAGAAATTTTATTTCAGCAATTTTAGATAAACCATTAGTCAGAAAGTACCTGATTGTGTGAGGTTGAGAATAGCACCAACTGCATTTTGTTGGACTCTAGGATCGTAGGAATTGGCAAGAGACAGTAGGGGTGTAACTCCTCGAGCAGCACCAATTGCCTCTCGGTTGGACTCTGGAAAAAAGAATCAGAGAAAGAAAGAAAGAAGACATTGCCATCTTACTGTAAGCCATGAGCTGGACAACCAGCAGGACTAGACTTCTTTGGCATTCACTTCCCTGATTCTTTGGAATATATCAAAATTCCTGTGCATGCCTAAAGGAAACTTGACAATTCCAAGACCTCAATGGGAAAGAGCTAACTCATGACTTCTGGATTAGCCACAGATCACAGCTAGTTCAATGCTTTTGTTTTGTAACTGGGATGATTAAAGGTGTCATACTTGCCTTGTACCCCTGGTATGTCTGATCAAACTATTCACAGTGTGCCAACCAAAAGCTACACAATTAATTGCAGGTAAGACTGAATTAATTTAGCAGCGTATATTCAGGGCTGATTTCTCTCTTTGAATGTGCCTGTGTCACTCCTTTGACAGCTACAAGGTTTCTAAAGACAGGATTTAGCTTAACCACTGGAATTTGAAAAGATGCTTCTTCTCTGAAGTGGTTATGCTTCCTTGCATGGCAGTGTATTAAGTTGTTGAGTTGTATTCAACATCCTTGAATACAAGGAGAATTCAAGAAAGATCTGCAGAGTCCCTTGAGACTCTTGGATGAAAAACTAGGGAAAAAAACTATAATACTTAAATAATTCTATAAAATTAACTATATACTATAAAATACTATACAACGTATTTATATACTGTGTATGTAAGTATACTACATATCCTAAAGTTATACTATGCTATGAAATATAATACAATTTAGGGAAAAAAATATCTGTTTTTAATTCTACTTTTTTTGGTTTGGACTTACTGGAGGTAGCCTCAGCTGCACTGTACAGAAGAGAATCCTTCCATTATGCTCTTCCCTACCCCTCTACCATGAGGCCATCAAAACATTTGCAACAAATAACCTGCTGCCGCATTGAGACAGTTATGGCCCTCTCCCTTTTACTGTCTTATTTATATCTTTGTTACCTGTATTTGTATCTTATAAGCATTCTAGTGGCATAATTTTGAAAAAATAAGGTGTTGGCAGTGGTGTTCTTTGAAGTTGATGAAATTTAAATGGGAATTAGACCAATGAACAATTCTTTTAATATCATAGTATTCTGCAGATTATTTTATAAAAGGAAAAAGCAAAGTCCATAGTCTACATCTTCCATTGTTTATATGAACCACACTACCACTGAAGGCCACAGGAATTTTAGTTGAGTATTGCTTCATTTATGTGCACTTCTAGACAGTTTAAACAATGGCCAGTCTCTGAAAGTTTGCTGAGAAAAATATGAAGCAGAAGAAAGCAAGAAATATGAAGGTATTTGGATGAGATCAACTATTCAGGTGCCAACTAACTTAAAGAGTTAAGAAACAAAGCCATTATTTCTAGATCTGGTGCCTATCTATACTGGGGAACTGACATACACAGATAATCCAGGATATTTATTCAAGTATAGTTCAGACAGTATCAGTTTAGTATTCCAGAATAAGTCCTTTTCTGCCTTCATAAGAATATTTTATACTCAAGGAAATACCTGTTTTTCTGGAACAAAATACTCTAATTTTTGAGCAAAATGATTGCTCTGGGAAGAGTCATGTATTTAAAAATAGCTTTTCCATGTGGGAAGCTGGTTATTCTGGTTAAATATTCTGGACAATTGTGTAGACAAGCCTTTCTCCAGTCTAATCTGCTTGCATATTGTTCTTTTGTTTCCCTCAGCGGAAGCAGAAATTCTGTGGCTCCAACTGATGGAAACCAGTCTGGTGTGATGTAAACTCTGATTAGTTGAGTAAAAAAGAGAGGTAAAAAGATTGAGAATTCAGATATTGCTGCTTCCTTCATTCTTCCACACAATATAACGCAGGAAAGTTTCTGAATGTGGAAGAGAACCTCACATTTGGGCAAAGGGATTACAAACATTTGGACAAAACTTGGGCAAATTCTTTCTTCCACTTTCCCTTCTAGGGCAGGGAAGGGGAATCCGATATCCTCTTGGGAGCGAGCTTCTCAGGGGTGTGTTTCCAGTCTGAAGATCTTTGGAAAGAAGCACTGGCTGTGACAGAAAATGAGCCATTGGGTGCTTCAAAGGTTTTTCTTCCTTAAAGAAACGTAACTGGCTTGATTTGGAAAGGCTTCACATCCATGACAGCTCAAACAATTTTTGTGCCTGAGGGCTCAGAGGTGGTGGTCAACACTGGAAGCCTACAGTTACAGGATGAGGTTTTACATGGAGACGCCAGCACGCCACTCCTTTCTGGGAAGGACTTGAGTACCTGCTTGCATCATGGGAGAGTGGAGAGACCACAACAGGTACCCACATGATGAAAACCTCTGTGACCAAAATACAAAAAAAAATTTTTTTCTTTCTTTTCCCTTGGGTCATTCACTAGCTGACAAGTTCTCCTCTACAGTCTTTGTTAGTGCCCATTATTGTGAGTTTGCTGGATTTATTTTTACTTATGTCATTTTCCCTTATTCTCTTCACCATTCTCATTCTAGTTTTGGTCAGACAGTGTGGCTGAACGCTATCTGTTCTGTCAGCTTATGACAGAATGAATGGAGATATCTATCTCCCCAAGATGTGTAACTGTACTATCATCTCCATAGGAGATGTGGCGGGCTAGACTATGTTTCTCTCCTGGACCACCTGTTCATCTAAGTAATGCAGTCCTTCCACTGATGCAACATTAAGAGTGCTTTCAGAAGGGAACCACATATTCTGGTGGTTTAGATGCTACTCTAAGATGGGGAAATCAATAACATCTACTCAAGCTGGGTTTGAATAACTTACCTTGAAACCTGCATTTACAAATTCTTGCCTTCCATTCTCTGCTATTGTGTGCTTGAAAATTCTTCTGTCAGTACAACTCTGAATGTGCTCTATACTCAGTGCATCCTCCTCGTTTAGCTTAATGCAGATGTTCAGGCCTCCCTAAACCCTTGCTGCAAATGTTTAGTTCTGTTCTTATGTACTCTGAGAAGAGTTCTTATCCCAGAACTGATTACTTTCACTCACAGATTGAAAAGCTGCACATTATTGTAAATGTGCATGTGTCCTTTTGCTATGTGGACAAACACTGGTGTTGGAACAAACAGACCTTCAAATCATTTTCATCTGAATAGGTTTATTTTCTGTTTTTATTTTTGGCTACCTGTTGCAGCAGGTAAGTACCAGACAACCCAGTTTACATATAACTTGCAAGCACATTGCTAAACATCTTCACTCTGTACAGACTCATGTTCACTGCAGCAGAATTAAGACATGTTACCATTCTTGGATTTAGAATTTTAGTCACCTTAAAGCTATCTAAGGATCTTCCTAGTTTGGTTGTGTTTCCATATTTATCTTTTTTAAACCACTCTGGGGCACGAATGGCTTACTTGAAGGACATGACTGAACAGAATTCTTTTCTCAAGCAGACCCTTTAAGATATCATCAGAATCTATGAGTTAAAATTAAAATAAACTCAAGAGAATTGCCTCTTGCTTTAGTCTCATTGCTGTGATAGCTAAATATAGTCTGAAAAAGAAATAAATGGATCCAGACTATCCAAATCCTAGTTAAACTGGGACAGAGATCAACACTGATCAAATCACAGGTAGCAGCCCAGCCTATGCACTTGCAGCACTGCCTACCTCCGTGTTCAGCAGATGCCTTCCTATGTGGTTTGAAACCTCCTTGAGTGCTTAATTTGAACTACTTTTGCTCAGAAGTAGACTGTCACTTAAGGGAGTGTGGAAAGGTATTAGGTGACCACCCTCAACAGAGAACGAAGGTGGATTGGATTTGGAGTGGCTGAGGGTTTCCTATACTCTGGGTGTTAAAGACCAAGCCATCTAGAAGGGCCAGAGTGCCTTCCGGACCAAGGAACATCCTTAGGTCCCCAAACAAGTTGCTTTCTCTGTGGGCTGCTTAAAACAGGTGAAGGGATATTTCTCTGTAGATCTTCAGGGGCATAACTTCACTGACCATACATAAAGTAAGTCCTTCTAGCACCAGGTACCTAAAATTCTAGCAATCCCTTGCCTAATTTAGACATTTAAATGGGGCAATTTGCATTCCACACAAAGTAATGCGGTATACAGAGTTCTTAACCTGACCATAATAATATGCAACAGTTAAAAAAAGTTTCAAGGTGAAAGATGTTTAAAAATCTGGAAAAAAAAAAAGGGGGGGGGGATAAAATGCACTTCCATGTAGTTGGATACTGCTTATCCACCCCCCCTTGCAACATAAATACTTAAATGAGAAAGTAACACTTTCACCATGCTTCTGTCAGCCTTCTGGGAGATCTGATTGCAACTTCCCATGCTGGAGAGGGAAGCTGATGGAATAAACACTACAGAAGAGGAAATAAATGTTACTCATGGCTTTTATACAGGCCTTTACACAATTTATACAGTAGAACTACACAGTTTACAAAAAGCAGAATAAGCCAGACTAACCTGATAAACTCAACCAGTTACCAAAAGAAAGGTTATCTGTCTGGATGCCAGAAAAATATCTATATCATGATATGAAATACTCATAGTTAAGCAAGAGAAGTTGGTGACAAATGCAAGTAGTACAGATAGATAAGGAACTGACTTAAAGCAAGCTAGCAGCAAGTTTTGCTGAATGGGAATGACCACCTGGAAGGAAGCTACAAGTGGAATTCCACAAGGACTGGTCTGTAGTTGGTTTTGAACCAGAAGGTTCATACAAAGGTGCAAGTGCAGCACTGTCAATGTGGTGGAGGACTGGAATATTTTACAGATAATAGACAGTTTAGAAGCCTGAAGCAACAGAAACAGAATGAAACCTTATAGTACAAAATGCAGGGCCATGCGCTTGGAAACATTTGTTGCAGACTCTTAATTAATTGGTGTCTGCTGGAAATAGCAGTAGAGGAGGAGAAATACTGTGATTAAAGCTGCAGGATGACATCACCACCATGATGCAATCACAAAAAAAGCAAGTGTTACCATGAGATGTACAACAAAGCATTTTTCCCTGGATGCCGCAATAAGAGACATAAGTGAGACTCCAGCTGAAATATGCACATTTCTCATGACATCTCTTTCAGAAGAGATGAATTCAAAATGGAATTCCTGCAGCATTTATGTACATCTTGGGACTATAATAATGCCTGAGGTGTGTGGTATCACAAAACAGCAGATGCAATTGCTATGTTCCATGTCTGGAACATATAATTTACACCCAGAAGGGCTATGAAGATTAATGGAGAGCCTTGCTTACAAGAGGAGTCTTAAATGAGCTTGGCTTTTTCAGTCTAGTAAAATGAAGACTCATCAGCATAGACGTCAGAGAGGCAGAACTACTGAAGCAAAAGCTCATATAGCCACTAAGATAAGCTGGTCATGAGTATATTTAGGTTGGAATTGAGAAAAAGGGTTGTAATCACAAGAGAATGAAGGTCAGAAACACTGAGAAAAAGATCTTAACTGGAATCTCAAGAGATTGAATTTATGATGTTGGAATACCAAAACTTGTTGCTGCATCTTATGACTCTTAAGCCAATTGCAAATAGGTTGTTTCACCTTGAAATATAAGGTAACAGTTGAATGAATTCACTGCAGACAATAATGGGAAAGAACAGCACACTCACCTGAAACAGCCAAAATCATGGTGCAGGCACAAGAATTACACTGGACAGTGGGATCCTCCGACTCAAGCAGATCCAGAATTGGCTCAAGTAAACCCATTTGGACAACTAATTCCTTGTCAACTATTCATAAATACAAAAAAAATATTGGACAAACAGAAAAATAAACACTTAATGCCTTCGTGAAAAGAATATATTATCCTTTGACTGCTTTGGGGTCTATATTATGATTATGCAAAATAGACCTAAAATGGAAACAGCCTGAAAGGCACTCACTTGATAGTGAGTGCTTGGTTTGCTTGATTCCTCTTCAGATTCATCATAGAGTGTAAGAGATGTTCAGAGGTTCTAGTTCAGAAGCTCCCAAATATTTCTGCTAGAAATTCTGGTTTTAAACATGAGGTTCATTTTAGAAACTGCAACTTTCCAACAGGTTCACAATTTACTCAGCCCCCCGCCTTTTTATTCTGAAGTCTACCTTTTAAAGATTATTTTTTTACTTGTAAATAGTTACATGATCGTATCTGCAGCAAGATCATTAAAAAAAGAAAATAAAATGGATAGCTTCACTGAAGACTGATCCCGCCTTCTGCTGTTATGGGAAAGCGTGACAGAATACCTGTTGTGGCCCAGGTGCCAGGGAGTGCAGTAGTAGATGCAACAAGTACTCAATTGTGGATGTTTGGGGTGTTCATGTCTATCAACATAAACTGTCACCTGCAGCTCCCTATCTCAATTAAATCTACCCTACTAGCTCTAGAAGAAAGTGAATTCTTTTTAAACATCTTTTTTTCTTCCAATCTGCAAGCAATTTAAGACCAAGGTCCAGTTAATAAATAACAGGAAAATGAGCAGTGTCTCATAGGCAGAGTTTGTTTCTGAGAGCTGTATCTGTTGCTTGAAATGGTAAGTGGCAGGCTCTCAATCCAAGAATGAGAATAGTACAGCTGTTCCCACAGATCTCTTACTACATGATATAATGTAGCTGGAGGGATCTGATATACTCTGGTGATACCAGAATCTATGTGGCTTGCCAACAGAAACAGAACCTGTCATATCTGGAACACAAAAAATGGAATTTGGATTTGTGGAGCCCTGGCTATGTAGATGTGCCCTCCTTCTGTACTGTCTGGCTGAAGAGATACTTTTTTAAATGAAGAGAGATGTGTTGTTAATTACTCACTATTTCCTTCCAGCAAGAAGTTGACAAGGGACAAGGAAGACATCTGTTGCACCTCCAGGTCAGCAGATCGCAGTAAGGCATAGAAGGGTTCCAGATGCTCCACAGGTAGGGGCACATTCACTGCAAGAATGAGGGGAAATATTCAGGAGTCTCATTATTCATTGCAGTTGCTCACTTTTTTCTCCTGTTGGTCTTAGGACTCAAGTGCCATCACACATAGGCTGAGTGGTATTCCCCTTCATTTAAATTTCATTGGTACTAGCAAAACAGGGCAAGTTACCTGAAAAGGTTTTGAATAATCAAGTACTTCAAAAACATCATGGGAAGTGAAGCAATGTGCCTCGCTACCAAACAAGTAATTCCACCTCATAGCAGGTCCTCAAATTGTGGCTGTCTGCCCTTTTTAGCCATACAAAATACATGGGATAAAGCTATCAAGCCAAGTGGCAGAATATTCTCCTTGAAGTAAATTTAAAACAAATAAATAAATCACAGCCTGCTTGTTGCTGGTATTTCTACCTTTCTGTAGGACCCACACTCTTGCTGGAATCTTATTTGGCACATCTAGGCTGACTTCTAACCATTTACAAATTATCCCAGAGCCTTGTGCTCCCAGAGAACAGCTGGGGCAAAGAAGAATGCTTCCTGCCTAAGTTGCCACTCCAGTCTGGCCTCTAGGGCTTTTTCCTCTTCCAAAAATTATATAATATAAAACCTGAAACAATCACTATGTCCATTTCCTTTCACCATAGTTTTGATTGTGTTGCTCTCAGGAGATTCAGTATACATTGACCCTAACTACTTTTGAGTTCTGCTGAGTTTTTCCAGAAGTATTACAATTACATAAATGACAGTCTCATGAGAGATATCTCCTCATAGCAAAACCCAGAATAACTCTGCTCACACAGCAATGGCAGCATTTCCATTTTTCTTAGCAAATAACACAGCATGAAAGAAAAAAAAAAAAAGAACTTGAATGAATGAAAGGGAGTTTCAAAGTTGGAAAAAACCTTTTTATTTATATTTATGTGAAAACTTTCTAATGCATTGAGATAACTTACTGTGCTGACTCATATGCAAGTAATAGAGAGCAGCAGACTGCTGTAAACCTGGGTTTTCTGAAAAGGCTAAGGTCCTCAAGGCTTCCAGAGTGTCCTTTCCAAGTGGTGACATTTCAAAACCTGAAGATGTAAAATGACAGCACAGACACAATTATACCTGAAAAGCATTAGTTTACAAAAAGAAATTAAAACTTACAGCCAACCAAACGCATAAGGATTTTTGTACTGCAACAACTCCATAGAGCCAATCTATTCTTATTAATGTTTCCATAAGCAGAAGCACTAAATGAATCTGGAATAACCTGTCCTTGGCAATGTCTTTTGTGAAGCTCACAAAGCTGGTGATTGGAAGCAAGATAAATGATAACCTTTAGACACTTTTATGCTATCCAATAGAAATGCAGATGTTCTTGTTCTCCATAAAAATCTTTTTTTTTCCTGAATCATAGAAGATCTCTGTTAATATATATCTACTGAACATGGTGCTCTTATTAGGAGCTAAAGAAAGAGTATATATTTTTAATTTACTACATTTTAGGTTCGCTGTGTTTCCTGTCCTGGGTATTACAATACAGGATTTCAGGGAACAGCAACATGGATTGCAAATGGGCTTGCCTCAGGCTCAAATTTCTACCATGAGTCTCAAGTTCTGTTCTCAAGTATGATAGTTCCCCTATGAATAAACCAGATGTTCAGCAATAGCCAACAAGCAATAGCAGTCACGCATGACTTCTGTAAGTCACTGTATAATGTACTTACAATGTGTGGAATGGAGCAGCAGAGAGGAAAATAAAAAGGGTGATTGAACCACTGCTCAATAGTATAAACCGTTGAAAAGGTAATATAGTATAAATTGACTGGTGGAGCACACAATTATATGATATATTTTCAGACCATAGATTAAAGCTGTGCATTAAATATTGAAATATCTCTATGAATAAGATCTAGCTACTTTACCTCCCATGGGATAAAGAGACATAAGGGATGTGAGGGGTATAAGCTTTCATGCCTCCGTGCAAAACTCAACTAATATCTCAAGCCATTAGAAGCTGCTGACATGTCAAGAGCAGCAACCTCCTACCTTCAGAATTAGGTAAGTGGGCTTCACAGAACAGCTTCATATAAAGATAAATTTTGTTTAATAATTAACAATACACACAAAGAGAAGGACTAGCCACTGTGTGCAAGGTTTTAGAGAAACACTCAAAATCTCTTTGTGTGGTTTAATTTTGTTCCTTACAAACTGACTATCTGAATCTCCCACATATCTATGCATTTTTGTTTGGGAGAGTGATAAAGCAGAAGGGGCTAAAAATCTTCATCTGCTTATTACACCAAGTATTTGCTGCCCTAGCTAATAGCTGAGTATGATAATCAACCATGCTCTCCTTGCACCCAAATTGTCCAAGTGTTGGCTCCCTGATTATTATAATTTGTCCAGAACTGAGGATGGGCTTGCTCCACCTTGGAATAAAATACACAGGTGAGTGCGTTCTCTTTGTGAGGCTTCCCTGCCTCCATCTGTCTTGGCAGCAGGATTTGGCCACTCAGAGAATTAACCCTGGGTTCTTCTTCCTGGGTGCTGCATATGTCTTATCATGGACATTGGGACCTCCCTGAGAGCACACATTGCCATGTGTGTATTGCTGTCACAGAAGTTCTAGGGTCCCTGCTGCTGTACCCCAGTTCCTGACGATCCAAGACAGACCAGCCTTTTGAAGACCCATCTCAGAGAGGAAAGGACTTCTCAAGAAAACATACATTTAGTCTTTTCAGGAATCACCAGTGCGTGCTGCAAAGGGCCTCACTATTTTTTCCAGACCACCTCTTCATTGCACCTGATCCATCAACTGAGCTGGGATATTGCCAAGACAGTCTCTTCTACAGTCAGGAGCGCTAGCCTTTGGAAGAAAAAGCTCAGCCCTGGAAGATTCCCACTGTGCAACAGTTAGTGAACTATATCAGCAGCACAGGACCCCTCACACATACCACAGCTGGTAATGACACCAGCTAATACCAGCTGAGGCTAATTCACACATGTTCCAAACAACCAGCGTCACAGCAATTATTCCAAAGGTTGTTCCGTGACAGATCATTTCAAGCAGTGTTAACTGTCACACCAAGGAAAAATGTTTCTCCTGGTCACCCTCACGAGATGGTTTTATGTCCCCAAAAAGGCAAGTAAAGAAATAGTGTTCCACACCCTTCACACAAATGAAAGTAGAAGGCTATACAATTTTGTGTAGTAGCTTTAGTCCAAGGTTGTTAAACTTAAAGCAATATATGCAATTAGCTTTGGGACAAAGCAAAACCGAACAAGCGATGGCCCCTGCTTAAGCTTGAGACAAGGTATGTGTTTACTTTGGACATCTGACAAAATACACTCATCCAAGATGATATTCTGTGACTGCAGGAGTGAAATAAAAAAAGTTTTCCTATTGATATTGTTGTATCCTAGGTCAGGATAGAGAAGACATTGCAAGTAGATATACAGGGGAATTAGGCAGGTAGCCTGTAAAGCAGAGGAAATACATGAAGAGTTACGGATCTACTTTGATTCAAGCAGAATCCCATGATTGTGTTCAAGCCTTGTGCTTGCACACATTTGCACAAAAACACTTAGGCAGACCAGTTGCTTGGAATCCTGGGAGCCCAATGGTGCTTGTCCCAGGGTGACTTTGACCTTCCCCAGCTATAGCACAAACAGCCCCAGTGCAAGTCCAGGTGTTCTGCAGCCAGCCAACATGCATGTGCACAACTCAGCCAGGACCACACTGTGATTTGCCTGCTCACAGCTCAGCACCCACATAGCATCCAGTTTTAGTACTGCCTGTTACAGGCTTTGTGACTTTAGAGACTGACTTCAAAAAATTAACTTCAGTTTCTAGAAGGACTCACTTCTATGAAACATATTTACAAGGGTGGCAGAGCGAGAAAGAGACTGACCACTTCTACCTAGATACAATTGTTATGCCACTTGAGCCTTTGGTGTCCCATGCACAAAGAAAATGTTCTGTAGCTCTGGCATTTCCTACATCATCACCAAGCTGCTTCATGCCATGCCAGAACAGTTCAGTCAGCAGTCTGTTTTCAACCGACAAAATGAATCTCCTTGTTCTCTCACAACCTTTAGAAAGAAACAAGCCCTCTTACCTGTTTCAATATGCTGCAGAAACTCCTGTGCTGTCACTCTCTCATGAGGCTGCAAGATGGGCTTGTACAGCGGTCTGGCTTTCGAGCTGTTATGTTTTAAGCAGGAGCATTTGCTTATCAGAGTTAAGCATTCCTTGATGCCGTGCACCAAGTTGGAGGACATCCTCTGAACAAAGGCCACAAAGTCCCACAGCAGCTGTATGCACCGTCCACACAGTTGACCCATTCTTGTTCCAGAAGCAGCACAAAGCAAGAGGAGAAGGAAGGAGACAGAAAACAAAGTTTCTTCTCAGCTTGCCCACTTTTCTCACTAATTTGCTGTCTCAGTGTTTGTCCTGTCTTGCAGATGTTAACACTGCACCCTGTGCAGCTGCTGTAAAGCACACAAGTTTCTGCATCCAAAAATCTACATTGCACAACAAGGCTGGTTTCTCTTAGCCTACAAAATATTATTTAAAAGGCTCGACTGGAGCCACACTCAAAGACCCTCCCTTTGCTTGAAGAAAAATAAAATGATGACCTAAACATATTTTGTGGAGAACAAACAGAGTTTAACACCTGGAGCATCCACCAAAGCCTTCATGAGGCTAGAAAAGCTCTGGGATAATGGAAAAAGCAACCTCAGTTTTTGTAAGGCAGCTTTCCACATGAAAGGTAGGCACCACCTTGTCTGCATGTGTACAAGCTGCAGCTGCCAATGGGAGAGGAAGATTAAAAAAAAAAAAAAAAGAGCACATGAACAGGTTTTTCCAGTTTTTGCTGTAGCACAGACCAGAACAAAGGCCCTGTTGGGCAAACAGCTCATAACTCAGTCAACTGAGACTTTGAAAATCAGCAAGAAGTCTTACACCCCACATCCTGATTTTTTTCAAAGGAAAAAAAATCAGTTCCTTTCTGAAGTGTTAAAAAAGTCTCTTCAAACCATTTCCATTCAGTTATATGCAAAAGAGACTTCCAAGTAGTGACCTTACTGTATGAAGACTACTTGGAATTCTGTACAAAATTTATTTGGAAGTTTAAATCTATTAGCTAAATAATAGATGAATGCTATAGCTAAATGGCATTTTCAACAGAGAGCTTCCACTGGTCCAGCATTTTATCTGCTGTGTAGCTTCTCTGTCAGACCCTTTCTGTCAGACCTTCTCTGCAAAGGACAGAAAATACTGCTTTTGGGCACAGTCCGTTAAGCGTCTCACACTTGCAGTAGGATTGTTTTTGTTTTTTTTAATTAAGAACAGAAAGTCTAAAAATGTATTTATTCACCACTAAATCTATCTGCCATTTCACTCATACAGCATGCCACTGCTTGAACCCCTTCTTGTAATAGAAATTCCTTTATCTGGTTCACAATAGTGCATAACTTTTGATTGCTTAAAAATTGACTGGCACTGGAGAGATGTGCACAAATACTCTTTATACTCCTCTTTCATATGTTACCTAGGGCCTCTTCGCTCTAACAGGCCCCCAAACCCCTCAGGGTCTGACATGAATATTGGAAGAAATGGGTCAACAGCTTTATTTGGGCTATGGTAGCAAATGCTTTACCCTTAAATGAAGAAAATGATCGCTCCAGGTTATGGATTTTAGAAATAGTGTTATCACTGTAATTTTAATCAGTGGAAAAGGATTTTGGGAGAGTACAGGAGAGAGGCAGGGATTGAGAACGTACAGAGTCTTATTTGACTTGTGTGCCAGTCAAATAAGAAAAGAGATATTGAAAATATTTGAAAAAATGTAATTAGTCAAGAATCCAAAACTTAAAAAAATTGAACTAATTAAATTTGCATGCTATTAATTTGCCCCATGTAATTTTTTTATTGCAACCTTTGTCTTATACACATTTCTTCCACTCTCTTATCTCACCCTTCTGTTCAGGGGTGAGGAAACATTGTGCGGTTTAGAAAGCTGTGAGATGATGGCTATGCATTACTGCTTAGTTAGCCACAGATTTGATTTAAAGGTGATAGCTCCCCTAATGCCTAGCAGGTGTTTATTGTCCCCATACCTGTAATTAAGGCCTCCTCACTTGTACTAATTCAGTGTGACTGCTCTTTACATTGGATGTATGAAATTTTGTGGCTTCAAAAGAACAATAAAAAACAATCAACAAACCAAAGGTCTTAAATTCTTAAACTGGATCTACCATTGACAGACTAGTAAAATGAAATAATGAATTAGAAGAAAATAGTTGAGGAAGCAGAACAGTTCTAAACCTGGAGTCTGATGTGTGTAACTTACATTACTATTGAGCTCTTTTAAATATATATATCATACATATATAAAATATATTTTTAAATATATATGTGTGTGTGTGTATGCATGTATGTATATATTCACCATTAAGATTTCAGAAGGTATTCAAGCTGAACAGAAACAGACTACAGCAGGGAGGAAGCCAGATGTGAGGACTTGATACATGCAGATTTGTAAAAACTTGCCATGGGTTACTTCGTTGTATAGCTAGGCAGAGCTTTGTTTGCATTCATTGCAATTTCTGTAGAGTATAAAGGAAGTTGCTCTCACTGCATTAAATTCCTTGGCTGAGGTATTTGCTCATCTTCACTCAGAGGGAGAGTGCCATCTACTGAAGCATCCCCTTTACACAGCTCCCTTGAGCCTTGTCCCACTCGTGGATTGACAAAATCTACCCAAGAGGGTTGTAAAACTGTACAAGGTTTTAACAGGAAGAAAAGCTGCTTTAGGTGGGAGTCTCTTGTAAGGTAACAGCTGCATGTAAAGGGCCAGGCCAAAGATGGGAAGTAACATCACTGAATTGTGCAAGGCTATGCTCCAGTTCTATAAAGAGATTAAAAACAGTCTTACTCTGGGTTTCTTCATTCTTAGTAAATCTTTGGAATTAGTTACATTATCATTTTGTAACACTGAAGAGCAGCATCCCCCGATGGGACAATTTGGTTTCACTGCTGACTATTCTCCATGGACTTTCTTACTCATTTCCCCTTTTTACGTTAGTGCTCAGAAGACGTGCAAGTACTCAGCAGACTCACTGAATAGTGAGGACATCTGCTAACAGTCAGCAAGAGTTTCACTTGGGCCAGTGATGACACAGTATTATTGTGCTGCTTTGTCTTCATGTATCTTCCCATTGCCTTTAACTTTGTACTTTATCGGAAATTTTCTGGACTGTTGTTGTATGCAAATACAGTGGCACTTTGTGTCATGCCCAGAGCTACTATCGCCAATAATAAACAGATAAATAAAAAAAGATGTGGAGAATTTTTTTGCTTTGTAATGTAAGATAGAGCCTCTAAAACATCAGGGTAGGTCAGGGGTGCCTATATACCTTAGAAATTTGAACAAACTGTACAAAACAAAAATCTGAAATTTTACAAAGTGAATTACCACCCACAGGCAGGGCATCAAGTAGTTGAAGTATACCAGCTTACAGGATAGAGGTGAAGGGAGACCTGTCAAGTTGTGTTTCGTATCATTACCCTTAGAAAACCACTGTCTTGATGTGTTTCAAAAGAGGTGCATATCCTGATGTTTTTGCTCATAAGGGGCTGCACTGAAGAATCATACAGCCCATAGCTCAAATGTCAAATTTTTGATAAAACAAGGAATGAGCAAAACTTGAAACAACTTGTGCTATTTGTCATTAAGCAAATGTATTTGAAATAATGAAAATGTATTTTCAAAAAGTTTCACATTATAGTTTGTTTTGTTTTGCTTTTTCTTCTGGGCCCATAGTATGTTGTCTTGGATACGATGGAGAACTGAAAGAGTGGAAGTGACTACCCTTTCTGTGCCAATAAGATATAGCCCGCATATCTCAGAAAACAGAGGAGGGCTCTCTGTCAGTGAAGGGAAATGACATGAGCAACCCACAGGTCTTGTGTAGGGGGTGTGTGTGTGTGTAGGTTGTGTGCAGCCAACAGTTCTGAAAGCTTTGCCAAGCTGTAGCACATGCACTACAGTTGAGATACAGGTTAGTTACCCCTACCCCTACATAAAGGAAAAAGCTTAAAAGGAGAAAGGGAATTGTGTCTCTCTAGGCCAGGCTGTTCATCAGTTAACCACAACTGCTCGTAACTAAAAACTTTCACTGTGTTTGTTTCAGCACCAGCCACTCATTAGTTGCTGTCTCCATAGAAAGCCATGCTTAAAGACCTTAGTGGCCAAAAGAAATAGATCTAAGCAGTGCATTACTTTCCCTAGGCAGGAAAACAGCAGACCAGCACAGGGGGATTACGTCTGCTTCCCATCTTCTGTGCCGTTTTCCTCCATCAGTTGGTTTTGGCTGCCTCCAAGTCACTGTCCCCTGAATTTAAAAACTCAGTTAAAATTGTGCATATGCATCCTTTTCTGCTCTTTTTTTCATTTATAGTTTTTTTTTCCTTGCCTTAGAAATAATATGCACTAGCCTTTAAAAAAATAAATCACCTGTGCAGGACTTGAGTAGCATAAATTTTAGGACTTACGCAGCCGACACACATCTTTGTGTATCAGTCAATACCGTTCGCCCACAACCCCTTCCTGCACTTTTTTGGTGGTACAGAAACCCTGCGGGCAGTTTTGCTGGGCACGCTTTAACCGAACGCTGAGCTGCTATATTGCAACCAAGTGACAGGCACACATCTGCTGCAAAAGCTGCTGCAGTAAAGCACCGCTGCTACGTGATCTCCTTCCTGGCGCAGGGGAGCATCGGGTGCCAATGCCGCTTGATGGTGATCCGCTGCCCCGGCTCCGCTTTACAGACAAGGCCTTCCCAGCAACTCTCGTGGATGGATGCGCGCCCCGCCCAACAGGTACCCAGGCTGCGGCCGGGGGGCACCGACCTCTCGGATCACTCTTGGGGGAAGGAGAGGGTAAAAGGCGACAGCTTTTAGCCGCGGCGGTGCGGGAGGAGGAAGGAGCTGCAGCCGGCGGGGCACGGTGCCCTCCCCCCGGCCGTGGGACGGGGGGGTGGGCGTAGGGCAGGGCCACGCCGCTCTGCCGGGGCAGAGGCCTGCCGGCGGCCTGCGGTCAGCCACAAGCGCCGCGGGCCGCCATCTTCCTTGCGGACAGCTACCCAAAACCAAGATGGCGCAGGGGCTGTGAGCGCCGCGGGCCTCCATCTTCCTTGCGGACAGCTACCCAAACCCAAGATGGCGCTGGGGCTGTGAGCGGTGCCGGTGTTTCCCCGCCCAGGGCGGAAGTGACGCACCCGCAGCGGCGGCGGCCGGCCCCCGCTCTCTATGGTGGTTTTTTCTTTTTTCCCTTTGGGCCCCGCGTCTCTTCCTCCGGCGAGACGGGAAATGGCCGCCGAGCTGCCATAAGGGAGTGGGGCCGCTAGGAGTTCCGCCCGCCAGGTGAGGAAGGGGCGGAGGTGGAGGGGCTGCGGGGAGGTTTTGCGGGACGGTGCCGTGTGTTAGCCGCGGCCGAGCCGGCCCCGGGGAGTGGGGGGAGATGATGAGGGGAGCCTGAGGGGTAGCAGCTCAGCCCCCCCCCCCCCCGCCGCTGCTCGCGCCCTCCGCGCGCGGCCGCATCTCCTGCCTCCCCTCCCCCCGCCGCGCGGT
>JANZLQ010000086.1:24967415-24993431 GCA_026212715.1 Elanus axillaris | reverse complement strand
CCAGCAGCTTCTCACAGAAGCCACCCCTGTAACCCCCCCCACTACCAAAACCTTGCCACAGAAACCCAATACATCAGTATTTAAGTTTTTCTATTCAAAACTCTTTTAAAATGTTATATCCATATCCTTCTTAAAAAAAAAAAATAGGGAGAAGGGTAGCAAATATATTTTGGCTGCCAGGGTTGGACATGGTGTTTAAATGGCTGTTTAAAAAAAAAAAAAAAAAGTCTGGCTACTTCTCACCTTTGACAGTTGTTAGAAAAGATTCCTAGAACTGTATGGAACTGACTGCCAGAGTTTTAGCTATAGTAATTTAAGATCCTGCCTTCTGCCTAGAGATTTTAAAGATGAAGTAGCTATCTTGTTCTATATCCCTGGGATTCAAAGACTTGTCTAAATTAGAATTTTGGATTTCAGCTAACACCAACAGACTGTTTTTAAAAGTCAGAAGTAGAGATGATTTAAATATTGATTTAAAATCTCCAGACTGAACTTCAGCCATTTAGCTGCAGTTTGTGTTACTTTTTCTGTACTAGACTTCTGAATGCCTTAACCTTTGCTAGCTAATACTGTCTCGCCTTTTGTCTAGACAAGATCTGAAATGGTCTGATACACTACTGTGCTCTTTCAGAGACTCATGCTTGCTGATGATAAGTAAAAGCTTAATCTTATTAAAGCATGTGTTTTGTAGAAACTGGAAATATCTTGGTCACTACTAGTGAATGGTAAGTGGACTTTTGAAAGCAGTGTGTATGGACACATGTGCTACGTTTCTTTTAGATGAAGAAAACATTGAAAACATCTGTGAAAAAGTGTGAAAGTATCATTTAGGAGCAGTGGATGTCTTATGGCTTTGGCTTTAATGAATAAATGGTTGAGATGCAGAATTTCTGGGAGAACCATGCCACCTGTATTGAATTGACAAAATTCCGAGTTACTTGAGTGGAATCGGAAAGTTTGCTTAATGTTGAATCAGACTATGAATGTATATGTAGTTGTAAGGCTTTGAGGTAATTAAAAGCTGAGACCAGTGAAAAGTGTATATTTGAGACTGGTTTCATTATTGCAGTTATGCTTTGTTTCTGTATACCTGTAAAAGAGCTTATTTTTGAAGATGATGGTTATTTAGGTAAACTCATATATATATATGCATTTTAAACAATAAGGTATAACAGTAAAGCTTGTATAAATGTTGCAAAAGAAATCTAAATGTAAAGCTTTTACTGTTATCTGAAGTGCTCATCCTGATTTTTTTTTTTTAAAAGATAGTTCCAGTTAAGTGCAGTGCTGTATATTAGAGTTTGAACTGGGCTAACAATTTGCCACTGTCCTTTTTGCCCCCTTCTCCTGGCTGCATGCTTTTCTTTCCCCCATAATCGAGCTCTGGCACTTGTTTGGCCTTTCATTAAGCCAGTTTGATAACCTAGCCATATTGAAATGATTTCTAAGTGTCAAGAGCCTGCTCACTGAAGGACTCAAAAGGTGTCAGGGCTGTTGTGAAGGTGAGGATGATGTTGTTACACAGCCCTGTAAGCAAAGCTGAAGAAGAGGTGATCGTGTATGGAAGGGGAGTAGGATTTGCCCCTTGGCAGTGGCTAGCTCTTGAGCTGCTCCACTTTTAACATGCAGCTTCACTGAGTCCAAGAGTAAAGTTGCCATTTCTTATGTGTTGTCTTTTCATGATAAACAGATTAATGTTTGAACCCATTTAAGCAAAAGGTATTACCTGCACTTTAGTAAAAGTTCATGTGTTTTGACAATCTCTTTTTCGGTTCTATATAGGGATCAGTATTGCTGAAAGCACAAATAGAGGGTTTTGAAATAATTGCTTCATTGGCACCAACTAGCAGTTTGAGGTAAGATTAACTTAATTCTATTTTTAAATGTTCTGATTGAACCCAACCATTTAAGAGGAGAATTGATTTTGTTTTACTAATATTTATGCTTGCAATAAAACACTACAATATATATAACTTTCTGAAATTAAGTCTGTCTCCTGTAAAGGTCAACTATCCTACAGTATATACGAACTTGTACATAGAATGCAAATGTATTAAAGTTATTGTTGAATACAGGGGAAATCACATTTCTTTTAAAGCTGAGATTGGGTTGTATTATAAACTTATGTGCATCTGAAGTTTTGTCTTAAAATTACTTGTAATAGCAAAAAACCTCTGGGTTTTTTTTTCCCTATCACTCTTGGAAAATGGGTATGCTTCATCTCTTACAACAGTTTAAAACCTCTAAATTTATGTTGCCTGTGAGTAAATGAGCATAAGAGTTTGTATGCCATTTTCTGTGAGTTTAATTGAACACAATGAATTAGAAGCCATCTTCTGAGTATGGGTTATGCAAATTTGCTTTTTAATGGAAGGAGCCACTAAAAGACAGCATTCAACATATTCTTCTCCAAGGTAAATATTTTTTTCTTAAAGGGAAAGCTAGTTTAGGTTAAAATTAATTTTTTGCAGGGTTAGTTTCAGATAAGGTTACGTTTCTTTGGGGCTACGCAAAGTCTTATGCTGCTTTGGTGGGGAAAGTCATATGGGGCAGGAGGGATAGGGGAAAGGTTAGTCTGCTGCTTTCTTTTGGGTTCTCTTACACATGTCAAATCTCTGAAATTTTGTTAACTTTAAGCTCTAACACTGTTTGTTTGTCTTTACATAATTAAAATATCACCCAGGTAACAAGAAAGATTAAGTACCTTGTGACAGAAAGTGCTTGTTGTGTTGAGCTTGTATTTTCACTCCAATAATTCTAGGCTTTCATGCGTGTTTGCAATACAAAAGCTAAATGTTTGGGTTTTCCATTTTTGTTTTAACTATTATTAAACAATGAGGATCGTATGTATTCAGCATACAGAGCCCTGAAAATGTGTAGGTACTTCTTCACAGTTTATATTTAGGTTGTCTAATGTGACACCCCCCCGCTTTTTTTTTTTTAAAGCTGGGCAGTTTCAAGAGAAAATGGTAATGGGTCAACGTTTTTACTAATAAAATTGGGGATTTTTAGCCACTGATCTGAAAAAAGGGTTTTTTTTATGCCTAGCACTAATTAATTCTCAATATTTTTTATGGCTGTACATAAGAAATGCTGTTTTATTATGAATTTATTTTCTTTTAGGACTCATTGCTTTATAATAAATTGTAGTTTTCATAGCTTAGTTTGAGCTGGAAAATGTTGAATTCTGTTACAAGCCATATTATTTAACTAGTTAAGTTGGCCATGCATTTTACTTATTTAACTTAAAAAGGTGCAGGGTGGGCATATTGACCAGTGGAAAATCGGATCAGAGTGATTAGCTTTAGTACATGTGGTTAAGAGAAATAATACCCCTGGCTCAAACCAGCAACTGCTGGACAGAATACTTCAGGGCTTTTTCTTTGCTTAAGTAAAAGGTACATTGTAGGGGACTGTAAAATCCTTCCAGAGAAGTATCAGTACGTTAGAAATGCAAGGAAACTATAAACCACACACATAGCAAGAATTTTGTTTCAAATATATTAAAATGTGTAACTGCCCAGATTTAACATTATTTCTTGCCTTAATTTGCAGAAACTTTTTTTTTGTTGCTTCCTCTCTCCTTCTACAGGATCAGTTTGCAATTAAACCTGGAAAACCATTTACTGTTATACTTTATCTTTTCATACAAACTGCGTGCACTGTAGCTATGTTAAATACTTTAAAATGTGGCCAAGCTTTTAATTTATTAATAAATGTACTTACATTGTCTTCAAAGTTCTTTTGGTTTAGGAAATACTATACCTTTTTCTAATATCATTTTAGCATATAAAATTTTTTTAATCTGTATGATTTACATGGTCTCTAAATAGTTGCTTCCCTTTTTTTTCCCCCTCCCTTCACTGCTTTTCCTTTTGGGAAGGAGTATATCTACTGGGAAAAATGGGTCGATCTAACTCTAGATCACATTCTTCAAGATCAAAGTCCAGATCTCAGTCCAGCTCTAGGTCAAGATCCAGATCACATTCTAGAAAAAAGAGATACAGGTAAATTGATGTTTTACTGCATGAAAAGTTGGTTTAGTATATGAGTTTTTGTCTGGAAATTATTTTTTACTTGCATGATGCTGTGGCAAAAGTAAGCCTGGGGTTTTACTTCATTTTAGGCTGTAGGTAAATTCGGCTTTGAATGTAATTTCTGTTACTTTAATTGTTTAATACTTGGCTGTTTTTTCTCTCTTCCTGTACCTCAAGATAATTTCAGAATGCCAATGGTTATTCATGATTTGTGGCTTGTTTGATTCTCACCTCCCCCTTCACATAATGTTTTCTTTGTCCAGTCTCCCTGTGATTTGTTCTGTATTTCTCATGCAGCTTTTCAGATCTGGAGTAACTTAAGGCTTCAGCAGATAAGCTTTGCTGTATCTTGTCTTCTCAGTTGCCTCCAGCCTTTACCTCATCTTTCTTACTAGTGGACATTACCATCTCCCATAAAAGAAGTGGCTGAATTGAATGTTTACTGCCTCATCAGCTGCTGTCCACAGGCTGGCATATTAAACTGAGGGTCATGTAACTTCATGTTCGAGGCTGTGAACCATGGTGGCTGAGGGACTCAATGCCATGCTCCGGAATGGTGATAATCTCTAATGGCAGGGCAGGCCACTGAGGCTGGTAATGTCTTAATCATGTGATGCTGAAGTCGATAAGTTTCACAGTCCTTAGGAGTGTAGACAGGTTTATTATAATCTTTTGAGACAGAAATAATAGGTAGCTTGTAGAAGTTGCTTTAAGACTATTAGTCTGCTTCCTTTACCATTCTGACTGCATTTGAGAAATCTAGCATTTAGTGGCAAGGCACTTTGTTTTGTTTTTATTCTCCTTTTGTCAAATGTTAATGTTTGCTTTTTAATTTTAGTTCTAGGTCTCGGTCAAGGACATACTCACGATCTCGCAGCAGGGATCGTGTTTATTCTAGAGATTATCGCAGAGATTACAGAAATAATAGAGGAATGAGACGTCCCTATGGTTACAGAGGAAGAGGTAGAGGGTATTATCAAGGAGGAGGTGGTAGATACCATCGTGGAGGTTATAGGCCTGTCTGGAACCGAAGACACTCCCGAAGCCCTAGGCGTGGCCGTTCACGTTCCAGAAGTCCAAAACGAAGGTCTGTGTCTTCCCAGAGGTCCCGGAGCAGATCTCGTCGATCTTACAGGTCTTCCAGGTCCCCGAGGTCCTCTTCATCTCGTTCTTCATCCCCATACAGCAAATCACCTGTCTCTTCCAAAAGACGTGCGTCTCTGGAAAAGCAGGCAAAGAAAACTGAAGGGGCTCCTTTGCAAGATAGCCCCTTGAAAAATAAATCACAAGATGAACAGAAAGATACATTCGAACATGACCCATCAGAGTCTCTTGACGATTTTAACAAATCATCAGCAGCTTCTGGCGACATTTGGCCTGGCCTTTCAGCGTATGATAACAGTCCAAGGTCACCCCATAGTCCTTCTATTGCCACCCCACCCAGTCAGAGTTCATCTTGCTCTGATGCCCCTTTGCTTAGCACAGCCCACTCAGCAAAGGACACACCTCAACATTCCCATTCCATTCAGCATAGTCCCGAGAGGTCTGGCTCTGGTTCTCTTGGAAATGGTTCTAGCCGTTATAGTCCTTCTCAGAATAGCCCATTGCATCATATCCCTTCAAGGAGAAGCCCTGCAAAGACAATCCCATCACAGAGTGCTCCCCGTGAGGAGACTCGAGTGCGGTCATTTTATCCTGAGGGTGGTGAACAGGAAACTGCAAAAGGTGGAAAGTTTATGAAAAGGTAAGAATTAAATTACAAACCTAATGTTGCCTCTTAAAATGCTGTCTGTTACAGTTTTGACAAGATCATCACTCTGCCTTGGACAAGGCAATGGGGAATAAATATTACTAACTTTAGTCTGGTTGGAGTTGAGCTTGAAACATAGGGCTTTTCCTCCTAAGATGCTTCAAATTCTTGGCTGTTGGCTAGTGAAGATAGGGACATGTATTCTTGAGGAAAAATTGGTTTGTGCTTTTCCTTTACAGTGTATTTTCTTATACTCCATTTACTGTTAAGAAAAATCTTAACTGGAATAGTGCATCAGACTTGCTTGTTTGATAGGGAATTCTGTTCAAGTATTTTAAAATTTGAGTGCTTCATGTAGTTTAAATGCAAATCTTCTGGAAGTCTAAAAATGCAGATGTTGTACAATGATTTCTTTGTTAACATGAACAGCATCAATTGCTAATTGTGTGGTGTAATATGACAACTCTGATGCTTTGACTTTCATTACTTATGAAAGAGGGTAGGTCTTGGTATTCTTGGAACATAATTCTAGTGATGTGAAGGATGGCATATTTAAAGTTCAATGTATGTTTTCTAGTTAATGTAAAAGTCTTCACTTTGCTCTTAAAATGTTTGATATAGTAGTAGTTTTTAAAAGTTGTAAAATTCTGCTATTAGACTGTTCCTTTCTAATGTGACTTGTACTTCAGTGGATTTCTTATAAAATGAATTCTAGAGGAAAGCTGTGACTATGCTGTATAGGCTTGATTGGAGGCTTTTAAATGAATTTGTCCAGTCAGTGATTTATTATGTAAAAATACACTGCTTAGAAGATCAAAAATACAACTTCCCCTGTGGTAGATATATTGGAGTTGGTGAATGTATTATGACCTATGTGAAAATAGTGCATAGATAAGGCAGTGGCTGAAGTAATTAATTGGTAAGTGTGTTTCCGTGTTTAGGAGAGCTGCCTTCTAAAGGTTCCCTGCTTGTACACAATATAGTGAATGCATTAAGCCTGTGTCGGATTTCGGAATTCTCTTAGAAATGTGCAGAATCTTGAATATCATTCACTGTTTTTCTATGGTACTCCTTTAAATTTTTCACTAAAAGAAGTACAAAAATGAATTGCGGTCTAATTTATAAAATTTCATGTGAGTTTGATGGTAAAAATAACTGGTGTAAGAGAATGTGAAACTGGGTACTGATTAAGAAAGAAAATAAACCACTAGCTCTTTTATAAACTCAAGCAGAGAGTTTCTAGGTGTTCTACAAAAAAGGCATATTCTTCAGATGCCTCCAGTAGTACATAAATGACAGTGGGTACAGTGTTAATGGTGTGCAAAGTGTTGCATGCTGAAGTTAAATTGCTCAGAGGAATGTATTTTCTTCTTTTTGGTGTGGGATTGACACAAAAGAGGAATGCAAGTGAACTGGAATGAATGCACTCCAGAGTTACCAGTCTCTTCTTTGCTATCCACAGGTACACAGATGAAGAGTCTAGAGTATACCTGCTTGATAGGGGTAATACCAGGGAGAAGGAGGCCCAGAAGGAGAGAGGATCAGAAAAAGGGAGGACAGAGGGAGAAAGGGAATGGGAGGAACAGGAAACTTTAGATTTTTTCATTGATAAAGAGACTGGGAAAGAAAAGTTTAATGACTCTGAAGGGGAGGACACAGAGGAGACAGAGGATTACAGACAGTTCAGAAAGTCTGTCCTGGCAGATCAGGGTAAAAATTTTCCTACTGCATCTCACCGGAATGCTGAGGAGGAAGGAACCAAATACAAATCTAAAATATCAATCAAGGGCAATAGAGAGAGCGATGGATTTAGAGATGAGAAAAGTTATAAACTTAAAGAGACTGGCTATGTAGTGGAAAGGCCTAGTGCAACAAAAGATAAGCACAAGGAAGAAGACAAGAGTTCTGAGAGACTAATGATGAAGAAAGAAACTCAGTCACCTGAGCAGGTAAAGTCTGAAAAGCTCAAAGAACTCTTTGATTACAGTCCTCCTCTACACAAGAATCTGGATGCGAGAGAAAAATCCACCTTCAGAGAGGAGAGCCCACTTAGGATCAAAATGATAGCCAGTGACTCCCATCGTCCTGAAGTTAAACTCAAAATGGCACCGGTACCTCTTGATGATTCCAATAGGTAAATTATTCCACTTTACAGTGTGGTTCTCCACCTGCCTGCAGTGTCATTCCTCTTTATTTAAACTAGTGGTTTCTTTTTGTGTGTCTCTTGTTGTTGATGCATTTTAGACCTGCTTCCTTGACTAAAGACAGGCTGCTTGCTAGCACACTTGTCCATTCCGTCAAGAAGGAGCAAGAGTTCCGATCCATCTTTGACCACATTAAGTTGCCACAGGCCAGCAAAAGCACGTCAGAGTCATTTATTCAGCACATTGTGTCGTTGGTTCATCATGTCAAAGGTATGTATTAAGTTTATTGTACCAAATACATGTCTGACATTCATTTCAGCCTGTTTGCTGTCTCTAGTACAGGAAGGTTTCAGCCCTCTTTCAATATTGATTTAGTCAGACTTTCTTCCTTTTGAGGTACACATAAAAATAATTAGAAAGGTAATAGCCACAGAAGCTAGTATAAAAAAAACTCCAAGCAGTGTAGAGCATAATAGCAGTTATGCTATATTTCTGGATAAATTTTTGAGCATCAGTAGCACATAAACTACACTGCAAAAATTCAAGCTTTAAACATACTACATTGGTCAGTCTTTTCTTACTTAGTTTTACTTTAATGGTTCTAACATACAATTTTCTAGTAAGTGGTGCAGTGTGGGTTGACGGGTGTCTTTTGCATTGTAAATAAATACAATGGCATTCCTTTTGGAACACCCTAGAGCTCATTTCCAGGTCCTTACTAGAAGGTGGTTTTGTCTCAAAATAATAAGATTTAAGAAAAAATGTGCTCTAGATGATACTAACATACACTGTGATACTTCATTTTATTACTATTTGACAGTATTGCAGTGCTGGAGCCAGGAATTTCACTTACAGGAACTTGGCAGTAGCTAAGATTTAACAGTAGTAGCTGTTGCTTACTATAAACATGCAAAAAACCCCAACCAAACAAGAACAACAAAAAACCCCACCAAAAAAACTACCAAAACCCAAACCCAGACCATCAAAGTAGATTTATTTAATTTGGGTCACATATCCTGTCAAAGTTTTCTGATGGAAAAATAGATAACTCCTTAAAATTCAGTGAGGATATCTGGAGAGTTCTTTAAATGCTTTATTTCCATAGCATTTACTTTATTTCACTGGGCTGTTGTTTTTTTCCTGTGTTTAATGTACTGAGATAATATGGAAAAATTTGCTGGTGAAAATAATTTTGATGTATCATCATACAAAGGGGGAATGTGGAAATGCTTAATTAGGTGACCAGTTTCAGCATATCTACCTGTAAGCATTGTTTTTTAAGATGCTTTAGCTTCTAGAATTGCAAAGATTTGTGTGTTAGAAATACGTGCTAA
This sequence comes from Elanus axillaris, assembly GCA_026212715.1. Classification (NCBI taxonomy): domain Eukaryota; kingdom Metazoa; phylum Chordata; class Aves; order Accipitriformes; family Accipitridae; genus Elanus; species Elanus axillaris. The sequence continues at coordinate 24,984,166 of JANZLQ010000086.1, read as the reverse complement.
GGTTCTGTTAAAAGTCTCATTTTGTTGGCAAAGTCAGATTACTAAGGCAAAATGATTTCCTGCATTTTGAATTACTTCTAAAGGAGAAACTAATAGTCAACAATAATAGATTATCATAATGTATTAGATTTAAAAAAATTCTTACTGGGACAGCTGCATAGAGTATAATGATGTGTTGTGAAAGTATCTATTTTATTGATATGTAAAGAGATTTAAGGCTCAATGCAGTGAGAGCTTCTGTAAGTTTTTGCTTATGTGGTACATATGTAGGCTGTAGGTGAAATAATATTCCTGAAACTCTCACATGTTGATCACAGAATAGACTGTTTTTTCTGTAAACTTATGTATGTTAAACAAATACTTGTTAAATGTAACAGCTTAACAGCCTATCTGGTCAAGTTATTAGAATATGTACAGTTATGGTTGTTTTTGAAAGCAGAACCTCTCTTTGTTACACATTTACTGTAGTCTGTAATCAGATTTTAGTAACTCTTTTGACAAATTGCAGTTATGTTCATTATTGGTGTGATGCGACCAGTCTGAACAGCTCTTTATTAATGTAGAGCTGAAAATGCCCAGTGATGTTTTCTTTTTCATTGTAACTAGGTCCTGGAATGTGTTTTGAAATGGCAAAATCCATGTTACAAAAGTAAAATAGCTGTTGAAAGATACAGATGCCAAACAGGCAAAGTTGAACCTTCTGTCTTCCTGGCAAAAATGGCATAAAAACAGAGTTGCTAGCTCAAATTCCTGTGTTTGATGGAATTATGATTGAGGCACTACCCTTGTAGTGGCCGTTTCAAGTTTTAATGGTTGGTTATGAGACAAATACTGGATGCCGGGCGGTAAGTTGATACAGATGTATGTTGACCTGTTAAGCAGATAGCTTGCTTCATATGTAACATTTCATAGCTCATGATTTTCTGTATTTCTATATTACATTTAAACACATTTGTTGAGCTGGTTTAAAAACTGAGTTTTGCTGTTGCTAATTTAACTGTCTCTGAAGGAAAGAGAAAATTTGTCAGAGAAGTTGTCAAGTTTGCCAAGATGCCAGATGCTTAAATGAATTTATTTACATATAGGTGTGTTAATTGTCTTGGATCGTTTATCATCACAACCTCAAATCAAGAAACTGTACTCCTTTAAGAAATGACTTGTTACGTCATTCATGTAGTTATTAAAGCATACACTTAAGTGTTTTCACTGAATTTAACTCTTACTTTAAGTTAAAGATGAGATGAATAGTAAAATGTACTTATTGCAAGTATTCATGACTCAAAGTAACTTCATTTTCTCTTATGGGCAAAGTATAAAATAACTGTTAAGAAATTGCTTCCTTCTCTTTCTTGAGAGGAAAAGGTCATTGAAAATGAGCGAGTCCAATCAGTAAATGATGCTTGAATTAGATGTAATACAGTCATGGCATAGTTATAAGTAGACTTGCAGTGATGCTGTGCACTGTTATTTTGTTTGGGTTACAGAATGTGTAAAAATAGGGAAAACGCCACATTTGCTTGTGTCCTGATAGATTTATTGAAAATACTATGTTTTTTGCCTGCTACTTGCCTTTCTGTCAGGAGTAAAATACCTGTCAGTTGAATTAAACTAATGAAACAGTGTTTTTTCTATTGTAACCAACAGAGCAATACTTCAAGTCAGCTGGAATGACCCTAAATGAGAGGTTCACTGCATATCAAAAAGCTACTGAAGAACACTGTACCCGTCAAAAGAGCCCAGAAATACATAGGTACATGTTAAATGCATATCTAGATGCTTTGCGTTTCAAATAATGTCTGCTACTATTTATTTTGAGAACCCAAAATATTTTTCCTAATCTGCATGGAGCAATTTGTCAATTTCTTTGTAAATACAAAATACCAAAGAACTCCACCAAAACCCCCTTCTGTAAAAGAGAACTCATGTGAGCCAAGTCTGGCTTCATCTGTGGTGTTGTAGCAGACTTCTTCTCTACCTCTGTATCTCATTTGAGGTATATTTACTTTTCTCACATGCGGTGCTCAAATATTGAGGGGCATATGTCTTGAAGACAAAAAAAATCCCCATACATGCATCTTTATACTTCAGTATGAAATGTTCCATCTCATACTGTATTTTTTGTGTGTATTAATTTACAGCAGTCTTTTTTTTTTTTAAATCTGAGAGCCTGAAAGGTAAGAAGGTAGGCATGCAGATGTTTCTGATCATGTGCTATTTATGATGCAGTGTGCTATATTTGTGTTGCATGTGAGGATATATTATCTCCATATTCAGTCTCCAATTTTACAAGTTTTCTTAACTGTTAAGTATTTTTGACTTTACAGCAAACTATCATAGTGTTGATGATCTCGGGGTGAATTTTCAACTGGCTACATACACTGATCTTTTGAAATAACTCATTAAACATATTTCGTATCTTCAAAGCTGTACTTAAAATGTGAGAAACCAAACTGCCTATTTTCTATATTTGTGTTTCTAGCATACTTCACACAGAACAGAACCAAAGTTTTGAATTTTCAGCCTGCTTCTGTATTCTGTTGGGGCTTTATAGGCAAAAAAATTTGTTCTATGCCAAAAATGCCTTGTTTCTCAGTTTTCTGTTGAAAAGAAATGTCTGAGGCCATTAACAGTCACATACATGTATGGCAAGACACTGCTTTTATTTTACATTTAGGAGGATTGACATCTCTCCAAGTACCCTGAGGAAGCATACCCGTTTAGCAGGTGAAGAGAGAGTCTTTAAAGAAGAAAGTCAAAAAGTAGGTACCAAGTAAACATCCTGTCTGTATTTCTAAACTTAATTTAATGTATTTCCCTTGAAATCTGAACTTTAACTTTGTGTTTGTGTATAAAAATACAAAAAAAAATTGTATTTATTGTATCTGGAGTACTTGGATTTAGAATATTATTTTTTTTTCTTTGAGTAAAACATGTTAACAAGAAGCCAGTTTGTTGCATGATTTTTCTGTATTGATAACGTGGCATTTAAGGTAATTTTTTCTCCCACCCTTCCTTTCTTCTTGGACATTTCTTGACCAATTTTGTGGCACTAAGCTGCCCAAGGACAAAGAATAGAAGGGGAAAAAAAAAGTACCGAGGTGGTCAGTGAGTAGTATGGTTGAATTGCAAAGATGCTTGTGCTCTGTTAAAAACAATTTGCCAGAAGAAATGAATATGTAATCATACTCCCAAACCATGTATCATGGTCTGTCTGTATCAAAAGGTAGACATCCCATTGGCTTGATGAGAATGCTTGTTTGAAATTGAAATTCTTAGCTGTTCCTTTTTCTAGATCTAGCCATTGCATGTAAAGGGTGTTCACTTAATGTCAATTTGTATGCTGAAAAGTGTTGAAAAAATAGGTAAATTCTATCCTGCTTTTTTGAAAATTGATGCACAGCTTACCTTTTCATTCAGATTCTCTTCTGGATATTTTATTTCAAAATTTTGTTCCAAAATATATATTTGTTTACAGGGAGATAAAAAATTAAGGTGCGATTCTGCTGATCTTCGGCATGACATTGACCGACGTAGAAAAGAGAGAAGTAAAGAACGAGGAGACTCAAAGGGTTCCAGGGAATCCAGTGGGTCAAGAAAGCATGAGAAAACTTCAAAAGATTACAAGGATTACAAATCTTACAAAGATGACAGGTAAATATTTCAAGTCCCTATATAGGTTTTTAGCTTCTAATTAGCCTTTTGTAATTGTAAGCTTAATTGCTTTCAATTTTCAATGTATAATGGAACGTTTAAATTTAAACAATTAAAATTATTTGTTTTACAGCAAATATGTATTATCTGTCTTTTACACGGCTTATGGTGGATGAGGACAAAAACTTTGGAATAGCAAGCTAACACTGAAAAAAAAAATGACAAATTAATCTGTCCTATTATCCAGGCTACATCAGGAGGTTGGACTTCAATGCAGTACATTTCTATAAACAGTTTGTGTAAGAACTTTGGTTCGTTATGCTTGATTCCGCACTTTTTCAACTCATAACACCCAGAGTATGAGAACCTTACTGATACTTAGGTTTTAACATGGGTGAGAAGGGGAATTTTTATTTTTGTCTAAAGCCAGTGGGCTGTTTGTAAGAAAAAAAAATTAGCATATCTCAGTGGATACTGTGTAGCAGTGGTAAGAGTTACTTCAGGTATGACCTTCCTTTGAATAGAATATTAAAATCTTGTAAATCAGGCCAAATTAGTACCACTATGGGGTTACTAAAAGTCTTGCTGTAGCAATTTTTTTTTCCCTGCTTTGTACTGGATATACAATGAATTTTTACTTACGCTTCCTGTTTCCCATTTACTTTCTGACTTTGGTATCCACGTTATCTTCCACTGGCTAATTCTGTACAACCATCTACATAGGGAAGCCCACACCATATCTTCTCAACAGTGTGCAAACTGATCTATGTAAAGTTACTGTAAAACTTTGCCTTGAGGGGTTTTTTCCCTTAAATTTCTGTTTTTCTGCCTCAGAAGAAAGGCAGATCTTAAAAGTAACAAAATCTTTTCATGGCATCAAAACCAAGAAAAACTATTTGCAGTTTGCAGACTGCTGCTTTCCAACTCACTAGCAATAATATACATTTAGTGCATTTAAATGTGTAAGAGGAGGCTGGAAAGTGGAACTATACTTCACCTTAACATCTGAAATATGTAACATGTATGTGACTTTATCACTAGAAGGGGGATAGTTTTTCATAAAATGTAAAGAGACCCCTTTTAGTATAGCATGTTACAGACTGTCTAGTACTTTTAAAATAGCACACAGTGTATCTTTTTATTTTTCAGTAAACAAAAAAGAGATCAAGACCGTGCTCGGTCCTCCCCATCTTCCTCCCCATCTTCTTCCTCATCCAGTTCTCGTGAAGAAAAGGATTGCAAGAAAGAAAGAGATGAAGAGTTCAAAACCCACCATGAACAGAAAGAATACTCTGGTTTTGCAGGAGTCAACAGGCCAAGAGGCACCTTTGTAAGTTGCTCTCTTACTATTCCCCCAAATTATGAACACTTCAATAGTAATAGTATAACAAATAAAATGAGGAAGTGTTGCAGTGATTAATGTTAGCCTAGACTTCTTTCATTGCAGTGATTCTTGAATTCTTTTATGTGGTGTACCAAGCCTGAAAAGTCGGGATTTTTTTCCCCAACACTGCCCAATAGCAGCTAATTCGTGTGTAAAAATGCATTAGCATACCACTAGAGACCCTAGTGGAAGAGTGGGAAAAATGATTTCTTGCTTATTCCTCGCTCTTTTATAATTATGTTGTTTCCTCACAGAATCTGAAAATTTACCTTTTTGTAGAGATCAAATCTTGTGATCTGTTACCTCTGAACTCCCTGCAGTTTCTGTTTTTTCCCCTGTCATTTTCAGTTTCGTTTTGCCCTCCTTTGTGATGCCTACAAATTGTTAAATAGAGAATGGTGCGTAACTAAAAAACATACATCAACCTTGAAAAGCTGTATTGAGGAGAGGAGATGGTATACTTGTTATTTTTCAGTGTTTCTTTGGCCTGGACTAGCCACAGTGAGCATGAAAGCTCATTAATTTAGCTCTGGAATGTGTTTCATCATTGTGATTTGGAAAGTGACACATTGACCACTATAGTATTCAGAAAAAATTTAAAGTTAAAAATTCCATGTTAATGTAATTACTGATACTTAATTGGGAAATGTGGAAGCATTAGGAAAGACTAGTAATCAATAAAGGAGCCCTTGAAAAGAGAAGGAACACTTAAACTAACAAACCCACACCCCTCCCACCGTTCCCAACCCTTCCTTCCAAACAAACCACAACAAAAAAAACCCAAACAAAACACACAAAAAACCCAAGTTCCATGTTTGGGTGGGGAAAAACTGTCAAATAGACGTACATGATAGGTAGGAGTAATTTCATACTTCCACAGTAATTCCTTCATGTAGCCTGTAATTAAGACTAAATAATGCTAAAAGGCATTGTTTGGCATAAATGCACATTAAATTGTTTTGTAGTAGTGTAAAAAGTTTGGAACTAGACATGAGGGTGCCTGAAATGTATGTAGGGTGTGCAGCAGTTGAGTTTAAAGTTTGAATCTTCCATCTGAAAAACTGTCACTACTTAGAATATGCAAAGTTCAAAACTTCTAACACTAAAAATGCATCAATTCCTCCTTTCTTGTTATTTTTTATGTAATTATACTAAGAAACATTTGTTGCATAAATGTATAAATCTTTGGATGGTGTAGGCATCAAATATGACAATATCAGCACAATTTCTAGCTGTATAAGCTAGTGCACTGAGTTAAAAGTGGAGCTTAAAACCTCCTCTCATCTCAAAGAGAATCAGTTGAAGAAAACTCGTAATTGATGGAATCCTTACTGCTTTATAAACCCAGATTGTACATATCATGAAAGAGGTGCTACTTTAGATGAAAGTTAAGTAGATGTGAATTGGAAATGTAATAGGCTTCTACTAATTTAGCTACTGGTGAGTGCTAGTGACTGGTGACTATGCAATAATAACTGGTTAACATTCCCTAATTACATACATGGTCACACATAGGCTTACCGAACAAACTGTCTGAACAGGAGAATTTAAATAGGCCAACCTTTTGACTCAAATCTTCTCTTCAGGGATACAGCTTGGATAGTATTGAAACATACATGCTGGCTAGTGTAGGAACATCTGTGTAGGTCAGGCTAATAGTGGCTGCATTCTAGTAAATACTGCTTTGCTTTTGGGGTAAATAAAATGTTTTGGTTGTGAATCCTCTCCAAAGCAGGAATAGGGGATAGGATATGGGAGACTTTAATGTAAGCCAGGCTGTGAGTTTCATGTTAAATCAGCAATGATTCTTCACTAACACTTGCTGATAGACTATAGTATTTAGTTCTAGGCTTCTTGTACATAAACATCATGAATAGTTTTGAAGTAGGAGCACAGAAATAAAGATAAATAGACTGTTTTAATGACAGTGTCATTAGTATCCAGCTCCTAAAGAATTCTGTGTGTAACAGTTCTGTTTAAAAGTAGTTTTCTCTTTCTATAGAAAGTGTACTTTTTTTTTTTTTTTGTTATGGTCTTTGCAGTAAGCAAGCCCGTAAAGATAACACCATGGTGGATTTCATCTGCTGTATTTCATTGCCTGAAAGATGATGTGGTGGTGGTGGGGTAGTGTTAATACAGTGCTGAGAAAAGCTCAAGATATTTTTCTTAAAGGGAATCTGATCGTAGGACCTAATATCAGGAAATGCTGATATCTCTCTTTCTTTTTTTTTAAAAATCCTGTTGTAATTTTGTCTCTACATCCTTTTGTCCCCCCCCACTGTGATATTGCTGTTTGTGCCCTAATTTTGTAAAGGTTTCAAAGCTATTGGCAATAAAGTGTGTAGTATTTCCTCTCTTGTAGTTATTTTCAGGTGATAGTCACTTTCCAAGTGATTCTCTAAGCTTTTTTTTTATTTGCCTACAGTGTATTGGACAGGCCTTATGAGCCTTTTACAGACTATTTTTCAGTATGTTTGATTTCAGAGTAGTTTTAAAACTGTCCAGCATAAACTCTGCATTAGCAGTGTTGGAGCTTTGTGGAACTAAGTGTGCATAATACTCCTCTTCAAAGTTAGTTAATTATATCTTTTTTTGGTCTATGGTTATGCAGCATACTTATTTTTAACAAAGGGAATTAATTTTCCATCATGTTTTTGTACAGATACTCTGAAGACCCAGTTCTGTATTTTTAATTAGGCTGTTTATGGAAATAATGTTCTGTAGTAACTGTAGGTTTTAGCAGTCTATCTTCCCAACCTAACCTTTCTTCTCCCTTTGAATGGAGAATATAAACTCCTGTTTAATGTTTTCTACAAGCTAAAAATTTAGATGCTGAGGGAACTGTATGTATGTATTCTTAGTGTATTCTAGGTTAAGTATTTTCTTTATTGCTGTGAGACTTTTTATCCTAACATTTTAAAATCCTGTTAATTCATTATAAAGAATATTTTAAAACACCACTACTCACTTCAAGCATTGTTACTCTGTACAATATATATTGTTCATTTTTCAGAGTAAAGAGTTTCCTCATTTGAAATTTAATTTGGCCTAAAGTACATTTCTGAATCTCATTTGAAACTGTTTGAGTCACACAGAGTGGGTATACTTATTTGAAAACTGCATTGTTTGTATGTGTTCTAGAATCACTTTCTTGTGACTGATAGGACTGACTCCATAAATGACCTTTCTTTTCCCCCTGATAGTTTTCTTCTTTCAATCTAGCTTTTCTGTTTGTTTTTGTTTATGAACAGCTTCAGAAGCTTCTTCTGACCTTTTGTTGCAACACATTGGTTTACCAGCAAAGGAAGTTTCTTTGGTGGTTGTGGGTGAATTTATGCCAAGAACTCAAATGTGTCTCAATTAAGTTTATCATTATTTCAAAGTGAATGCTTGACTATATTACTTAAGGTAATATGTGAATGTGAAAATGGTTTTACACTTGCAGATACTGTAATTAAGCACAGAAACAGTATTTTCAGTAATAGAGAACTTGAACTCGTCTTTGTGGTTTCATGTAAATGGATTAAATGACGTCTTGGTTAATCAGTTTCGAATTAGGGGCAGAGGAAGAGCCAGAGGAGTCTTTGCTGGAACAAATACTGGTCCCAGCAACTCAAATACTACTTTTCAGAAGAGACCGAAGGAAGAGGAGTGGGATCCTGAATATACCCCAAAAAGCAAGAAATACTTCTTGGTGGGTGTGGAGAACTTGGTATCTTATGCATGCTTTTGTTTTTTCAAACTTTCTACAAGCGTAGAAGTAGCATGCATGTACAGACAGGGACTTCAGTTACGTAAACATGAGAATACTCGGGTGGGTTTAGTGCCTGGTTCTGCTTCTTTTGTGTCTATCTGCAACAGGCTGGCAATAACTGCAGCCTGACAGGCAGTTAATCTCCAAAACTTGCATCAGTGTGTAGGGAGGAAGGCAGACTCAGACTAAAATTATTATAAACAAATTTTAAACCAAAAAGACTTGTGCTGTGTTTTCCTGATTTTATGTCTGTCTGGCATTTGAGCTTTGTCTTAAATTTGTCTGGAAGTCTGCAAGAGTGGAAGATCAAGAAAAGCTGACAGTATTTATGGATGTATGTAGGCAGACACTGTTATTAGTAGTCCTTCTGTTCTTAGTTGAATAGTGTGATAGTCATAAGAAAATCACCTTAGTTTTGATGCCTTTTTCCCATCTGGATTATGAAAGGAGGACTGTTGATGTAAACACCCAGTAAGTAGTGTAGTCTACTGAATATGTAGCCTCTGTTCCAGTTCATTTCATTAACAATGCAAACTTCTAAGGATTTTGTTCAACCACTGAAAAATGTTAAGTATTGAAGATTAGGTCTTCTCCTATAGTGTTACAGTTTGTCACAAATATGCTAACAGGTAATCCAAGAAACAATGCGGCCACGATTCAGATGTTTGTACAAGGAGCTCTCCTCCATCTCCCCACACATATATAAACTTTTCTGATCGATAAACGTAGAAAGAGATGTGATAATCTATTCATTAAGAAATGCTATGATAGCTAGAACAAATTATTAAGCTATTAAACTTTTTTCTTATCTCTAAAAAACCAATTTTTTTAAATTTTAAAAAAAGCACCACCCTTTAGCTGTTCTTATATAATTTTTAATAAACTGCTTTATGTACATACGGTATGTGTTTAATAGTTCAGATTTCTTTCCAAATCACAAGTAAAAAAAGCAGATATTGAAGCAAGTGTACCTCACTCTTCTAAACTTAAACCTTTTTATATTAAATAATTGTCTGTAGTGTTCATGCAGTGCACAGAAAGAACGTCAGAAGACTTACCAAACTATGTAAGGCTATATTTTGTAGCAAGATAGCAAATTTTAAGCTTATTAACCAGAGAAACTCAGCTGTTAACGTCAGATTTAAACAGTTTAGATTTCATTTGTCCTGCATTGCACAGGTGAAGCAAGGTGTCTGAAAACTGCCTTCAATTAACTTTGCTTAATAAGTACAAAGAACTTTATCTCTGCATTAAAGTAAAAATAAAACAAAATCCTAGCACATTGCTAGAGCTTCCTTTAAAATCACAGGTTATTTTTTTTTCTCAAAAACTAGTGAGTAATTCTTCTGACTGAAGATAAGTGACAGATAACTGATTTGCTACTCACAAATGTTGAGTAGATGCACAACTAATAGGGGCTCTTAAAACAATTTTATTGTTGTGGTTTTATAGCATCATGAATTGTAAGGATATATTTAATAATGTGTTCTATAAATTATGATCTGAACTGTTAAAAAGTTACCTTAATTTCTTCTAAATTTATAAATTTAAATTTAAATTCCTATAAATCTGTATAAATTTGATAGAGTACTGACATTTAATGGGCATATTTCAGAGGTGTCCTAACCTTATTCTTTGTCTGGTATTATTGTAGCATGATGACAGAGACGATGGTGTGGATTATTGGGCCAAAAGAGGAAGAGGCCGTGGTACTTTCCAGCGTGGCAGAGGGCGTTTTAACTTCAAAAAGTCAGGTAGCAGTCCGAAGTGGACACATGACAAATACCAAGGGGATGGGATTGTGGAAGATGAAGAAGAAACGATTGAGAATAATGAAGAAAAGGACAGACGCAAAGAGGAAAAGGTAAGTGGTTTAGTGAATTGCAGATCAGACAGTTCATCTTGCAGTATCTCAAGTAACTTGTGTGGGTGTGTGGGTGGATCACTTTTAAAGGTTTTGGAGTTTGGTTATTAACAGTTTACAAGAAGACTTTTCTTTCTTTCCACAGGAATAACCCTGGAAGAAAGTTGTAGCTGAAAGAGCAGCTCTTGCACCACCCACACAACATTTTTAATATGTTTTTTTTGTTGTCAAATGAATGTAAGCATTTTACTTAAATTTTACTGTTGGAAAGTAGTTTAGAGGGATTGTTTTTGTTTTAAGCCTTTAGAAAAAATCTTGATATAGTAAACTATGTTAATGATCGTACAGGTAGAAAGTAAAATATTTGTAACAACTTTTAAGAAATTTTACTGTTTGTTATATGCAGTGTAATTCTGCTTTGTCCAAATATATGGTCAAGTACAACTCTAAAAGTTTTGATTCTCCCCTATGTCTGTGTTTTATTCTGAAGTAAACTTACAGCTCTGCACACCTGAAATCTTGGAGCAGCATTTTTTTATAAACTGATTATTTCTGTGTTGCCTTTTTATAAGAAGCGTATTTAAGGATAGTTATCCAGTCATAGCATAAGTACAAATGAGTTTTGCAAAATGCTGATTATACATTAGTTCACGAGAATCACATTTAACATAGTGTGTCAGTGGTAAACCTGGATTCTTACTCCACCCTGCTAGAGAGCGTTGCAAGAATTTTATCTTTGAGGGTGAAACTGTCACTCTTCTTTAGAAGCCTAAGAAATATATATGTATATAAATACTAAGCTGAGTTTGAAGTGTATTATTTCTCTTCTGGAATGTGAGTTTTAGAAACCTATTTCAAGTCACTGCTGCTAGAAGCTTTTAAACAGATCTGAAAACAGATCTGAGTTCCCTCCCCCGTCTCTGTAGCTAGGGCAGAAATACCTACAACTAGCTTAATTCCTGTAGCTTGTGTCTAGAACAGACCAGTCATGTATTACGGATACCTAATGATTTGCTTTGTTTTTAAAAGATGCTTCTTTTGTCAAGGGTAACTTAGTGTAATTTTTAAGTTTTTATAAACCTGGGGTTTAAACTCACTGCTGGAAAAGTGTGCTGTCCATAAAGCATGAAGTACAAGTGGCGTTTTCAGGGCCACTAGCAATTATAGTTTGAGATTTCTGTTGATAGCTTAACTATCAACAGAACACTTTAGTTAAGAAATCGGTGGCAGTATAAATCTGGCTGCTTCTTTATCAATTTTTATTCCAGTTTGTTAAAACTGCCTCTTTAATTTCTTTATGTAGACTTGCCCCTTCAGGTATGTAATATGACAAGAGTCTTTGAATCTTCTATCACATTTGCAGCCTTAATTGAAATGGGGAACACACACATGACACCCAACAAAAAAACCACCACAAAAATCCCTGGAAAAGGAAAGCAAGATATGTTAAAACCTGAATCAGTAAAGATACTTCAAATACACTAAATGTTTCTGTAAACTCTGAATTCCATTGCGGTGCCCTGGAAGCACCATTCTTTCATACTCCACTTCATAGAATGCGTAAATTTGAGGTTAGGACTCAATGGTAAAAGTTAAGTTAGCAAAAGGTGTGAGAAATGAGTGTCTTTCCTTGACACCAGTTTCTAAATAGTTGTGCTTCTAGTATTTTTCTAGCTAGAGTGTAGAAGTTAGTCTACAATTGTTTGGGGGTTTATTTAAACAAAACCAACAAACCCACTAACTTAGTTTAGTGGTGGGTACACTTTTAACCTACAGAATGTTAAGGATGACAGTAATATACTTGAATCAACAGAACAAGGACTTTGTGATACAAGACTACTTAAGTTTACTTTCTCAGCCTGCTATAGATATAGTATCTTAAAGTTATATGGAGTTAAAAGTGTAGCTATTCTTAGTTTGTTCCTTGGAATGGCATACTGTCTTTAAAAAATAGGAAAATAAAGAAAAGCAGCTTTGGTAGAGGTATTTGTATTAAATACATATATAATGTTATGCCCTCTTACTGGCTTTACTGTTAGGGAGTAGTTAACCATCTGCCCTATCCAAATTAAACACTAGAAGGCAGAAAAACATATTACTGTCACTAACCCTAACTGTAGTTAAGGAAACTGTATTTCAGATTGTACTATTTGCCAGCATCTGTGTAGAAAGGGGAATAGGAATAATATTTGCCCTCCAGTAGTAGCTACTAAAGGGTCATTCCTGCCTTAAGTTTTAAGAAGTTTAGGTAAACTATACTGTTGTTGCAGGATCTGCTCTTACAGGTACAGTGCATCTTTTAATAGCTGTGTAAAATGTAAAACTGATTATTCCTTGGACTTCCAGCAAAGCTCAGACAGACTTTGTGTATACTTAATCAGAATAAGCAAGAAAATAAACAAAACAAACTTGGCAGCAGTGTCAAAGTCTGTCCTAATGAAGTGAAATTTAACATCAGTCTGAAACTAACGAATAGGACCAAGATATACTTGAATTGTCATAACCTTAGAACAGATAATATGTATCATCTAGGTCAAGTTGAAAGTGGATTGTTGCAGTCTTGTGTGTCATAATGCAAAATAGTTCCTGCATGATGAGGCAGACTTAAGTTTTCTGCTTCAGTTGAATGTCTAAGAAAATACGGTAGAGATTGCTTTCATAATGGCATTTGATTGTACAGACCTGTCTGTAGGTTAGATCATAAAAATTCTTTTTTCATTATCCTTCATTTCAGTGCAGTTTGTTAAAAATGTCATTTGTTGATTATACAACACAAGGTGACAGCCATAAATTCATTTATTTAAAAAACCTGCTTGAATAATCTAGCTGAATGTGCAAGGTGCAGTCTATTAGAGATCTATAAGAAACAAACTAAGTGGGAGTTGAGAATTCTTTTTTTTTTTTTTTTAAATCCAAAACTAATGCTTCAGCACTTACTAGTCATTCAACATGAATAGTGAATTTTCACTGTCAGGATAAGAAAAAAACATTTTGAGGTTTTAATTTGGTGCTACTGAAGTAGTTTTATGACTGTCATGAATGGAAGTTCAGCGCATTTTGCATTTCTTTTCTTGGAACATAAAGACCATCATTGATGGATCGCAGGGGAAAAAAAATCCAAGCATTCTACTGGTGTAAAATTAACTACATTTTGAGTTCAGTAATTCATTCTGACTCATTGTTCTCCAGCAATGAAACACTTTCTGAATCTGCTTCATCTCTGTGTGGTGTGCTTATGATGTTTAAAGTTATCCCTGCAGTTCAGAGAAAACTGGACATTCATTTCACTAGGCAAAAAAAACCCCAAACCAAACCCCAGAATCCAGTAGCTGTACTGTTAGTCTAGAGTCTGCACTCATTCATTTTCTTGGTTTGGAATTAAATATTTCTCACAGCCTCTTACTTCCCAGGAACAATCAGTAGCATTACTGTAACAGTGAGCAGCTACATTGGATTAAAGCTTTCCTGCATTAGTTTTGCTGTGCTGGTGCTTCAGAAGAAGCTGTTAACCTAGCTTTGATTTACCTCCGGAGGTAAAGGCTGCAGCATTTAGTCTTAAGCCCCATGTCACTTCTTGTTTCTTAAAGCTGGCCTTTCATGAAATCTTTTTGTTCAAGGAGGTCCTGGAGGTCCCATCTGTACTGTTCAGAGTTGTACTTGCTGACTTGCCAGTTGGGAACTCACACAGAAATGCTTTATCTCCAGTTCTAAAGCATGCTGGTGGTGGTGGTGGTGGTGGTGCAGCCAAACTAAATTGCTTCAGTTTTGTTGTTGCTTTTGAGACTCTGCCTTTTCCTGGCTTTGTGGTAGAACTGCATGCAGTTGTTCCCATCTGATCCTGCCAATGTTTCATTAAGGTGTTGAGTGAGAAGTACATTTTGTTAAGTGCTGTAGTACAGTGTTTAAAAATACCCATTAAAAAGTCCTACCCTTCCTCTCCTCAAGCTTAAACCCTCCTAGGGCCCTAAACCAGCTTTATGCTGTTACTACAGCTTGTGTTGCTGGTACTATTCTTCCTTTGTGTTTGGTCTTGGATAGTAGTAACTATAAGAAAAGGCAGTAACACTTCCAACTGAGTGTTGCAGTTGTAGGATTTTGTTTGTTTAGGAACTGTTGCTGAGACACACCTGTAAATGTGAATAAAGAAAATGTCTAATAATCGAATTTATCTTAATTTCTTGAAAGCTTTGGTGAAATCGATGTTATTGGGAACAGTACTATCAGGTCATTGAAAGAATTGGTACTTAGGAGGAGGTAACAGTAAATGCACAGCTGGAGGAGTTTCTCCTCTGAGTAGAAGCACTGTCTTACTTTGTTACACTACGGGCTTTCTTGAAGTTTTCAAAGTTTCATAAGCAAACCAGCAGAAATCTTGACAAGCAAGATAAAAGAGCAAGTACAGTCTCTGAAGCTGGATTTCTTATTCTGAAGTGAGCTCAGTTTGGTCAGATAGTATGAAGTAGTTGGTGTTTTGAGGATACTTTGTGTATTGAAACGCTGCTGCTATCTTGGTTTTGAATTCTCTGAATGGACTAGTTAGACATACACTGCAGAGAGGACTTAAACCATCTCATATCCGTTTAGCTCCTCAACATCATTTCAGTAAGTCCTGTTGCCCTAGTGCATCTCTGCTGTTGCACGGGCTGAAGTTCCGTTTTCTGACGAGCCGAATAACTCGTATCGTTCTGGCGTGTGAAATGGCCCTCTCCCCACGCAGCACCCTCCGGCGACACTCGTCAGTCTCTGCCCCGGAGGAGGGGCTGCTCTCACCCGGGGCGGCCCGGGACCACCAGCAGGCAGCGGCCCGGGGCCTCTGCGGCGCTCTGGCGGGGGTGGCGAGGGGCGAGCGCCGCACAGCACCCGTCGGGCCGGGCGGCGACATTCAAACGGGCTCCTCTCCCGACACCCCCCGCGAACGCGCTCCGCCCTCCCTCCCTTACTGGCCCCGCGCTCGGCACTGGCTACTTCCTATTGGCGCGATGGCCTTTCTGCCCCGCCCCTGCTCCTGATTGGCGCTGCCTGCCTGGGCAGCGCAGCCAGGCGGCTTGTGAGCCCGTCGGCCGCCGCCTGAGGCGGGGGTCAGGGCGCCGGTGCATAATAAGAGCTGCGCGGGCTCCCGAGGAAGAGAGAGGGCATTCGCTGGCTGCCGGTGAGGGGGGAGCGGTGCAGAGGCCGGCCGCCTCTCGGTGTAGCACCCGTGCCTGCGGAGGGGCGGCGACCTCGCCCTCCCACCCTGTAGCGGGTGGGCGCGGCGGCCATGGTGCTGGCTGTCCTCAGGCGGCTGCTGGAGTACTTCGGCTGGCCGCCCGACCAGGTGAGATGCGGGGCTGGGGCGGGGGGCGCAGCTCCTGTCTACAGCTGTTGTGGTGGAGGGAGGAAGGGTCGTCACCGCGGAGCCGCCGCACGCTTGCGGTGGGATGGGCTTTGCTCCTTGGGTACGGGTGGGTTTGTCGGTATGGGAAAGCTCGATTGGTATAATGAGACACGCTACCTTCGGGTGGGAGTTGGTGGGGCCACTGTTCTGGTACAGCCGTTCAAGTGGTTCTTTTTTCTCTGAACGGGGGCGGGGGAGGGAGATCAGCAACTTTAGCTGTTTTGCTGTTTTAAATGAAAGGCTACGTAACGATTCCCAAGTTGCACTTAATCCTGTGTTTTCAGAGACCTGGGAAAGGTATTGTGTGGGAAACGGAGAAGGTTAACTAGTGCAGTGTCAGGGTCTGGTGTTACAGCGTGAGTTCCTGGGCAGCTCTTCAGTGATGGGTGTCAATAGCCAGGCAGGGCTGCAACTTTATTTCTGAGAAAGTTCTTGGTTTATTTATCTGAAACTACTAAGTTACCCCTAGGAGTACAAGTTTGAGTTATCCTGGTTATTTTCCGATTTCATTGTTGGGAGTTCCTGGTTTGGGTTTTGGTGTTTTTTTTGACAGGCCATATTTTTGGAAACTCGTGCATTCATCAGCAGTATCGGTCATACAATCAGAACGTGCCTTCCTTCAGCAGTCTTGTCAAGAAGGTATTTCCAGCAGTTATATGCAGTGATAAGGAAGTATCATGTCAAGGTACATTAAACTTATTTCAATACTTAACTGATTCCCACC
>JANZLQ010000086.1:24945448-24955738 GCA_026212715.1 Elanus axillaris | reverse complement strand
GCAGGTGGAGATCTGCTCCACCATGGACCTCCATGAGCTGCAGGGGGACAACCTGCCTCACCATGGTCTTCCCCACATGCTCCAGGGGAATCTCTGCTCCGGCGCCCCTCCTTCTTCACTGACCTTGGTGTCTGCAGGGTTGTTTCTCTTGCATGTTCTCACTCCTCTCTCTGGCTGCCATTTCTGTTTGTCCCACAACTTTTTTTCCTTCTTAAAAATGTTATCGCAGAGGTGTTACCACTATTGCTGATTGGCTTGGCCTTAGCCAGAGGCGGGTCTGTCTTGGAGCAGCTTCTTGCAGAAGCTGCTACCAAAACCTTGCCACGCAAACCCAGTACAGCACTATCTCTGATTTTTGTGTCAGTCTGATGTGAATTGTTCAATAAAGTAGTTTGTATAGCTGATCGCTTCCTTGGGGAAAAGAGTAAGTTATGGGCCATCTGACTTTTTTTCAACTGTGTACCACCTACACATTACAAGAACAGATTCTTTGTTTTATGTAGTTCCAGATGTAAATTAGGTTAGGCATTGAGCCCTGGTATACCTTGAGAAGTCTGTGGGTGGCATCTGGTAACATCTGACAGTTTTCAGTACTAAGAAGTTGCAAAACTCGGACAGTGATGTTTGGTAATGAAAAGATTAGCACCCATTGCAGAGATTTTTCTCCCTTTCAGAACGAAAGGAAATGTGGCCTTGTCATCTTATTTTCTTTGACTAAAACATCTATATCAACAACTTGGAAGCAACCTGAGGTTATCCGTGCCCACCAAGAATCCATGCTCTGTACCAACAAACCTTGTTTACGTAAGGTCCCTGACTGAATTGCTCAGAGACAATGCAGCTCTTCGAGATGTGGTAGTGATGTGCGGGAGGAGGAAGAAACTCAGAAACACGGGTGCTCTATTGGTCTGCTGGAACAATCTTGTGAAGTGTGCCTTGTCACTGAAGAAGTTTGGAAAATTTATTCTCCTACCACCTGATGAATTTTTGGGCAGGATATCTTCCTTCAGGAGTTGCTGGGGAGGTCTCTGGAATGAAAGTTGCTTTTCTTTTTCCACTAGAAAGACTAAGAAATGTGTACAGTATATCTGTTATTTTCAACTGATAAAACTGAAGCCAGAATAAATGTTTCAAATGTTTTGAGTAAATAAGGCTAGAAGGAAAAGTACAACATGGTTGCTTAAAAGCACTCTTAAGGATTTTTTCCCTAGGAGATCCAAAGAGATTTAAGTTCCCTATCAGTGAGCTTCCCATTACAAGGAGACTAATAAATACAATTACCTGAACTGTCAGAATATCAGTTTGCTGACAAACTCCTGTAATATACCACAAATTCCTATAACATACCAGACCTGTCCAGATACTTGCTGCTTGTGAGGGACTATTAATATATAATCTGCCATCTCTCTGTATGTGAAGATACAGTTTGGGGGGAAGGGCACAGCAGAGAATATGTAGAAGTATTTGCTGCCCTCAGTCTATTCCTCTTTTCAGGAATTAATTACATTGTTCTTTAGCCCTACCTAAATAGTAAAATCATACATGGGGCTCTTGCAAACGCCTAACGGACAAAGGGATCCTGCTAAACAAGTTAGCATTTGAGTTACTGAACAGAAGCCCCGAGGAAAGAAAGTCCCGCAGGCAAGACTACTGAAGCAACTGGTGTCCCCACGTTGGTAAGGTCTGCAAGCAGATTTCACTTCTGCTTTATCTGAAATCCATTTGGCAGTGATGGTAGGTGTCTGAGAGACATTCGTGATCCTGATTCTTCTACCAGGTTCTCAGAACAGATCCCCATGTGACCTAGCAATATGTTTTTTCATACTGACACTGACTTCGGCTACATCTGTATTACCTTCCAGGTTTATCTGAATAATCTATGAATTAATTGTGTATGATACTTTAGAGCATTGCTGTTGCATGTCTGTGTGAAATTTGAATAGTTTGCAGATTCTATTCCAATGCTTAACATACTGCTGTGACTTGGCTGAAAGACACATAGAAAAAAAATGAAGGCTTCCTGAAGTTTTTTCATGGTGAAAATGGGCAGTTTCAGCCCACTGTAATGAGAGAAACAGTTGAAAATTTGATATTCATATTGCCCTCAGTCAATGGCATGATTTAATTTAATAACTTTCACTTGTTTTGAGATACAAGACCTTATTATTACAATTCTAAGTGAGAAAATGCACCTATTTTTTCTGAACAGCATTGTCCTCAATATCAGTATGAATATTTTTTTCTCTCTCAGGCATGTATATTCATCACACTTAACACAGTTGGCATTGAGAATGTACTGCTATGTAAAAGGTCCATCTTATGTATAGTTTCACTGTCATTTGTGAAGAACTTGATAATTCTTTTATTTATTTGCTTAGACATTGAGATTATGTAATCTCATTTCTTTTATAAATATAAACACCTTATGTTGAAGAAAAGCATACATTTATTAATAACTTATTTTAAAATCACAATTAGAATAAGTTATCCAATATACAGAGGCAACTAGCTTCAGGTGGAATGTCTTGGTATTTGTGCTACGTTTTTTTAAGAGAACTGATGTAAGCAGCAGTAGTTCCTTTAGGAATTTGATGTGGCTTTAAAGGCTTGCTGCTTCTCTTGAAGTTTTAATGACAAACCTCTAGAATTTGAAAACTGATGGTGACCAAAATTGTAAACCCAAGCAGGTTTTTACATATATGTATTAATTTTATTTTGCTTTATATTCTTTGTTTTTCAGTGCTAGTGCTTGCCATCATACAAACTTCTGCTCACGTGTCAGCCCACAGGCCATTCATTTCCCTTTTATCTTGTTTGGGAGAACTATTGCTGGATAAGGAAAATGATTCTTGAAACTTCTTTGAAGTGTAAGTCTAGGGATTAATGACCAAATTCTTTCAAAGTACCTGTGAAGTAAACTTCTGTAATTGACTTTTTAGTGTCTAAATGGTAGTTAAAAGATAAATAACGCAGTTAGTAACTCTTAGGGCACTAACTCCTGCTAAAATGCTTGCTTTTGTGATTTTGTTTGGGGTTTTAAAATATGGAACTGATTTCTGTATCTGGAGGTGTTTTGAAAGACATAATATCCTTTCTCAGTTTCATTTTACAGATTATACTCTTTTCTTTTTCCTTGCAAAACTGTTTTGAAAATCTTTGTGGATAAAAATCTACAAAAGGTGGCTAAGTGCTTTTTATTTGGTTATATCTTTGCAGTATTTATATAATTTAGTATAACTTAATAGTAAGCTATTGTAGTGTTTCTTCAATAAATCCACTATTTTCTTTTCTTTCTTGCCTTACTCTTTGCATGCAGCATCATATATTTAGTACTATATTTATATGTATATATAACAGTTCTATTCTACTCAGTTATTTCACCAACGTCTCTTGTCTCAATACTTCTTCCTGTACTGGCATAGTCAGACTCTCCTGGTCACTATCTCTCCTTCAAGATTTTCACTTTTCAAGGTATAAGGATTATTAAGAGAGAATATTAATCCTCAAGGGATAAAAGAAATAGGTCAAAAAGAAGAGAGAATTTATTACAAGAAAGTACATTTCAACCATCTGGTTCATCAGCAAGTGTGCTGGCCTTGATTAACGAATGTAATTCTGCCTCCGAGAAACTGGAAGTACGTAAATTCCGTAGTAGTAGACATGGAACCTCCCTCAGAGAAACTCAGTGTACTTTAAATTTTCCAATTTAATTTCAAAGATTTGGATGGGAAGCATGTAGCTTACCTAGAAGGAATAGGATACCTGTTGTAAATCACCAAGGTATAAAGAGGGAAATTTTTCATTACTTTTCAAAATACTTTGTTGAAGTATGAAGCTCAAGGTACTATGAACATTATAGCAAAGAAGGGACAGGTATTGGATAGCAAGTTTAGAAGGGATTTTGTAAGAAATTAATCTTACAAATCCATCAAAAACAGTGCATGTGTTGTGAGAAAGAATAACTAGAGTTATGTAAAAAGAAAAAAGATGTGGATTAATGCTTGTATCTGTACAAATCTACTTTTTCTTGCAGTTTGATGAATGTGAAAGGCACAGTCTGGAAAGGTCTTTGACAAGCTTTTTCTTCTCTTGCTGTTTGTAAATGTTTCAGTGGTTTATAACAATGCACGTCATGCTCTGTAGTTATACCTTGAAAAATTTTGTTAGGAGCCCAGTGTCTAACTGCTGTGATAGTTTTAACAAAATCTAAAATTATATTGTGGGTAAAGGCTAAAGAAGACAGCTGTCCTTCAACTTGAGAAATACTTTGTCCATTTCAGTATTATTTACCCAGATTACTTACAAATTCCTGTGCTTCAGAAATATTTTCTGTCTTTTTAATACTGGTCACTGACAGAAATAATTGTACTCATCATCAGTTTTCAATGTACTTTTTGTATCTCTAATTTTTTGGCAAAGAAATGTTTTACCTGTCCATCTGTGGGTGTGTGTTAATAAAATAGCTATCTTCTATAAGACAACTGATATTAACTCAAGTATCTGTTATTTAACTTATATTAGGACATCTCAAAATTAAGTTACAAATAAATGATCTTGGCCTGTGTTTAACAGAACTAGAAAGAAAAGACTGAAAATCACTTAATTGTGAATATGAATCCTAATTCATTCAGATGTATATGGAAGCACCTACAAAAGCTATTTGAACTTGACATCCTAGCAAAAAATGAAGATTCTAAAACCTTCTGTGTTGCTAAAGGGATCTCTCTCTAAATTCAAATGTCATGTTTTGTACTAGGAGAGTGAAATAGTAGTTTCATTTGCAATATCATAATTTTACTGTGTTTTATCTAGCTATAATCTAGCTATTTAGCTGCGAGGCATTTTTGATTGTGTTAGTTTCCACGGTATTTCTTTAGGGAATTAGTTCTAATAACTAATTATAATAATAATAATCAAAAGGCCTTTATTTTGATATATATAATTTTCCCCAATAATCCTGTCAGCAGGATCTCTCCTTCTGCAATGGGAATTTGATATTTTTTTCATGTTGAAAGGAAAACAATGTGGTGCTTTTGCTCCAGCTATGTTTCTAGTCTTCTTTACATTTTAATTTCTGCTTACATTTTCATTCAGGCTATTTGCCTGGAAGGCTGAAGGAGACTTTAAGAGCAGATTATTTCTGTATGCGAGCAGGAGTGTTCAGACTTTCATTTTGATTATTATTGGAGTGGAAGTGTTCATACCTTTTGTTTCAGGCTAATTTAGGCATTTAATTTCAATGGGTCAGAGAACCAAAAGCAGGAGCCTAAATTCCATCTTTGAGTATCAGAGGTAGCAGCACAGTGTGCAGGGGTGGAGCTGGCACTGGTTGTGATAAACCCCTAAAGAGCAAGAAAGTCTTAAAGTAAAATATATTTGAAAATTTTGAAAATAATTGATGTAATAGTTTAGATTTTGCAGATGAACTGCACGTATTTAACCACAAGAGAGCAGTGTTATACCAGATCTATGTTGCAAGTCTTAAATTTAAAAGGAATTTTGTTCACTTGTATGTATTCAATAATAGGTCTAACAGCAAAATTTTAATCCTTTTATATTTTTATCTTTTTAGTGGTATTTAGTAAATTGTAGAGGTACATGCTTCTAACTTACTAGTGTTATGGTGAACTGTACTTAAAGCAAAAAGTCAACACCAGGCTAGTTTATTCTCTTATTTACAAAATAAAACTGCTACTTCCTTTTCTAGGAGAACAGACAGAAGATTTTATGTGGTGAGTTAGAGAAGAGCTTCAGCTGGCAGTAGTCTTCTGAAGAAGTAGCCTCTCATATCCCACATAAAATGCCTATTGGAGAAAATTTCTTTGTGGTGCAGTACACACATAATGAGCATTGCCACAGAATTGCAGGGATTTGTGTAAGTAACTTTTAGGTTATACAAGTGAAAATATGCTGCTGCTTACTGATTAAAAGTCAAAGTGACCATCTGGCATGAAAATTCACATTTTTCTTTCAGATGAAAGATTATACTCTGCTCCTGTAAGCATACATGTTCTTTGATTGTCACATGTAAACAGTGACTTGAACAAGTTTAGGTGAATTCATAAAGCTGAGTAAGTGTATGTTTGCATGGCTGGGCAAAGTTCAACATTTCAGTAATGCTTCTGCATTGCTGTTGACTTTGTTGGAGTTGCTAGAGTGGAACTAAAGGCAGTATTTAGCTACTTATTTTAAAATAAGGAGTATCTTACCCATCCTATCACTTTGAATTGTAGAGAACTGCTACGTTTAAGGCCTCTTTTCTTGCCATCTGTGCTTCCTCTTTAGTACTCTGCATTTTATTTAATGTGGAAAGTTAAACTAGATTGATTGTTCCTGCTTCTCTGTTTTACTTTTTAGTTCTCATGCTGTAACACAGCAGCTGTATTTGTTGGGAGGCAGTTGCCACTGAGCAACAGCTGCTGGTATAAAGGAGGAGTAGGAAGAGATTCGAAGTAATCTTAGTTTTAGTTTCTTCACGTGTTATTGTTGCCTTACAGTTGTTTGATGCATTGTCACCTTATAGTTTACAGCCTGAGTATTTGTCTTGTTTTTTGATAGTAAGAGTTGTAGGAATCTGTATTAAAAGTTCTGAAATAGCACTATGCATCAGTGAGGCTGGTTGTGTGTTCCACTACTGAAGTGAGGTTATTTTTCCTTTAGAGTACTACTTTTTTGTATGTGTATTCTGTTGTTTCTTACTTAATTTTGTCTGGCTGGTATTTAGTCATCTTTTTCCATTACCTTTTTCTGGTAGGTGTATTGCTTGACTTACATACCGTGTTTGACTGTCGTCTACTGGGGCGGGCTTGGTAAGCCAGGCTGTTTTTGTTATGCTCTTTCCTTGCTTGTGAGGAAGTGTTTCTGAATAGAGGTCAAGCTCAGTGTTCTTGTTTTTAATTTTGTTAAAGTTAGGAGCTGCCTTACCAGCATGTACAGTGGGAAAGTAATCTGAAAGTCAGTGTTTTGTGATTTTAAAAATAGCTAGTTTAAAGTTGTACTTCAATTTGACTCAGCTGAAATGTGCACTTTATCAACAACCCTTCTTCTTTATCTGCCCATTTGACCACTCACATGTTTTTCATCTGGTTACGTTTGCTTCTTATGTCTTCTATTCCTCTCATATGCACTGTCTGCATGTATATGAATTATATACAAGTTTTACTTGTTATGTTTCTGCAGGGTCTTTTTTTTTTTTTTCAAAATTTCTAGCAAATCTTCAGCCCTTTATTATTTCTCAGTAGTGGCATAATCTTTTATTTAAGATTTGAAGGGTATACTTTGTATTTAGTATGTTAGAACAATGAGGCTGCTAGGGAGACTGATCTCTACCAAATAATCTGCTCTATATAACTTAGTTTGTCACCCATGTAATGATTTTTGATGTTGAGTTAGCATTTTGCAGTCACAAATGAAAGAAATATTAACATAAGGTAAGCAATATAAAAAGAATTTGGGAGATCCTGCTTCATGCTTTGTTAAGCTCTTGGTGCTGTTGCTAGGAGAAGAGCGTGTTGACAGTTCTCTAAGCTAGTAGTTGCCTGGGGAACCCACACAGAAACTTGTGCTATTTCTACACATGTGTACAAACTCACAGACAATCTTTTTCTTCCCTATGCTCCCCATTTTCCTCCTCTCTAGCATAATAAAAGCCACAGAGAAAGGTTGTTGCATCTTGATCATAGGACTAAGTTCTTACTCTCCAGTATACAGCTCTCCCTTACAAGTAAAGACCCAGTAGCTTTGAAGAAAATGGCATGTGGCCAGATCTTGACTGAGCACAATAATTATGAATAGTTAACCTGATAAGGGTTGAGGATCACGAACATCACACCTGGTAATTGTCACTGGCACTTTCATTGGGAAGTTGCTGCTGTCCTGTTGCTTGAACAAGAATCAAAAGTTTCATGAATTGCATAGATTTTAGGAAAAGTATTTACTTCAAAAAAGCAGGATAAATTCTCTAATGGAGGAATAAATTAAACTCTGCTTGCTAGGAAAAAAAGCCTAGGATAGTTAAGGAATTCAAATCTGCAAATTCTAAAGAAGCTGGCTGAAGGATGTATCTGGCCTTTTATGTTCACTTTGAGTAAACCTCGGAGTAATACAGAAATTCAGAAATTGTGGTAGCTATGTTTTTAAGAAAAGTGGGGTAAACTAGATGACTAGCTCAATTAGCATGTATCAGTTCTAGGCAAAAAATCTGTATGATGGGATCCTATTGCAGATTTGGAAATACTTAGATAACAGGAGTGATCTTGTGACTATTGGAAAGTAGATATTTAAATCATTTTTGACAAAAATAGATGTAATAGAATAGAGTAAATTAAAATATAGCATTCATATTATCCACAAAGTAGATGTTAAATGGATGTAGAACTGATTAACTAGCAGATAATTTCAGTAATCACTGAAAGGAAGTATATCTTCTAGGGTTATAGAGAATGGTTCTAGGTTAATGCAGTTTTCATATTTTCAGTAATGAAATAAGTGATAAAATTTGTGGATAATTAAAAACAGAAATTACATTGAGAGAAATAATGAAGATGGGAATAATGGCACAAAGCCATAATGATAATGCCCTAGTCGGTTAGGTCTTCAGAAAGAGAGTATGTTCTAGTAAAGTCAGTTGGAAAACTATAAATGAGTTTTGTTCAAATGTATAGGGTTTGCTAATACTGTATTTGTTCAGAAACAGAAAATCTTTTTGCAGTGACCTGATTTGTCTGTGAATGCATGAAGAGGACAAAAAAAAGGTACTAAAAGCCACTTCTCTGACAGAGAGAAACATAATACTAAGTAGCAGGAAGTGAAAACTAGAATAATTTAAATGAGAGTATGTTTCAATAACGAGCATGACATCCAGAGTGGGAAGTGGTGACTCTTCTTTATTTCTTCTCTCTAGTAGAACCCAAAGCTAGTTCTAGAGTGAACCAGCTGTGGAGTGAAAACAAACAAACAAACAAAACCAAAAAAAAACCCCCTATGGCTTCTGATATCTAGGTTATCAAGGCTTATTAGATGTAAAAGCTCAGGTCTCAGATATATCAGTCAGGTGAGCTTCCTAAGAGATTTTTCTTGGCTGAGTTGCCTTTTGACAATGGTGCCTTCTTTCTTTCTCCCTTACGCTATTTTCTGCAGAAAAGTTTTGAAGCATGTTTATTTTCTAATTTATTTATCATAGGTTGTCTTACAAAGAGATCAGCTCTTACTGAAGGTACTTGTTTTACATTTCAAAAGTATTTTTACTTTCAGAGGGAGGAGCCTGTGCTACTCTTGAAGGTGCAAACTCCTTGGTGATATTCAGAGCTTTAAGAAGACTCTGTACTGTCATGGTTCTCAGTAAAATTTAAGTTAGTAGATGTGCTGTGCCAGCTGAAAAATGACATCTGCATTATTATATAAGATGTGCCTGGGAGCAATGTAACACCCACAGGCAAAACTTGAAGCTGTCAAGTAGCTCAAGAGTGATGATGTAAGCTCTCCCTTTAATTTAACGACACCGAGGTACCAGAAGGAAAGAACTGCAGTTAATTGGTGAAGGAGTAAACACCTTCCTCAAAAAACTCAGCAAAATGCACAGGTTATTTTAAGGTACTTAGAGGTGATCAATTTGCTTTTTCCTTTACTTTTACTTTAAAGTAACTGCTGTCCTTTCACATCTAGCTCTCTTACAGGATCTGTGGTGCTTGTTTTCTTGAGCTTTGAAGTAACATGAATCTGTTATTAAATTATTTCTGTTGTGAAGACTTGTGGTAGGAGCAATGTTGGTGTCCCTTGTGGGTCCTGATCTAGAACTAGAGCACTCCAAAGTGTAACCACAGTGCAAATAAATAAATTCCACCTTTATCTAGCATTTCACTTACAATGTGACTGTTGAGCTGTAATAGTAAAAATGCCAGATCATTTTGTTTATATTTCAAAGCCAGCAACCATGTAGGCCTAAGTAGTGGAACTGTTCAGAAGAAAATGAAGGCTGTTGGTAATGGGAGGTTATATGGTGATATGTTTAGGTCTTCGGCAGATGAAGGATTTGGCAAAAGACAGCTGAAGTCCAGACACTTTTCTACACTCCTTCCTAAGCAAACATTAATAGTGATATTAATAGTAATAACTGTGCATCCTTAAAACTGAGAAACTGTGTCCTGGTTTCAGCTGGGATAGAGTTAAGTGTCTTCCCAGTAGCTGGTGCAATGCTAGGTCTTGAGTTCAGCATGAGAAGAATGTTGATAACACTCTGATGTTTTCAGTTGCTGCTAAGTCATGTTTATATTAAGTCAAGGATTTTTCAGC
>JANZLQ010000086.1:24915158-24945348 GCA_026212715.1 Elanus axillaris | reverse complement strand
TTAGTGTTGTTATCATTATAATTACTTTCTTCTTTTCTGTTCTATTAAACTGTTCTTATCTCAACCCATGAGTTTTAATTCTTTTCCCGATTTTCTCCCCCATCCCGGTGGGAGGGGGAAGGGGTGAGCGGCTGCGTGGTGTTTAGTTACTGGCTGGTGTTAAACTACGACAAACTGAAATGTATACAATAATGTCTTAAAAAAAATCAGGTTTCATACTGTTGTAAAATGTGCTTAATAAGACTTGTGACAGGAATTGAAGCTGACCGGATCCTCAGGAAAATGTTTCTCTTGAAATAAAAAAGTCAGGTTTTATTACATTAAAACCTCCATAGTTTTAACTAGGGAGAACTCAGAAATGACCAAGGAAGACAGAAAATAAAAAGGTCGTTGGAAGTAACTCTTCCTCTGCTTATTTGCCCTTGCACGTGAGTCCTTGCTTCCACTTAACTCAGTATTTTCCTGAGTTGCAGCGAAGTCTCTTAGGCCCCTCTCATGTCTAGATGACAGCAAAGCCTTGCAAGAATTTTATTTACTTGCTGCGTTTTCCAAGTGAGCTGTGGGCTTCTTGCTATGGCTTTCTTATATGAAATACCCTGCAGTCTGACCTTTCTCTCTTCCAGTCCAATCCAGAGCATCTCAGAGAAGGAAGAATTCCCCCTCTCTTTTGGTGGTGAGGAGGAAGTCACTCCACTCTTTAAAAGAACATGACATATGATTTGGAACATAATAAATACCATAAATACTTTTCCAAAACATTTTTTTTTTGTCTTGCTTGCAACTAGTTGGTATCTTCAAGAGCTGACTGTAATTAGATGTGCATGGGTGGCAAAAGATCCAAGAAGGTAAAAATGGGGACTTGATAATCAGTTTTAGGCATCTCCAGACAGGACTCCTGATACAGCGAGCACAGGGGAACTGTGAGAGTTGAGCACAGAAGGAAGTTGACTACACAGCTTATCCAGGTTTCTTCACTTTAGTTCACTAATACCTTCAGGTAATAGAATTTGTGTGTATTATCTCTGTAACTACAATGAACATAAATGTAGGAAGTGTATTTGCTATGCTAAAACTTTTGTATACACCTTTATGCACCTGAAGGATGCAACATGCCAATGTCACTTAGCTGTTTTGAGTAGCTGAAGTACCCATCCAACATCACCACTGACACATTTATGTTTCTTAGTTTGTTTAGCATCTGTCTTTACGTCAATCTTCAGGTAGCAGCATTGTTGAGGAAGGTTTGCCTTTAATGTAGGAGTAGAGGCACTTAGCTTACACACGTATGTGCATCTTAATTAGGCCTTAGTGCTGATAAAGGTGCTTCAAAGTACATGGTGCAAATGGCCACTCCTTAGTGTTTCTTGCAGTAATGGTAGAACTGGTGGCGTTGACTTTTTTTGGTACATTGAGGGGAAATGTGTTGTGCATAGATACCATAGAGGGCAGTGCCAATGTCCCAGATTACTTGTCATGCACGTGGAACCTCATCCCAGCAAAACAGTACTTTTAAACAAAGTAATTCCACTTGTGTTTTGGTCTCTCAGTTGATCATACTAAAATATATATTTTCTATTCCCCCCCCTAAAGATTGAATTGAAATATATTTATCTACTACAAAACATGAAAGATACAAAAGACTGATCTTTAGGACAATTTTTTATTTCTTGTTGAATCTGTCTCTGAAGCTACCATATGTTTCAGTACTTCCTATTTTCTTTGGATTTTGCTTGCCTGAAGTGACTAGCCCCGAGTTTGTCTCTAGATGTTAGTAGGTCCTGTTATAGAAATGAGGCTGGACATCAAATACCTGTATAGGTGTAGCTCTAGATTTCTCTTTTTCATAGCTGTATTTCTTTCATAAGTATGCTTATGTATGAGCTAAGCTCATAGGAATCCTCTGCACGTACAAATGAAAACTCTGGATTTGGCATTAACACCTGCTGACCTGTATGAATAGGTCATGAAAGTATCATTCTAAACAAAAGGTTGATTTAAGTCTTAAAGTATGTTTTCTCCAAGATTATGATTTTAGTAGTATTTATTTGTAACCATGAATTTTCTTTTTGTTCATATAAATGTTTAATCTTCTTTTAAGTTTTGGTATGTGGTTAAAGGTTAACGTATTCTTGTGGCAGCAACTTCCACATGTATTGCTTTAGTTTCATTTACCTGTGTTTTGATTCGGGGAAAACAGAAGCTCTCAATCTGCCCAAATGTTCTTTTCTTTTCTTTCTTTTTTTTTTTAATAGGTGGTACTAGTGAAGATGCAGTTCCACCCCACCCCTGCCCCTGTCTCTCCTTTCTGGAGGTTTTTTTTGTATTTCAAATTGCTTTTGGCCACCCTTCTTCTCACTTCCCACTCTTGTACTTGCACTTTCTAGAGAGGGGTGATTAGTATGAAAATGATGGCATTAGAATTTATCTCTGGGTGGTAGGAGAGGTGGAACTAATAGTACAACTCCTCTTTATCCTTGTTTGTATGAATTCTAATACTCTGTTTTACTTACAACTTCTTATGACACCCAGGTCCCCTTCCTAATCTAGTACAGTATATTTGGCCAGGACAAAAACATTGGCATATTATTAATTTTTCTTTTGCTGTTCAGTTTAGTCATTCATTTCAACTTGCTAGTCTACATAATTTATTTTGAACCATTAAGCATCAGTATCCATACAGACAGTGCCTGTGCAGAGTAGGAAGATGTATTGACTTTGCTGTACTTGAAAATAATACTGCTAAATCTGTTGTGGAAAATTGCGAGTGGTTTTCCAATGCTATGTAAAACTTCTTCTGGAGAAACCATCACAATTCCATCCATACATAGGATAGATCTCTAAGGGGCTTCATTCTAGAATCCATTCTGCAATTCAGCTTGCATCCAGCGGACATGTGAAAACACTTTTTGATTCTGAAGGGTGGTTTGTTGGGTTTTTTTTATTTTACTTTAAGAAAGTACATTTAAAATGTTGGCTAAGTAACACTGAAACCAAATGTATTTCCAGCTCCTATATTCAGTGAACTGTAGCATTTGCAGTGCACAAATTATGTGTGTTGTCACTGAAGACTTTGAGATACACATTTCTAAAGTCAGAATTTATGTATCAAAGTCAAGAAGAGTCCCTGCAGTAACAAACATCCATCAGCGATGACAAGTATTTCCCACTTAGAAATACTTACCAGTGTAGATTGTCAATACTTCCCATATTTTCAGTTGAACTTCACAAGACTCTATCATGTTGCACGTATCATATATAACGTGGTCTGCAACTGAGAAGTGAGAAAACGGAGATTAAAACTGACCAATGATATTGAGGGGAACTAATTACTAGAACTGAAACAATAGTAAAAGATGAGTCCCTCTTCTTTAAATACTTAAACAGGGAAACATCTTCCCTAGGGTTTGAAAATATTTCTACTATATGTTTAGGAGAAATACATGGAAGGAGTTTCCTTGCTGGTAACCCTATTTGAATTCCTACAGCAAGGCTAAGGGTAAATTTAAGAAAAGTTCTTCTCAGAAACAATGCACTAGGAAAGTGATTATTCTGCTGGTAGGAAGGAGAGGGAGTGGGAGGATGGATGCAGCAGGACTTTTGCTGCCTTGTCAAACCAGAATGTCTTCTGCAAACAAAGGAGATGCTTTCAATCAACGGGCTCTACCAAAGAACTTCGGACACTTCATTTTTTTTATTTTTATTTTTTTTATTAGTTGTCATTCTTTTGACACGATGAATACTTACAGCAGTATGTTAAAAAAGATACAGTTAAGTCTCTTGGCATCACTGCATAGCAGTCACAGCATTTTCACACAATCGAGTGCTTCCTTTCAGAACGATGCATATGGCATATATACGCACATATGGGGGCTGATTCTTGGTCCCAA
This sequence comes from Elanus axillaris, assembly GCA_026212715.1. NCBI lineage: Eukaryota > Metazoa > Chordata > Aves > Accipitriformes > Accipitridae > Elanus > Elanus axillaris. Next base: position 24,941,461 of record JANZLQ010000086.1, on the reverse strand, counting down.
TGAAGTTGGTGGGACCAGTGTTTGGCCCATGGAGTTGTATAAGATACGCGAATGTGTATATATAAAATGCTTTACAATAAACATGACATATACAATCTTGAATTCAAAGATAAGCAGAATGTATTTTACATCCAAGTCAAACTTATGCTCTGCACTTAAAGTTTATGTACCTAAAATATTGAATGGATTATAGAAACAAATAATAGAATAATGGTTTGCACCAATCAAAGTAATTTGGATACATATTCATGGCATGAAGCTTGCCTTGGGGTTTGGTTTTGTTCATATTTTGTGGTGGCTTTTTTGGATTTCCAGGATCTTGATTTAAATTTAAGTATTGATTTTTGCGGGCCATAAGCAGGGCATGGTGGCATCAGGAGGGGAATGGGAGTGCCTTACGGACAACTCAGCTGAGTGCCTTAAAATATAAGGCTATAAATTATGGCTGGTACCCTGACTGATACCTGAAAATAAAATTGTAACTACTTGAGTATTTCTCCTTTCTGAGGAGAGTCCATTTGGAAAGGCTAGTATGCATTCTGTCTCTGTTTTCTTGGAAACTTTTAATAGAAATTTCAACCATAGATTGGAAAAGCTAGTGAGATGGCTATGCAGTGTGAAAACAGGCTTATCTCATTTACTGTGGTAGCACCCTTCTCACTGATCATTTGGGTAGACTGATTTCCTTCATGAAAACCAATAGTTTATACAAACATAATTGACCCATTGTTGTAGATTAGGTTGGATACAACTGCAGATCCTGTGGTTTTTTTCCTGCCATAGACTGTAATCTCAGCTACTCCTCTCTCTGTTTCTGTATTTCAAAGGTACACATTTTCAATAGTCCTTTTTTTTCCCTTTTGACTGGTGGCTGGAACATTGACCCTTAAAAACCCAAAGGTAGGTAAAATCTTTACTTAATGAAAATGCATGCATATGCATTACTTTAACCAGCTTAAAAATGTCACTTATCACCACTTTTATTATTATTAGTATTGTTGCTATTTATACAGAATTTGTCTCTTTGATAGTATGAAATCTGCATATAAAGAAACTAGGTTTTAATCAAATTGATTGTATTAGTGGGGCATAAAAGCATTTTAAGCTCCTGCTTTTAGCAGTTTTCTGCTTCTTTTCTTATATGAAAAACCCAAGAAGTCAGTTTTAAAACTTCAGAATATTTTAGCTGCACTGGCCCAATAAGAAAGAAGAATAATTTACAAGGACTTTCTGTAAAGTGGCTAACAGGGCTGACAAGACAGAAATCTGTACTGTCTACATAAATGCTTTTCTATTCTGTGCATCTAGCATTCTGTTGGCATCCTGGGGAGTAATCCCAGTACAGAGAAGTCCTCCAAACTAGAGAATACTCATTATATATCACAAATGCACAAACTGAGCACTAGTGCTGTTGGGTTGGCTGTATCAGGTACGGTTTGGCTGCTTCTATGGGAAATCAAATGGTAGCATTTTGCATTACAGACCCTAGTGAATCTGGCTGCCAGGCATCTGCTGCCAGAACCTAACTTTTCAGCGCTCTTCTCTCTACAGCATCTGAGGCAAACTGGCCCAGACCCAAACTTGTGTAATGGGTTTGTCTTGCAAGAACGGAAGCATTTCTGGAGCTACCCTGAACTGATTTCAAGCATTGTTTCATTAGACAAGGTGATTGAAATCTAGCAGGTATGTTCAGTGCACCAAAAAACCCCCCCAACCTGTTCATTTTAAGAGCAGCTTTTCAAAGTTGGGAAGTTTTAACTTGTCAAGAGCAGACTTGTAATGGACCCTGTAGGCTCTAATTACAGAAAAGGTCTTGGTTTTATTGTAGCTGTAACAGAACTCGATTTGTACCTAAGCTCTCCTGTTGGACCTATTTTCTGGAAGCTCCTCAGAAATAGCTCAACAATATATCTGTCAGGAGCTCTTTATGCTGCTAGACACTGAGTTTAACTAAACCTCAGAACATTTTAAAAAAATTCTTTGAACTAGATGGAAAATGGCTTCCATTTCATAGTAAAAAGACAAAACAAGGGAAATTATATCCTTTTGTATGTACTTAAGGATACTTAATCAGCACATTACACTGCTCACGTAATGTCCTAACAATTGTCCTAAATCTGTCAGGAGAAAGAAAGATACACCTAAAAAGCTGCAAAGTGGTGATGCTCCCGTCCCCACCATCAGGTGGTTAAAAAGACATTTTTGTCCTGTAGTTAGAAATAATTTTATTCTACTATAACTCTCTCTTTGCTTGTTATAGTACTTCTAATATGCAAGTTCCATTTACAAGAGAGAGGAAGAAGAATGTTTTGTACCTCTTATAGCTTACATAACAGTGGAGAAGAAAATCATTGTTCTTAGGATGCTTCGTGTTCTCACAGTGATTTCTACCCTCCTACTTCACTGGGTTTCATCTCTTTCTCTGAAGATACATGTCCAATGAATTAGTAGAGTAAAACATCCTTTACTAAAATTATGCTTTTTACCTTTACTAAAATTATGCTTTTTACTTTCCTTTAAACATATTAGTCACCTCATGAGCATGAACACTTTGTCTAATTAATCAAGTCAATATTCCCTGTAATTGAGAAAATTTCTATTATATCTTCCCTTGCACTTCTATGAGTAAGTATTATCTTTCCATGTGCCGACTTAAATAGCTCTTTCTTTGTTGGCCTCTCCAAGGTATTCATGTCCAAACATGATTATATAGCCATATCTGCTAGTTCTTTTGGAAAACAGCTATACAGATGTGATGTACTGGGGGTTTACAACACTATACTTTACCTGAATGCAGTTAATTTTTCTGGGGGCAGAGAAGAAGGGGACAATCACTTTGGTGCAATGCAGTAGTGTCCGAGAATACAATCTCACTGAAATGATGGAAACTGAAGTGAAGTTTTATAAAGACTAGCTAGCTGAACTGAGGTTGTTTATGCCATAGATAAGGCCATGTATCTTTCACAAACAGGAGACCATAGAAAATGCCTCAGCTACTATGATAGTTAAGAGGATTTTTCTTAACAGTCTGACTACAACACTTTTTTTTCCTTCAATGAGTGAGACTGATCTAAAAGTCAGTTGAAATATTTTTTTAATGAAAAGAAAAAAACACAAATGCATTTTGATGCTGGCTATCTAAGGAGGGAATGTGGGGAAAAATCTGCTACACTGCAACATCACTTGAGAAAACAACTGGACTCCAGAACTATTACAACGTCGTGCTTTGTAGATCACTAAGCTATTTAATAAAAAAGAAAATCACACTCTTGAATAAATGATAACCAGGTTGAACTGTCAAATTATGTGGTGTTGCTGTGGGTTTTGGTTTTTTTTTTTTTGGACTTAAAACTTCAGGCTCTGTGAAGCATTTCCCTTAGACCAAATGTGCAAGGTGCCATGGATTAACACCACAGAACCATATGGAATGTGTTTGAAGTTTTGAAGAAGTTATTCTGCCAGACTCCATTCCTTAATGACCTTTGATACACCTTGGATAGTGGAAAGGCAGTTCAGAATCATATCTTGTGATCATATGATTTTGGCAGCTGTCAGAAGATGAAGGATGCTAGAAGTTAAGGCTTTTATCCACAAACAATGGTGTCTATTAATAAACTCTATACCATATTTACAAATGCTTTCTCTTGTATTAAAACTAACAGTATTCTGTTCACAGTGCCAATGTTTTTACAGGTAGCAATCCCACAGTACTCCAGTATTTTGGCATGGGAATCAGTAGCGCTTTGTATTTACAGAAAATGTACACATATGAATATAAACATGTTACTTGAAACAGTACTCAAAAGATAGATCTGTTCGTGTTTCAAAGGTTTAGACTGTGCAACACCTTCCCTTTTGGTTGCGAGGGAATACTGTTCCTTGCAATGAGAAGATGCCTGTCTTTCTTTTATCCAAAGTGGCATAAAAATGATTACCAAAATGAGCCTTGTTACACTGGAGTTGTGTATACGGAGAGTAACTTCAGTCCAAGGTTTATAGATCTGTTGTTTAGTGTACAGAATACAAAAGTTAAAAAGATTTTTGTTTTAATTACTAAAATAAACAGACTCTCTCTGCCCTCTGTGAGCGCTGTCTCACTCAGCCAGTGTCCTCTGGATGCTGAAGATGCTGGTGGTTTAATGTGCAGCCCAGCTGCCAGCCTGGAAAGCATATGGCGCTCTGGGCCTATATACATATGTCACAGTATGACTCATGGTAAATGAATAGATAACCTAGAGTGCCTCTATCCATCTCCCCAGTTCTCTCAGTAACCCTCCCTGTGTTGCGGCAGCTGTAACTGGCCTTGCTTCAGTACTGCTGACTGGGACTCCGCATTCAGGCAGTTCATGATCAGAAGTGACGAATGGCATCAGGCATACGCAGAATGAAGAGAGGGGAGAAAACTGTGAAGGAGATCCAGAAAGGAACCCAGCAGAACCGTGGGCTTGTTCATGAGGCCCCTTACAGCTTCTGCTTTGCTGTTTCTCCCCTTTCCAGGGTCTTGACAACAGGGTCCTACCTCCCCAGGATTCTGTTTGCTGCTGCAATCAAGACGGAGATAGCAGTGCTATAAGGAAAAGTGCAAAGCTGCCGCTAAGGAGTCTCTTCCTTATTTAATGTCTGTTCTTGGCTGCCAGTCACTTGACCTGAGTGGTCATTGCTCCTACTACTGCTGTGTTGCTTGTGGAGCAAGCTCCTCCACTTGGCCTTGTTCCTCCTGAGATGTTTTAGCATATTTTCAGATAGGGGGGTATCGCCTGTAAACTGGGCCCACCTCTCAAAGAGTGGCTCTACGATGTATGTCATGAACCCTGGGGAAACACAGAAAGGACAGCAGGTGAGGAACACATTCATTCCATGACTGCATTGCCCCATAGAGTGCCTTGAGAGGATACAGCAATATAAGTGGCAAAAGCCCTGATGAGAAATAACAATAAACCCTCAAGCACCCATCAATTCCTTCTGAAATGCACAGCTTTTGACCAGCACACATAACGATATGTGACTCGTATCTGTACTTCTAACAATAAAATCTGTGAGAGACAGCATCCTTCTATGAGGAGATTTCGAGCTAGAAAGAAACCAATGTTTAATCACGCTGGCTGCAATTTTTCTTCACTGGTATTAGAATGGCCCCCTTTTTCCCTATGCAATGACTCTTTCTGTAGTCTTTCTGTTGACTGTTTGGCTTGGATAAGTTTCTTTCTGAACAGTTTTCTTTAGAATGTAAATCATGACTCACAGTACCTGCAGTTCTTATTGTTAAAACAACTAGATCAGGGGAAGGGAAGAAAGTTTCTCTTTGAGTCTGTGCATACAGAGATAAACATGGAGAGAGAAGAACTAAACTAATACTTACCAATCTGTATGCTTGGTATTGTATCCTTCTGCTGATTACAAAGGGGGCTTACTTCTAGTTCAAATTTTTGTTCCAGGTCACCTGCAAAAAAAAAAAAAAAAAAGAGAAAATAATTTTCTGCCACTTTTATCTCTTCTCCATACCTATGCCAGACTCTTACAGTGACTGCAACTGTGTGGATTTGAGCAGTCAGCATCTTCCACCATTGACAACTATGTTAAATGTCTAAATATCTTCATTTTTTGACTTTTTTTTATGTATCAGAGAAACTGACTATCCATACAAAGGAAAATATCTCTAAGGAAAGATGACTTTTGAATGAACATTAAATCTGAGCTCTTAAGTGTTCTGGGGACCTTAATTTTTAGAACAGATTATCTCACATGAAGGATTTTTAAGACATTCTTGTTCCTTTACTCACTCTTCAAATGTCTTCCTACTAGAAAACTGCAGAACATAAATTTTAGAAGAAACATGTCTCCATTAGTACTGTAGTGCAAGTTGATAATGTGTGCTTGTGGAAATGGCTGTTAAAGGGCAGCATGATGCAGCCTGACAGTCTGCAGCTCTGTCTGTACTAACAGACTAATAAGGGCCAGAGCACGGGCTCGGGCAACACGTGTTCATGTGTCAAGAGCTATGAAGTTCAAGTTATAAATGTGGAAAAAGGATGAGATTGTGGTGGATTTTTTTTGTTTGGTTGGTTTTTTTAAACAAACACTCTGTGAGTGCAACATGTTCATCCTTTGTGACTGTTAGTGATCTCTGCTACACTATCAGGGTACAGTCTTGGTTACTGCATGAGGTACAGGATCTTTTCTGTCTACAGCATGGGAGGGAAGGGAGACTAACTGTGTGCAAGCTAAGATGTGCCACTTGCCCTCAGACAATAGTATTTCATCCATTTGATTTACTAATAAGGACATAGTGAGGGCTGGTTACACAAAACTTTCCCATAAGACAGACCTGCTAGATCAGACAAAACACTGTATTCAACCCATAAAGAAACATTTTGCTTTAAATCCACTGTTTTTGTTTAAAAGCTCATTTTTCCCCACTAACAGACAATTTTGACTTAAATGCTATTGTGCTACTCAGGCTCTATAGCCCCACATAAAATACCACGTGCATTTTTAAGCCTTCTCTCCGCAGCATGCAATTTCTTCTTAAATGCGAGGGCAGTATTTTCAGTTTTAATTAGATATTTAGAAAATACCAGGGAAATATTTTTAGCTTCACAAACAATTAAAAGGAACTATTCAGCAAAACTAAGACAAAATAAGTTTGTCATGTTTCTAAATGTGTAGTTTGACTATCCTCCTCTACCCCCTCCAAAAATTTTTGACTTGGAAAAAAAAAAGTATCAAACTCCACTGACATCCCCTCTATAGGTAATCTGGGTTTAAAATAGTTGATCTGTCTGGCTCAAAGTGTATCAACACCTTCTTGTCTTTGACACATCATTTAATTGACAAAACCCAAGATTTTTCTTTTGCATGGTAAGAACTTAAATGATGGTCAATTTTCTTATGTTTCAAGTTACTATAAAAGTCACTGCATGAATTAGTTGCTGAGAACATTCACACTGGGGAAAACCTTCCAAACAATTTTAAAACCTTACCAGAGAAACTGATCATTAATGGTGCTTAAACATTAGCTATTTTCTTGAAACTTGCTTCTTGCCAGTTCTAGTTTTATATAAACAAATCAAGTTGCATGACTTACCCTGTGTGCCTAATTGACTTTATCTGAGAACAACATAAAGTATTTTTCTAGGAAAGGTTCATGTTAGGAGCTGCAGCAGGCATCAGGTGCTCCCTGAAACGTACCTGAGTTGTATATTTTATTTGCTAATAGATGTAGTGTAGATGCACCAGATGGAAGATCAGGATCTGAGTCTCTGTTAAAATGGCATTAGAAACATTTGATACAAAAAAATGTTGAAACTTTGTATGCATTCCAGAAGGAAGATTAAACAAGGGACTAATTGTAGTATTACCTGCCTCATCTGCAGTTAAAAATCAGAACATAAGAGCTACAGTTTTCAAATGTTAAACTTGGTGACAAAAAATAGTTTCAAGCCCCAGCATTGTGTGTAAGGGGGCAGACAGGTCTACCGTAACATTTTTAAAGTGATAATTGTATCTAAATAGATGCTATTTAATATTGTTCTTTTGTATCACTTACCAGGATTATACAGCCACTAGTGATAGTCAGACCACAGTTTCTGTATGTTCTCCCACATTAAATGCTCTTTTTCTCCCCATTATGCTTCTAACTAGTCTCATATGCTCCAGTGTCCCCTTTCAGAGGTATATTTTAGATATTATACTAATAAATCTTGAATCTTGGGGGAAAAGCTTACGTTCACAGGAGAGTGCTGTCTTTCTCAGCATGGTCCCTAAATACACTAAAGGTGAGGTATCACACAGCTGGGGCCTTGTCCTCATGAGTTGCGATATTAATTATCCCTTGACTATACATCTGACTAAATAAATCTCCACCTGGCAAGTTGCTTATTTTGCTTCAAAAGCATCAAAGACATTTCACCAGCTTAAACTAACATTGGCTGAAAATTAACTTGCTGACCTATTTGTCCTTGTTATGGACTAATTGTACCAGGTACCAGCTCAGATGTGGCTTAATTTTGTAGTGCAGAATTTTAAATGAATCGAGAACCTCATTGTGCACTCTTCCAGTGTTTGTACCACTTGCCTTTGGCTCTCAGGATGCTCCGAACAAAGAATTTAGCAGTGATTAAACTCGGCTGCACCCTGCGTTGTAGCACAGCATGACCTTGCCTATGGAGATGGAGCCAAATGGTGTAATTACTGCATTTCAGAAAAACCCCTGCCTGACTGTGCTCTCTGCAGGGGTTTGAAAACATTTGCAATAGGTCCTAGCTGAGCTTTGGCTTGCCTGCTTTGGCTCTTTCAACAGCATGCTGGGAAGTGCGTTTGAACCCTTTCTCTGCATTTGTAGGCAGAAGAATGTGTCGTATTTGGGAAACAGCAAGGGTAAGGCTCCCATCGGAGTTGTAAAGGGAGCATGAAAGGCGAGATAAAACACAGTGGACAGTGGTAGGATTTTGGTGCAGTGTAGCCCTGGTGCCATTCCAGCTCAGAAATGCTAACGGTGACTGGAGGGGTCTCAGAGAAGAACCCAGCCGTGGGCTCTCCAGCCAAATTCAAGTGCTGTGGCACAGCAGAGCCCTTCCCCCTGCCTGACACTGCTGAAGCAAGAAGTGCGGGCCAAGAAATACTTGCTGCTCTTCTACCCCTTCCCACTTTTCACATGAGGCAGAACATCTCTTCCACAGCTCGCTCTTGAGGGACATTTCAAGGCAAACTGGGCAGGCTGAATGCTACCTCTTGTCTCGCCACACAAAAGGCCTGGAAAGCCGAGGTGAAAGGGGACTGCTGCACATGAAGGGGCTGACCTTGCCGGTAAAACTCTTCGCAGACCCGTTCGCTCCACTGTTTGCTCAGATCCCAGAGCCGGCAAGGGTTGCAAATGTCGGCACACTTGAGTGCAATCTGAAAGCAGGAAGAAAAGTAGCACTGAGAAAAGAAGTTACTGTCTAGCAGTGCTTCAGCAGTAAATCTGCAGGCGTGAAACTCTCAGGCCTCACCAGCAACATTAGGAAGGGCTAAGATCACCTTTCAGAGACTCAGCCTCACCCAAATATGCCTTTTGAGGAAAGAGCATTTAAGCCACAAGCAAAGCTTTCATTCAGCCCTCCGCTTTACCATAACGAGAACAAGAGGAGGGCCAAATTCCAAGCCTGTAAAGTGTTTTGGATATTCGTTGCAAGGAATAAGCCAACAAAAGCCTCAGGCTGGCTCCTGCTGACTGCCTGGCTCAGCATCCATGGCTGACGACAAGGAAGGGAAGAGCCAAGCTGGTGTATCTGGGCATCATTTCTCTGCGGTCTCAGTGAGTGACCTTGCATCTCACTTCAATTACACTTCATCTTAATGTCTGCGTATTTTTGTTTACAGAGCTAAGCACAGGGCTCTCTGCACTGCCCCTGGCTTGGTTTCACTTAATTAACTAGTACTTTTAAGTGCTTTGCAGGGGAACAAGTACAGGAGGGCAAGAGGTTTTTAAAATCAAGTAACTGCTTCAGAAAAGTAAACCATGTAATAGTCTGTCTGCCTTACTGCCTTGGAACAAGTTGTCACGTGCCTCATTTCTTCACAGATTGAACACAGTCAGTTAGGCTGACAGAGGTCAGAAATCATTCTGGCACCCAGGAGGAAAGGATAAGAAATATTTCCTGTATAAATTCAGACCTGTGAACTGGAGGAAAGAAGTCTCTAAGTCACTTTCCTCTCTGGATTAAATTGATTAGCCTTAATGTTACTGTCTATTACAATGACCTTTCAAACATTCTTTAACTTATCCCAATCAATCAAGATTTCTTGATTTTTGTTTTCTTTTTTTCTTCCACAGCTAATCCACCAGGTAAGTAAGTCTCACCAAGTCTGTGCCCTAGTTCCAGGCTTCAAGAAAGCACATAAGAAACTTTTTGCAATAGTTGAGATCTGTAATCCCTCTGCTTTTGGCACTTGCACAACTTTCTTGCCTCATCTGTCCAGAAATAAGATGAGCCCATCATCCTGCATGGACCCTGCATGGTCCATGCAAGAGTCTGACAGAAGACCATGTTTGATGGAGGACAGGCAAGCAGATTACTGCATTTCCTACACTGCTGGAAGGTGAAGAATTAACAGATCAGCACTTCTTTCCCTGCAACTGTCACCTTTCCTGTAACCTCGACAAAGTGATAACCTGTAGATATTTGTTGTATAAATGACAATGAATACTAAAATTCCTTTATGTACTTGAGAGTAAAATTAATGTCATTTCTCCAGAGAAGCTTGTATATGCAGCTACTTTAATCACAATGCTGCTTTAATAAGTAGAGGTTTATTCCAAAGAGCCTGTTAATGACTGCAGCTTAGCTGGAAGAACCAGTCTGAATCTATTTGATTTTTAAATAAAGTCTGGTTTCCTCATTAGCTGGGCAGATCCACCAGAGAAGCACCTGCTGCCATGGCAACAGCTGTCTCTGCAGAGGCAGTTTCTGAACATCCGTCACTGAACAGGGCTTGGGCACCTGATGTCAGGCTATCTTGGAAAGGACACCAACAAGGGGGCTCTTCTGCACGGTGCTGGAAAATAGTGAAGTGATGTTTGCCAGAAGAGAGACTATAATCGAAGCATTACCTGTCAAGAGAAGCAGTGGTCTGGAAATAATAAAATAATTCACAGTTATCTTCATTTCTCAGCATTTGACGCTCTCCTGTATCTGTTGCATTCACAGGTTTTTAACTCAAGGAAATTCCATAAGGAAATACTGGAGGCACCTTATGCTTGCCTGACATGCCAGATGGCAGAAGGAAAGCGTTTCTGGTGATAGGCAAGGAGATGCTGATGTCCAGCCACGCTATCGTATGCTATTCTAACATATACTAGGAAACACTGTGACTTGAAAAATGAATAAAAAATAGTGGAAAAATATTTTTTAAAGTTACCTGAAGCATAAAATGTCTGTCTTGTGCATCCTCCAGCCTCAAATCCTGATTGTCAAGGTGAGATTTCAGACGAATCAAAAACTCATTCTGCCTGTTGATGTCTGTTGCCAGGATCAGGGAGCCCAACTGCTGCTCGATGTCCTGTCTGCAATTAGGGAAAATAAGCCCGTTCAATCATGGAAGCATTGAACATTAATAGCTCAAAACAACCTGCTACAGATCATAGCTAGCATAAAGCTTCCTCTTTCTTTATGGATCCAGTTGGATCTGTTTGGTCAGTCTCTGCTGGGGTTTGCAGGGTACAACTGTTCTAGCTGCCTAAATGGTTTCAGGAGGAATAGGTAATGTAGAAGAAAAATGCTTGTTGGCATAGGTGGTTCTGAAAACTTCTGAAAAGTACTAGGAAAGTAAAAAAATCCCAAAACAACAGCATGATGCATCTAGAAAAATGCTCACACCTTACTTCTGTTGCTCAGAGCTGGGTGGTGAATGCCACAACTTTTTGATGTTGCAGTTAAAGTTGTGAAGGACTGGACTGCAGTCCTTTAAAGTACAACTGAAGATGTTGGACTGACACAAAGGACTTCTGGAGGGATATGGAGCTTATTGCTTCTAGGTAATTTGTTGATATTCTTGGTAAGGGCACCTGTGATTAAAATCTAGTGTTGCAGGCTGTTCATTGGCTCAATTTCCATTTCTTGGTGGGAGTAACACTGCATAAAACCAGCAGGTAAAAAGTAAGCATCAACTTGGCCAAGGTGTTCATGTTGCTGCTGTTGTTTTTTTTTTTGCTTCACCCAAAATGTTCAGAAGACTGAACCACTCCTCCTCAGTCAGGGAATGGAAGTCCTGACCAGTCTTGATGCTACTCAGTCAACTTCATTTTTCTCTCTATTTAATGCTTTTTCATCACCAAGTCTTTCCATATTCAGTTGGTGCTACATAAAATGAAAAATGCCAACACTGGATCTGAAAGGGTGCGTTCCTGCTGGGACTCCCAGTGTTCCTCGTGCCGATTGGCCATTGCTGTGCTGCAGAAGTGGCAAGGTCTTAGAAAATACTTCTGCTGTGTAACTTTGTCTCATGATTTCATATTGGCACCAAGAGAGGGCAGGAAGTGTAGCCTACTCTGAAGCTTGGGCCTCTTTGCTAGTGTCCCTTTTAAGAAGGGTGAAGGAAGCCATGGACTAGTTTCAGTGATGCATTTCCTCCAGCAGACACTTACGTAACCTCCTTGGGCAGATGGGCGAGGAGCCGTGACTCTCGAAGCATGCCTATCGTAGATCGCCAGTGATGATTTTCTAGCACTGAAACGTTCTAGGGAGGAATAAAAGAAATAAAATCAAGGATTAGGCAGGTATCCATGGCACAGATACAGATTTGCCATATCAATGATGCCTAGAGCTGGTTGGACGTCCTGTAACATGAGTCAAAAATGTGTGCTTTTGAGCCACCTTTTGGATTTGAGGAATTGGTATCGATTTCTACAGTTAAGCTCCTTGTGCTTCTACAATTCCTAGCTAAGGCAGCCCTAGAGTCCTGTTCTACAGTTTTTGAGTCCTGCTATGAACAGAGGAGCTAATCTCATCTGAGTGGGAGGTAGCTTGCATTCTAACAGATTTATTAAGAAATGAATTAAAGCATGAGTGCAAAATCATATTTTTACCTCCTATTGATCACAGGTTGACTTCTCCCGCTTGTTCAGTCTGAATGCAGAGTGGACAAGAAAAACAAAACTAAACTGCCAAATTTCCCTTGGAGTCAGGGGATGGGAAGCTCCCTGCAGCTGCTCAGTGAAAGTAAGAAGAGTATCGGTGTCACTGAGCATCTGCAGGCTTCAACAACTTAGTCTGCAATAAATTTTGAGTCCTTTTTGTTTGTCTGCTTCCAACTAAGTGGAACCAAAGTTAGGTCAGAAAAAATGCCTAGAGAACAGAAACCCAGCTTTCTAGGTTGTCCATAAATTACAACAAATTGGGTATCTTGTATCTGATGACTTTGTATTACTATCCTAACACACAATGCATTTGCCAATCATCACTCATTTAGTTCACAGAGTACTTTCTACCACTGAATGCCTCAGAAATGACACTTGGTCAGAAACCTCTAACACAATTCTTCTAATTCACAAAAGCATCTGCTTGCTGCAGAGGAGCAGTACAGCAAAGCACACCTCCAGTGAATGGCTCAGTTCTCATTTATCCAACAGCGTGCACAGTGTGAACGAGAGGACTATCACCTAGCAATTAGGGACACTCTTGGAGGAGTTATGGCATCTGAAGACTGTTTTGAACAGTTTATGGCTTTGCAGTAGGTGAGCACTGGATTAAAAAAAACCAAACAACCCCAAACACAACCAAGCCTTTTGGGCAGGTAGCAGAACAAGGACTTCACCTTGTCACTGCCAACTGGGAAACTAGAGTTGGAATCCCTCTCTCCAGACACTGTTAATCTCTGGATCCCTTCTGCACAGTCCCACAGCTCTGAGGTGTAGCTGCAGCAGTGCTGCCTTTCCTGTTGGACGTGATGCACAGCTTCCACTTCCCAAGAGGGACTGAACAGTATTTTCTCCTTAAGGCTTCCCCATCCTCCTTTGTAATCCTGACATATCTAAGAACTGTTGAGACACTAAACATTGCCAGTAGCCAAGTCCCAATTTGCATTGATCATCTTGTCAGGATTTTTCTGGAAATTTAGTGCAAAAGTGTAAGTGCAAATTGGGTTGTTTTCCTATTGGAATATTTTCTGCAGTACATTTTTGTTGCTTTTGAATTCACAGAAACACTGATATGTTGCTTTGGTATTTCTTAAGTTGTTTTGGGGTGAGTTTTGTTTGTTTAGTTGTTTTGTTTCCCTAATAGAAATCACAGATACTGGGGAAAAAAACCAAAATAAAACCAACCCCAAAACTTTCCAACCATGTAAAGACTAAGTCCTTTTCCTTGGAAGAGCTAACAGACCCAGAACTCAGGATCAGCTATGCAATATCTGAATTACTATTGACAGCAATTCTGTTCATTAGCCAGCTTAAATATCCCTCCTCCTTTTGCCTAAATACATCAGGATGGACTTCTGCAACCCTACACTCTGATCAAGAAAAATAAGGGAATGTAATAGGACATAAAAAATTTTTTTGCTTTCACCTCCCCAGTCTCAGAGCTGAACCCCAGTCCCAACAGTCACCCCAAGTCCACAGCTATGTTAAAAGTTACTTACTTTCGTTTTAGCATTCTTCTGATTAGTCACAGCAGTTCTGTGGCTCTGCTACTTAAAACCCCCAAACCTAGAACTTTTGTGTTTCAGTTTCAAGCACATGTTAAAGTACTAATCTTGAGAAGAATATAATATATTGTTTTAAAGACTATTCAATTTTGATTAAAAATGTTTTCAGCAAAACTTTTTTCCAGCATTGTTATTTTTATTGGCATCCATGTATTGTATATTATTGAAATCTTCGGAAACAATCTGGGATCAATTTCAGATAAAATAAGTTAAACTTGCCAGTGAATGTCCCTAAATAGGATACTTAAAATTCACATTTGCTGTTGAAAGACTACGTTTTCTGTATTGTCACTGCCTTTTCTAACCAAAGAAGATTCAAGCCCAGTTAGCTGAGCAGAAACCACTTCTCCAAGACACTAATACTTTATTTTAGCTACATTTCTTTCAGATTAGCCTGAATTTTCAACCTAATTATATATTACTGTTTCCCATTATTAATTTAAGGAGTTGTTTATACCTTTTCCTAGGAAAAGGGTTTTTGTGGAATGGCTCTACCCACTCCTCTTCAAAGGATCCTTAACATAACCTTCCCAAAGTCCCCTGGCTTAGTCCCCGGCTTTTCTCCCTCCCCACTCAGCCGGCCTGACATTTAGAAAAGACTGGAGCAAAATGCAACAGACATGTATGGGTATGACTTAATAAGCTGCATCAGCTTGTGAGGAGGCCAGTCACAAAGTAGGAAGTGTCTGAGCATCACTGTGCCCTGGCTGGGGGTCCCACAGTCCAGCCCATCCTGTAGCTTGGGGCAGGACAGCTGTACCATTACATAACCCACTTCTTATGGGAAAACCCAAATGTTGCTTCAGTAGGGGAACACAAGAATCTCTTTTCAAGTAGCAAGCACATCACAGCAAACTCTTGATGTGCTAAGTATGTGTAGAAAGGTACGTAGCTATTAGTGAGTCTTCTTCAGTTAGATTAATTTTTAACTTGGGATATTCTGTTTCTGACACCTTATTACAAAGGCTGAAGTTGACTCTTCCAAATGCTAGAAAACAGTACCATCTCTATTTATGAACTATGAATTACAGTTAGTGCAACCAAAATGATTTACAGCATTGCTCTGGTGTGTGTATTTAAGTATAATGTAAAGAATTGAGACGTGCATATATAATAAAGTATACATGCATGCAAAGTTTATACACATAGGACAGTTGTAGATAAAATCCAGAGCTACAGTGGTTGCTGTGGGCCAAAACTACAAATATGTTCAAGAAGGACCACAAAAATCAGGGCAGATGGTTCCACTGGTAGTTATTGAACAAGAGGGTCTGTGTTTTTGTTTCAGGAAGTCTCCTACTACTGCTTGCCAGAGCTGGGAGGATGTATACCAGGTGAAAGACAACTCTATACTTATCCCAGTCTTATGTTTCTCTCTGAGATCTTTTACTGGCTGCTCTCAGAAACAGGATACTGGTCTAGACAGCCTGTGGTGTGACCTACAGTGGCTGTTTTTAAGTTCTTTCTTTTTACCTCTAGGCACGTTTCTGTAAATATTTACAACTTTTCCTTTGGTCTCTTCTATCTTCTATTTTTCTTTTTTTTAAATTGCAGTATTCATTAAATGTTTAATTCTGCTAGAGCCACATGAAGCAAAAGTTTCTTTTAATGCAACGCCAATTTACAACATGCCTGCTGCTTATTTGCTCACTGAAGGAAGATGAAGTACAAATTGTCTCACTGTGATTTTAAACCTCCTACCCACAGTTCCTTACCCCAGATGATCTACAGCAGAAATAACCCAGGCTACTGATTTGGCTTAAATGTCCTCAAAAAAATCTGACATTTCCACCTTCTTTCTCATGTGTATCAGCTTTGCTGTAGGAAGAGATGCTCAGTGAGGAGCTTAACTGAAATTGTCCAGACTCTAAAGTGCACATTGATTTCAACAACATCCCTCCAGCTGCCAGATTTTGGCATTAAAGTTCACTGCAAATTGCTTAGACTCTCCTTGACACCATTTTACATATTATCAACTTGATGAGCAGTTCTACCTGGTACAGGCTGGCAAGGTGGTGTTTCGTTTTGATCAGAAAGGGTTGGTTGACCCCTGGATGATCCACATCATGAGCTGCAGCAGCTAGCAGTCCCAGCATGATGTCCGATGGGGTGAGGAAGTTGGCAAGCTGAATCACATGCGTTAATCACAACAAGAACATGAGCAGTCAATGCTTTTTTCTTTTCTTGGCAAATAAACAAACCAGCTCACATCATGGCATTGCTCAGTTTTGTAGGCATTTGTACACAAATGTCAAATACAAAATAAATAATGTGAACAATGTTTTTAAGGTGACTATTTAACAAACATCTATAAAGATATCAGACTATATACTCATATTTTATTACAGTTGTATTTCTTATCTCTTCATCATTCATGGCAATATAAGGATTGTTGTTAAAGAAATGCTTCAGCAGAGTCTAAAAGATTCAGTTTAAAAAAGTAAGTATACTAGCTAGCAGGTTGGCATACATTAGCATACACAGTAAGAGCTCTGCTTCACACAGTATTTAGTAGTACCAACAATACATCTGGCTTCATTTTTCTAGCACAGCACTGTGCTGTAAAATGCAGAGTTTATAAACTGTTGAGATTTCCAACTTGGCTGTTAGATATCTCCGTTCAAATATAGGTCTTTTATTAGAAAGCGTAATTTACCTTTCTAACTTCAGACATCCAAGTCTGAAAACCTGCCCAGGTTTTTTTCTTGTATGCAGCTTATCATTTAGAAGCAAATTTTTTTATCATTGGGAAAAAAATAGGAATTCTTAGCATCTCCTATTTCTGATAGTGAGGTACTTATCACCAGCCCAACAGGGTACAGGTCTATGAGCTGAAAGAAGCATCCTGAGATGAGAAATGAAGAGCAGTATGGTACAGATTCTGGATGTTGGCTGTCCTCCGCATTTCTAGACAGAAGGGACTTGCAGATCTTGCAGGAGATGGAAATACAGAAAAGCTGGGGCCTGCTCCTGTCCTCACCTACCATTGCTACATTCTGGTCTAACCATCTGCTAATTCTACCAGAACTTCCTTCCATTTAAGTCAACCCAGGAAAGATTACTTATATTCTTACTCTGTGGCTCAGCATTACAGCATTACAGTGCCTTCCTTCCAGTAACACGTAAAGCAAAGTCACACCCTCAGGCTGAGGGCTTGCTCCAGCAGTCAAAAGCTGCTGTTTGCTGGCGCAGAGGAGACCCTGCCAACAGACCCAGTCCAAGGTACCGGTTTCCCCTTTTCTGGTGTTGCACTGCCCAACTTGGTATTGTGAAATATTGATGTGAGGGGCTTATGCCCTGAGGTGACTGGGGCATGGGCATGCGTTGCCTTCTGCTGGCTTTGATGGGAGGACAGCAGCCACTGGTGGGTGGCTGGTACACATGGTCATGGTAGCTGGAGCTCATACGACAGCACTTTGTTATGTCACCTGCTTGATGAGAAGTGACTCCACTAGCTTATTTGAAATGTCTGTAATCTGTAGCTGACTCAGCTACTGATTCATTGCTGACTTCAAGCAAGCAATCATTTTCTGCTATCTAAAAATAGCTTTTTGGGTTTTTTCTCGATCCTGCAAAAAAAAGGTTAAGAATTATCTGAAAGCAATGTCAGTGTGAAAGGTTGTCATTACCTTGGGCTCCCTCAGATAGCAGTGCATAGCTTGTGTGACATCAGCAGCATGGACAGCATTGTGGTATGGGTTTTGGCTATGATAATCTTCTTGAACCATAACTGGGAACCAAAACAGAAAACAAAGATCCTTTTGTCTCTGAATGCCATGGCCACAACTGGGAACTGGATTTAAAATACAATTTGAGGTTTTACAGACAGCTGCCTAAGGAGTTTCTTCAAATAGCTGTAGCTTACTTAGACTGGTGCTCTTGTTGGGATACCTTTAGAGAAAAAAAATGCATGAAAGGATTTATAAGGCCCAAGGGGATATACTGGGTCTAGTTCATAAATCAACTCTTTCTTGCCTTAGTGAAGGCTCTCATTCAGGAGTAAAATAAATAAGGAAGAGAGGCAAATTTATCCACAACAGAGTGTAATTATTTAGGCTGCTGTCATAGGGGAATAATATTTCATTAAGGCAGTACCACCTATTTTACAGCAGCAGGGGGTGAGGCCTTGATATCCTGGCATCATTAGTTATTTGAGTGACTAACTACCGTCTAAGGCATTCCTATGTCCTCCAGGCAGAGAATCAAAAGATACAGCGTTGGGGTATTCGGTGCAAAATCATCTGTGATAAATTTAGTCACATCTGTGTGTTCATTTCAAAATACTAGTCCCTCTTGTTTTAGTTTGCAGTGCTGGAACTGGTCCAGCTGGCCCAGGAACACCAGCCTTCTAACTCTCAGCTTTCACTCACACAGAAAATCATCGAGGTGTGTGCTTCACACTCATCTGTTCCTTGCAGCAGTGCCTGCACCATTAGGTGGTCTTGGGGCAACACTACATGGACACTGGAAGCTGCCCTTGATCTTGCCCAAAGTGCTCTCCTAGACACTATCAAATCAATCAAACAGAAAGGTAATGGGCAAATTTCCCATGGCACTTGTCGCCAGCATGGGGAACACCAAAGAAAGTCCTAGCCTTCAGTTCGTTTCCAACTCCACAAGCATCTGGAGTTACAGTGGGTAATCCTTTAAACCCTGAGTACCACTAGCTTTAATTATCTGAGCATCCACTTCGTGGCTGCCCGCAGGAGTTACAAATGGCAGGGAGATTTCAGGGAGATTTTGTCTGTCTCCACACTGGAAGAATGCTTTCCAGTAGTGACAGTTAAGAAGTCTTAAAGAAGAGACCCTGCCTTGGAAACTCCGCCTGACAGCCTAACAACCCGGCATTCAGCTGCATTCAAAACATGATGCAAAAAAGTAATTGATTTTGGCCAATTTCTTCTTTTGGTTCACTGACAGCATGGGGCTAATATTTCTGTTGGCAGTAACAGCAGCAGGGGCTTTCATCAACACTATTCAGTGCAGACAGCTTGATATAATTTGTTAAATTTTGCACATAAGCTTTTAACTGCCCTGGGTCTCAGTGGTCTATTACTCACTAAAATAATTACACTGCACCACAATTGTACTGTGCATGTGTAGGTTCTGCAATGTCTGTCTGTCTGTGTGGGCCTACTTGGCTGGCCGCATCTCTGCATGACAATTTTTTTTTTAAATCACCAGTGCAACTGTGGTACTGGGATGCTTCAGCACAATGCAGAGCCTCTTGAAGTCCCTCCATTGACTTAATAGGTACTGAACCAAGTACCCGAGTGCCTGTAAATTGTATGCTATTATATATCACAGAAATGTTTTACTGAAATATTTGCGACAACATCATGATTTTACATAGATACGCAGACCAAGCCAGTGCTTTCTTTGATGCCCTACTGAAGCTGTAAACTGCATTTAAAGATGGCTTTGAGGTGAGCACTTACCTAAAAACCTGTGTAATGTAACCATATCTAACTGGAAATGGTGAATAAGTCCATGCACATTGAAGAGGTGACAAAGCAGTGTTACGAGACTGTTTCCTAAAAGCAGAAAGGAACAACTCTTAGATTCCCTCGACATGTAGTTGCAAACCAAGCAAGACTAAAAATCTTGGTAATTTCCTGTCAGTCAGCTCCTATCACCTTAGCTCCTACCATACGAGCTTAGATGACACTCATATACTCAAAAGTAGCCTATATAAATCACTCCTGTATATAATCAACATTTGATGGTACGGCTGTGTGGAGTGCCATTCCTGTGTCTTGACACCATAAAGGCATATTTGCCATTTCAACATGACAGAGAAGGTGAATTGATATGGTTTTAACTGGAAATCTTTTGACAGGCTCGTTTGAGAACCACATCATCTTCATAATCCAGGTCTACCTCCAGAAATGACGAAAAGGAGAATGGCTTTTCTGCCGCTTCAGTTTGCCATGCTGTACTAATTAATTAATTACTGAGAAATCCAACATTTGTAATTAAATTTTTTATTTTACACATGGCTGTACAAACACGTAATTAACTCATGTACCTAGCTCAGCTACAATTACATCTCATAATGACAATGCAGACAGGAAAAATGAGATGCAGCATTTACAGTCTCAAGTCCCACTGTAATGTTACGATGGCCTTACTGTGAATCCAATACTGGGAACACTGGCAAAATTAAGCCTAACCAGTATTATACGATCAACTACACATACACAGGGTATTTAAAAAAGTTTGCACTGCATAATTCAGTAGCAATGTTTCCAGAAAAGTTAGAAAACAAAACCCCAAACCAACCAACCCATACAACATACAACTAATGTTTAAAGGGAGTCTTTTCTTATTTAAAGTAACTCAGGAAAGAAAATAAATATATGTATGAAGAGGACATGGAAACTTATTTGGCCTTGACTACTGAGCAGGGGTGCAGAAAGGTAATTTAGAAGAATTATGCTTCTGCTTCCCTTGCCATTTGCAGTCCTTTCCACTCTTCACTGCCAGTCACTCAGCTGAATTACCCTCCAAAACAATGTTTTTCTACACCTTCTGCCCCAGCCAAACCTAATTAGACTGGGGGTGAGGAACAAGGGATTTCATTCCTACGAGCAATACAGAAAGGAGAAAGGTGTGATCACGACCCTCTTTGGTAGTTACCTGGTCAAGAGGTATTGCCTAGGCGTTGGGGGGTGTGTGGTGTTACAGGTATTCATTTACACAAAACATTTCACAAATTTTTACCATCCTAATCAACCTCCTAATTTTTGCTGCTGAACAGAAGCAAGGGTATCTCCAGTTAAAGGTATTTCATGTTGAGAGAAACTGACAGATTTGGAGGTCCAGACTTACCAACCAGTGTATCTAATAGGTATATTTAAAGTACCTTTCAAATTTCCCAGATAAAGCAAACTGAAACACCTCCTTGAAAAGGTGACCATAACAAATGTAGGAGATTAGATTAATACAAAAACATACTTTAAACATTATCCTATAGTTCAGGAAAATGTTCAAAGATATGATTTTAAGAGAAATTAACTGTGTCCAATTTCTCTTCAGTAATCTAAACTGGAAACTTTTAGCAATTAATTAGGGTTTTTTACAATAGTCATATATGAGAGATAGTAAAATAAAAACTTTTTAAAAATCACTTACCATTTGTCAAGCGGTCAAACAAGAAAATGTCAAAATCCCACATTCCCACTTTGGATAGCATATGCTAGAAAAAAACAAATATGAAAAGGCAAATGACTGGTATGTCAAACGAAAGCAAATTTAAATTATTGTTCCACGTTAATCAATCGCTGTATTGATTGCTGCAGTTTTAAAGTTTTGTTTGGGAAAGCTACAGAGACATATTTGAAATATCAGACATCAAGAACCAAATTTAGCTATACTGTATAGAATACCCCTTGCACTTTTAACTGAGGAGGTTTTGAACTTGACACTAAAAATACCTTCTAAATGGAGCTCAAAACATGGAATAATATAAACCAAAATATTATGAAAACATTCCCTTTTACTGCACAACTTTTTTATTGTTCTTTCATGTCCCCAAATCAATTCAGTACAAATTCTCTTAGGTTTTTATTACAGTAAAACACAATCTTAGCTCTTATGGTGAATATGAATTACATTTTGCTAAACAAACCAATACACAGGAATAGCTTTTATAAACTTAGGCAAAGTGCTTCTGTGAAGCCCACTAAGCCACAAAAAGGATCTATCATTACCACCATATCCAGTGTTTTTACAGCTACATCAGTTCAGTCAAGAGACTAAGTCTGGACTAACTGTATGACCTACAATGGCATACGTATGAATGAAATGTGCATTCACTCCCCTTAGTCTGTATTCAAACCAGTTCTGGATTCTTAATTACTTTCCAACACCCAGCACAAAGTCTTCCCTTGCAGAGAATAAAAATTGTCTAGGCACATAATCCCAATGCCACCAGTTGTGCAACTTTTGTTAGAAAATATCATCCAAAGCAAGTATAAGAGCTGAAAAATAAAAGAATTATATTTTGATTATTGTGAAGTTCTTTGCAGTGAATGTTCCCTGATTCCCAGCCTTTGCTGGGAAGAGCTATTTTGAGTTGCCTAATAGCTGCTCCATACCAGCTGAGAGACAGCTGTCTTTTTTCAAGCAGATGAACTAAATCCTGTGTAGAGGCTACACTTACTTCAATCAGTAACTCAGCCAGAGATCCTTCATCCTTTAATAAATCCAGATTATAATTTCAGTTGACAGAATCTGCAAATGCTGAATGGACTTAAGACATTTTCTCGTTGCTTTGAGACTAAGCCTTTAAAGCCGTAACCATAAAAGAGGAATGGACAGTCTGTTTGCTGTGGGGCAGGCAAATAACATGGGTCATTTAAGAAAGTCAGCCATGCATTTGTTTATCTGAAGACTGAAACAAAACTGACACTCTCTGAAATATTAGTAAAGGAAATGGAGATCTGGAGACCCGTCTTACCCTTGCTTGCCCAAGGTAGTCCTCATCCAGTAAGTACAGAGAGGCTTGTGGTACAATTCCACGCAGTAACCTGGACGCATGGAAATACCTCTGGAAACTTAACAGTCTTTTCACTTTTTTCTTGGTGCCGATTTCCCCTGAGAGTGTAGTATCTGTGAAAACCAATCAGTACAGAAACTATGAAACCCAAGATGAAGGATGACATTCTCTATTATTTAATAAGAGAAATAGCAAAAAACTTTAAAATAGCGATACAAAAAACCATAAAGTTCATGCTTCTTGCCAATCCACATGAAGAAGCAGTATTCAAATCCCTATACTTCAGTATAATACATGTGTTCATTTCAGAAAGGAAATAAGTTCCAGTAAAAGAGTACTAATGCAGGACTTGGAAGATCTGAGTTCAGTACACTGCCTGCCACAGACTTTAATGTGATCCAGGTTAAGTCACTGGGGAGGGGTGATATGTAAGTCACTGAGGGAGGTGACAGATAAATGTCTAGATGCAGCCTAAATGACTAGGCAGAGTTAGGTATGGTAAAGCTGCTCTTACTCTTCTGTAACTCTGTTCCCTAGCTGTACATACAATTGAAAACAGCATTACCTTGCTACCTCACAGGAGTGTCACTGGAATATATTCAAATTGCGTAGCACTAGCATACAGGGTGATCTTGGATATAAAACCAAGAAAGTGACACCAAAAGAGACCTCAAATACAGTTTGAAAGCACAACTGTATGACCCAGTTTTGGAAAACGAGAGAAAGAAGTAAGAATAGGTTTATAATCCTATTGTATTGTCTGCTGCCCTTCCTACATATTAAGGCAAATTATAAATGAGGACATTATTTTAGTTCTACAATTAGGAGAGCAAGTATATTCAGGCAATACACGCTTTTCTGCTTACACAACAGAATATGTTCTTTTCACTCAGTACCATGATAATTCTAATTCCCTAATGCTGTATTAGGAGATTTTCATATAGGGCTAAATGTGACACAAAAACCAAGGTAGTTTTTATACAGTGATTAAATCAGTAATCAGAGTAATTAAATTACCTTATTGTTAGTAAGAAAAATATGCAGGCTTCCTAAAACTGATAATGATTTAGGTAATTTCATCTGAACTTTTAACAGAACCATGTACAGTTGTGATGTTTTCATTTTGCAGTCTGGTATAAGTTTTGGAAAAAGTGAAGACAGAAACTGGACATTCAGTTCAAAGGCATTAAGATTCAACAGTTTTATTCATAAGAGGAACCTTGTAAGAAACTGAAGATTAAGCATTCCTTCTAGGGAACAGTAATGATTGCTTGAGATAAGAAGCTGCAGAGCAATTAACTGGATTCCAGGTTTAAATAAGAGCTCAGGAAACATATCCATGGACTGAAGATGACTCTCTCTATTCTGCTATTTCTTTTTATGAAAATATGCTGAGCATTTTTGTTCTGCTGTGAAATTAAAATATGACTTTGTATGCTGTTTTTATGAGTATTATTATTCTGAGACATTTTTCAGATAAGTCATTAAGGTTTTTTTGGATGATAGATGATTCCAACATGTCCAACAGCAGATGTGTGAGCACCTTCTGCAGCAAGTTTCTTCCTTAAGTAATCCAAAGCTATTGAGTGACACAAAGTCAGTAACAAACAACAACAAAAAATACATACTTACATACTGAGTAACAATAATTAATATATTTAATGACACCTGTAAGTCTCACCCTTCTCATGGGCAGCCCAAAGACCCCGCTGAGTTTTAATATAGAAAAGCACAAAATAATTTTATTGTAACTTGACAAGCCATGTGTTTTCAAGAATGCAAACAGTAACAATGTCACTACTGTACCAGCCTGAAGGTTAGATTTTCATTTACGGTGTGCCAGCACCTGCCTTAATTCTCTCACACATTTTAAAAGCTGGTACAATTTCATGGCCTGTTGAAGGAGTGGCTAACGTAGGTGCTAACAGTTACCCAGTGACAGCGACATGTGTGGGAACTGGTAGACTTGTTTTCGCATTTCTTTTCCTTTATATAGTGCTGCTAAGAAGTGGCTGACATTCAGTTTAATTCCTCGATAACAAAACATTCTCAAAATTAATTCACTTTTTAAACTTGTGCCAGCTGTTTCTTGACTTCCCAACTCTCCTAACTCCATCTTTGCCCCCAAACCATCACTGCTTTCAGGTGACAAGTTTAGATTGTAAAGTATGGAAAAATTCCCTTTTTTACATTAAAAATGAGTAGTTGCTCCAACTAATTTTTATCTAAGTTAATATATGTTTTTTCAGTTAAAGACAGATGACTGAAATTACTACCTATGATGTTCCCCTAAACTGTCTTTAAAACTCACACGTAGAGTTTCTGTGGATGATCTGAAGGCGAAAGTTTGGCCCAAGTCCCAACAAGCACCCATACATTGGGTTATGAAGAAGTGGTTACTTTATCCTTTGGATTACCAGATCATTTCAGTAGCACAAATAATTTACCAAACCAGAAACACATCAGGTTGAAATAAATACTTTGTTATTGTGAAACATATTTTCTGAATTGAACCATCAAACTTGTTGCCACTGCTTTGTCACACTGCTCTGTATGGTAGTCATGGGTCTCACCTGAAAGTTCATCAGCAGCAGACAGAGCCTCTGAAACGTGACTTGCTGCTTCAGATGAGCACGGTATTACATTATATTATGCAAAAAAAGATTTCTCAACAATAATCTGTTTCATTCATAAGTGAAAGTGTTCATAATGCTGATAAAGAACAGTAGGAAACGTACTTTCAAAATTGAGCTCTTGACAGAACAGCCCAAATCCCACACTGCAGGCTATCCACATGCAAACTCTGGATGTTGACTTAAAGAGTATCATGTTAAAATCACACCTGTTGGGTCATTTCAGCAATAGCTGATTTGTCTATGCATCGCAGAACTTGTTGGATGATTACTATGACCCACAACAGACTACTATGCCATCTACAATAATGTACCTTATTATGATGGTGTCTTGCATAAAATTGGAGTAAGACTCTTCCCCTCTCTGAGCATAACACTCCCGGAACTATTATAATCTCATCAGCATTTTCTCTTTCCCCTCCCAAGATCAGTGTCAAACAATAAGAAAAGCATAGCCATATGAAGCTGAGAGAAAAGGATGATTAAAAGAGCAAAAGGTGAAGCAGCTGAGAATGAATGCTCAAATTCTGTCCTCAGCTCAGCAGTTGCACCTGAATCTCCCAGCAGCAAGGAGCCATTCCTAGCATATGGGATCCACCAGCTGACACGGTTCAAGATGCAGTTTTAAGATGAAATTAAGGGTCTATGTGAATGACACAGTAATACACTGAACATACCACTTCTTTACTGACAACTGTAAATTTCAATTTAAATTGTAAATATGAAATTTCAGTGACACCTGATCTAAGTCATACAATGACTCTGAAACATAAAGAGTTATTGATAGCTATTTCTAATTAGGTTAAACTGAATTACAAGTAAATGAATCAAAAATATCACTGCAGATATCACTGAACTTCAACTACAGAACTTTGGGTACTAAACCATATACTATATTATCTAGTTATAGAACACAAGTGTCCTGGTTTCAGCTGGGATAGAGTTAAGTGTCTTCCTAGTAGCTGGTACAGTGCTGTGTTTTGAGTTCA
>JANZLQ010000086.1:24891920-24915058 GCA_026212715.1 Elanus axillaris | reverse complement strand
TTGTCATTTTATTAGTGTTATCATTATAATTACTTTCTTCTTTTCTGTACTATTAAACCGTTCTTATCTCCACCCACAAGTTTTACTTTTTTTCCCCCGATTTTCTCCCCCATCCCACCTGGGGGGAGAAGGGGTGAGCGGCTGCGTGGTGTTTAGTTGCTGGCTGGCGTTAAACCACGACAACAAGCTGCAAGGCTCACATGGGATTTAGTAATTACATGTAATTTTAAAATGAACGTGAAAGACGAACAAGAATGCCTTTTGTTTATACCCATAAAACTTCCCTTGAGAACTGTGTTTATCTTTAATCATTGTAGCAACTTCTGAATGTTTTGTTTACCTAAAAAAAGCATCATCTGCATCTCTTAGAAGATGCCCATTCTTATATCCTGTGGAGTTACTGCCTAGCACAGTGGGTGGAGAAACCCTTCTTTGTATACTGAACAAAGTTACTGCATGAATTACATACACATACTGTATGAATTACATACATATTTACAGAAGTGTCAGTATAGGCATTCCTCACAAAGCTTAACTTCTGCCACTTCTGCCTTCAAAAACACAGGCAGCCTGAGCTGACAG
This sequence comes from Elanus axillaris, assembly GCA_026212715.1. Classification (NCBI taxonomy): domain Eukaryota; kingdom Metazoa; phylum Chordata; class Aves; order Accipitriformes; family Accipitridae; genus Elanus; species Elanus axillaris. The sequence goes on along the minus strand of JANZLQ010000086.1, from coordinate 24,914,476 downwards.
CATATCTCCTGATGTGTTTTTAGCAGGCAGCAAAAGTGGTTATATTTTTCTTTAGGTAATTAGATAGCCACATCACATATACACACTATCAGACCATGGATGATGTCTGGATACTGCACACGGCCCTCAAGGGGTTAATAAGCTGCAGGAATCAATGGTTGCCTTCTCTCCCCTAACAAAGTTCCTCCAGTTACACAGATCTGCTCGCCTGAACATGATCAACAGCTTGCTACACCCCAACCTCTGTTATTTCAGGGAAAGAGGTTTCCTGCACTAGGAACTGCTACCAGTTTTCTTTCACATTTCTTTCACATTGCTGTGCTAGCACGTGCCCACAGGCAGCATGAATATAAAAATGATGGAGGTTATTTTAACAATGGTTGAGTTAACATCCAGAAATGATCGCATAAATCAAATGTGCACAAGGATGTACTTAACTCTGCACCAGACATTCATTACATTGTTATTGTTCTTACAAAGTAAACAAACTTGGTTATGCATTCAAATAAGGCCTCTGAGTTTTCCTTCACAGTATCGCCCTTTTTATTTTATTGCTCCTCAGCGTACAATAAGAACAGGTCACTCACCAGCATGAGTGGATAAAAACAGGTTCATTAATTTTCAAAAGCTAACTGATTGAGAAGAAGAAAATGTTTTCCCTCTTCTTTCCACATGCAGAATAAATCAGGCCCTCGAGCACCTGCCTTTGACTCATATGGTTTATAATACCCTTTCCCTCCTTCCAAGGATGCAAAGACATTCTGTACTCAGCCACTGCCCTACAACTCTATGCCTGAAGAGTCAGGCAGGATGAGTAGAAAAGTGCTGGAGTATCTGGAAGAGAAGGTGAGAGCATCAGACCTGCAATTTACTGTCCAAACAGTTTGCAAACAGCAAGGGCTCTGGGAAACAATTTGCTCTGGTTCTATACATTATTGAGGTAATTTCCTGCATTGGTTCCTGGCTTGACAGCTGATTAGAATGCTTATATTTGAGAGCCCAAGAGATATGTAATTGACTTATGAGAATAATTGGTGTTTGTCCATTTTTTGTGTGTCAAATCATGCCAGGCATTTAGATTACCTTTACTGATGTCTAGTTTGGCATACTCATTGCATGACTTGGTTGCTAAATATTTCTTATAAAGAAGAGTGCATAGCACTGATGATAGAAAAATCTGCTGTGCCTTCTTAATATATTCTTACATTATGGATTTATCATATTATCCAAAAGACAACAGCAGCATGACTAGGGACAGCTGAACTAACACAGTTAATCTAAAAATTCATTCCAAACTCAGTGTTTCAAACTTGAATTTTGGAGAAGGCACTCCTAAACTAGAAGAACAGATAACCTCTTCTCTCTGCACTGTCTAGGCTTTCCTGTTACCTTGCACCTTGCAGTCCAAAAACCCTTTGCAAAGGAAACACTGCAGTTGTTAATAAAGGCCTGAGAAAATGCACAAAGCACCAGAAACCTATGTAAAAGGATTGTTGCTTGAAAGCTTTCAGTCTAGTGTAGACGGGCCCAGTTGTACTTCTCAATCGTCTGCGGCTGTTGTGAGAAACTGACAAACAGGTTTGATTCAAAAATAGTAAGACTGTGTCAGTTTTATCATCTGAATATACACTGGTTACCGCAACTAAGAAGACAGAGCTGAACACCTTGCACTATATCATATCTACAGATAAACAAGTGTTGTACTGAAATCTTGTAAATGTAGAAATCCTCATGAGACTTCCTCAAACTATATGGGAATCCAAGAAGGTTGTGCTATAAACATTTTGGTTTTACTTTTCTAATGTCTAAAAATTCTTTGTTCCCTGACTTCTGATAAAATTCACATAGGTCAAGTGCGTTCTGTCAGCTGTCATAGTTCATATGGGTTACAACTGTATTATTTCCCTTTAAATGGGTAAACATATTTTTTTCAATAAGGAACAGGCTATGGGAAAGAGAGGGGGACTCTGAACACATCAGAGAAAAGCAGAAAATTAGAAGTAAAACAAAAGATCTTTTAAATCTTCTGCATTGAGTCAGGATTCCATTCTTCAACCACCTGCAAAAGTACACAAAATCAATGCAGAGTAGTTTACGGAAAAGGTGTTCATGTGCTCCTTTGGCTAATGTAGTTAATATAATGTGGGAGGTTCTGGGACACCAACTTTCTAGGTCACCTTGCTGTGGGGTTTCCTCTTTTTTGATGGCTTGTAACAGCTCAGTTTCCAAATCATAAAGTTCCTGCACAATTGTTGCTATCTTAAATAGTATTAGTCATGCAGTTTCCCCCGTCCCAAAATATATTCATTTTGATACTCTTTGAAAGAAACTATAGAACTAAATATGCAGACTGTCCCACTTATATACTGAATTATCCCATTACACCAAGTTCTGGAGAAACTAGAGTTTCAAAGACCAGTTAGGTAACAGAATATTAGCCTTAATAACAGGAAGAAGAACAGATTGAATCCAAATTTAAGATGAATTTAGATGTGTTTCTCTTCACAATTTGCAGCCTTTATTGAGGTCATCAATCATCTTTATGCAAACAAACATCTTGGCATCTTTTATTAAGCCTCCTACAAGTTCTTAGGAAATGGCATGTTGTGTTCTGTTTCGCCACAAAGTCATTATCATTTGAATATGAACCTTCACTTTGCTACTTCAATTGTCATACAGCGGCACAGTCAGGACCTTTCTTCCTTAAAACTGTAAATATTCTATAGCTGATTATAGTGTCTCCAACAGGAAATGGTACATCCCCTCCCCCTTCACTCCCCTTGAGAAAAAGCAACATAACCTGTAATAACAGCAAACCTAACTTTCATTTATCATCTTAATGATCCCTTCTCCTTGTTCTTTCTTTTCCTCTGGTCATTTGGAAAGTATCCTTAGTGTTATCTTCAGTCCACCCTTTCCCTTTTCTAATCAGGGAAAAGAAGGTGGGGTGGCAGAATGGGTCACGCATCATTTGGAAACTTTTAAAGGGACATTCTCAGTTGAACTGAATCCCAAATCTGTATTAAAAAAATGTTACAAACCTATATAATCAGGTCAGCGTTCACTGAGACTTTGTGTGTGTAACACACCTAGTTTTTTGTTTGCTCTGCTTGCTCTCATGAGTTCTCCTGAAGCATTCATAACCCAAACTGCTGCATTTGTCAGCATATGAGAGCATGTGCATCAATCAGTTTTACATTCTGGCTTTTTCTACAAATGTAGTGTAAAAGCTAAACAAGGAGCATGAATGTCAGGAAGGAGAATATACTTTTTAAGCTACCTTGTTATTAAATTTTGCAGATAACAACTCTTAAAAACACTTAAAAATCCAAACAACACCCCAAACCAAAAAAACCTTGCTGTTATTTGATGAAAAGGGGGAACCAGACTGATTTCCAATGACAGGAAGAATTTTTGAATGTAGTGAAGTGTTACTAGAAAACAGAACAATCTTTGTGCTGAAACATTATTAAGAGAATCCCAATTCCTTTTCCTTGAATAGGTAACTGAAAGCAAGGCCATAGGCTGACTTCAGTTCTGGAAATGTTCTTCCCATTCAAACCAGACACAAATTAACCAGATTAAGAAGCCTGTGTGCCTTTGGGACATGGATGAGTACCTTTTGGATGTGCTTATCCATGAGGAACCAAGGGAGGTATTATGTAGAAATGATACAGACTCATAAGATCTATTTCTTTCTAATTTAATAACCATCTGGAACTTTGAATTCATCTTCATGGGCTAGGTTGGGATTGGAGTAATCCAATCAGCCCTTGAAACTTCCTCACAAGACCTTTAGTGTCCTAATTTAACCTGGGTCAGAAATATGTAAAAAGGCATCTCTCACTCCCACTTCTTTTTCTAGCCAAAGGCAACAAAACAAGACAGTTAACCAAACTCTTTTTAACCTCATTCATTTGGGTTCAGGTTACTTGATGGTTCAGTTTTGGGTTGGTGGCTGTGGTTAAGTTTTATTTTCCCTGGAGATGGGCCCTACCTGAAAGCCCTGGAGTGTTCAAAACCAAAACCCAAAAATGAATGTAAATTTTGCAAATGGACCCTTCTGTAGACAGGCAGAAACCACATATTCAAACATCCACAGACTTTGGTTCTTTGAGATGAAGACTTTTTCATGAGTTCCTATCTTGCCTTACTAACCCTGACAACACTCATCATTTCTGTAGTACCTAGTTCATCACATGCCTGCAAAGAATCACTTTATTTGCAAACAAACTGAAAACCAGAGTATTTTGCTTGACTAAAATCAGACAGCAAATCAAGGACAGAGACTGAATGGTACCTAATACAATTGTTTATCAACATCTGGCACTAAAAGTATATCACCCATACTAACTTAATTTGCTAAACTAAGCTAAGCTTAAAGCAGGTGGGGTTCTTTTGGACTCAACTTCTGCCTGCATGACAATACCAGGATCCTTGGTAATACCCAGATATACCTTTGGAGTGTCTACAGGCATGTTTTGACCTTTTAGATATTCTCAGATCACACTCTTATGTTCCCGTTGTGCAAGGTGTAAAGAAAAAGAAATCTCTTTGGGTAATACCATTTTGGTACTCAAACTCCACTTTGCAGGTCACATACTACATCCTTTCCCTTTCCTTGTTGTCCCTCCTAGATCAATATATAGAGAAGTGAACTCTGTCAAACACTGGGATACTGTGGTTGGCTTACTGAAAACAAGTGGGTACAGGATAATGAAAGCAATGGTATGACTGATACTGTGACAAAACCAAAGTGCCCCTAATGCAGAATTTTTCAGAAAAAGTTAAAAATGCAAGCAGAAACAGTTTTAATTATATTACTCCATGACAGACATATTTAAATATAGTCAAGTAGAGGCTAATAATTTTGTCATTGCAACCAAAAATTCAATCCAGAAAAAAGCTTAGCATAAACAAGGTGGGAACCGGAGAATCACTGTTTAAGTCTTAAGAATCTCCTTGTCTTCTGACTTAAAGCTTGACAAGCAAATTTGTAAATAAAAGGTTACTCATCTCAGACCTAAACTATATTATTTTGTTACTCTAATTTCACCTGGGAATAAAACAAAGTATCTAACATAACTGGAGCAGGGTAGGGTCTCCTTGGTTACTGCTGCATGCTCGCCTATAATTCTAGATTTATCACAAGGAATTCCCTCAAACTTTTGGTTAATGCAATGACGAAATGTACCATCACAGTCACCAGCACAGCTCATCAGGAGATAATGAAATCTATTTTAATCAATGAATATTAGTCACTGGTGGGATCTAGTTCAATGACTCACTTAGCAACTTTGTCAGAGAACTAAATTACTGCTGCCTTACCCTATAGCCTTTTATTTCTCAAATCCAAGCCATGCTTTGCTAAGGAAAATTGGATCAAGTTAATTTTCACTGCAGCAATGTTTCAATTTCTAACTTATTACCCTGCAAATATTCAGTTTAACTCCTTCTCTGTCCTGTGAACACAAAAAGCTTCATTTAATTCACAGAAATGCAAAAGTGCCAATAAACGGCCATCATTGATTTCAACCTGCATTATGTTCAGTTACAAGCTAGAGCTACTGAGTTCAAACTTTCCTAAAATTTGTGAGGTTCAGTTTGGCATCAATCTTACATCATTTATACATCTTATTTAGCTGCTTGATGGCACCTAACACTTGCCTATTCCATTCATTTACTCCTTCTGGAAAATAGGTTTATAATGTTAAATCTTTTCTTCTACTGCTGCTCCTATTTTAAAGAATGCCTTATTTACATGAAGAGAAAACCCTCTTCCCATTTTCCTATAAACCTATACGGCTGTGCAAAACTTGTATCTTTTAGTTTAGGAGTTTGTAAAATCTGACTATTTGTTCATAAGCACCCTAGTGAACGTGGAGCCTCACGTCTGCCATGTCCAGCTTATTTTTTTCTGCGGTCTATCTGCAGCCATCAGGAGCAGGTGCTGCCCTTGCCTTATTACAGGAGGATGGAAAAAAGGATGGTCATTTTGCTTCCTGGGGGTCTTCACACCGGGCTGGCTACCACACATCGGATACTGCAGCTTCCCTGGGGAGAGGACCTGCTATGTCACTTGCCCTCAAGCTTCTGGCTTGATACTGTCAACACAAACGAGTATTTGGTTGGCCATGCAGGTCTCCACAAGTTGCAGGGAATGACTCAGGAGGCTGAGGCAAACATACACTCCTGGCAATGCAGAACCGAGAGTTCTTGGTGACACAGGGATATTTTACATTCAGTTTTGTATTCCAGAGTCATCTTAAGAGTCCCAAAACCCATCTGTGCAACTACGCCTCAAGGAAAGCTTGCAACTAGGCAAAGACAGGAAGATGCTGAAGTCTTGCATCTCCTCCAGACAGGATCCTGCAAAATCCTCACGGTCCTGACAGCCTGTCACTGACAAGATGAAGTAACACTCACTAACTTTCCACATGTTGTAGAGAGGCACCGGAGGAATGTGTAGATGGCATCACAGATGTTAGCTCAAACAGCAAGAAGCCAACATTAATCCCGTTGGCTTTGATGAGGGCTACAGAAGATCCCATTTTCAGAGTGCAGGAAGTTTTCCTATCCAAAAAGACTTAACAGTGTCTTAAGTTACACAGCGGATTTTACTGCAGGGCTCCAGAAAAAACAAAAGATATGGGCTACCTGGTATTAACACTTAATATCCCTAGTAGGGAAAAATCCACTAGCTTGACTGAATCATACTGAAGTATGTTAAAAAAGTTACATTTAAGTAACCTTTAGTCTGACATTAAATAGCAATGCCCTGAATTTTTTTTAAATGTCAGTTTTCAGAATGAATGTCAACTCTGTTCAAGAACGAGCTTCAGTGTTTTCCCTTACTTTAAAACAAGGGTGGTACTGTTATTTGGAGTAGTATTTTGGATGGTAAAGGGAACAATCACTATTTAAGCCCAGTTTGTCTGAAGCTTAAGTAATGTTAAGAAGATGGGAGTAATGTTTATGATGCATTTCTTTATAACTTCTGAGGATATTTATGATAAAATTTTCTCTGCCTCATCCCTCCCTTACTGTAACAGCTTTCAGTATACAGTTGCTGCCTGTCAGTTATTGCCCCCAAACAAATGTAACATGGTGCCAGAATTTTACTGCAAGTATGTTAGGCACTTTTCAAAAAAGTCTGCAGTAGTGACATTTGTGTATGTTTCTTTTTGAGAGGCACCATGGGTTTTGCTGCTCATATGGTATGCAGAGCAGAAATGGATTTGACAGATAGATGTATATGAACAAATAATAGAAAAATCTATTTACTTCCTGGCAAAACACATGTCTGTGTGCTCTGACACTGAGCATCTTCATTTACCTGTAGGTCACCAAATGAGCCAGGCCCGGTGCACTTGCCATCTACAAAATTAGTAGTCAAGTGCCTAGAAATCTCACTTCATTTTGCATTGAAAAATTAAGCCAACACCACTCCCTAGACAGAAAGCAGTAAATACATAAAAATCTGAAAACAATGGGAAATCCAAAATCAGGATCACTGGTTCTCCTTACACAGAAATCATGATTAGCCATAGTGTCTTCCTTCAGATTATGGAAAAGCAGTAAATAGGAGGAGTAAGTCAGAAGTCACCAGGAGAGTGAGCACAGGAACATAAAACCCCAGGTGCCGCACCTCCGCGGGACCCGAGATGCATGCAGAGAGAGGCATCGCTTTTAAGTTCAGCAGTTACAGGAGAGGGGTTATGCAGAGTGCCCTGCTCCATGTATGACCAAAGGCTGAGTATTCACTGGTACATCTCTCGCCATGGATCTCTCCCTGGACAGCCCATGGACAGCACCAGTACCTCCCAGAAGGTGGCAGGATCTGAAGGACGGCAGGATTCATCTACAGGGGATAAAAGTCAAAGCCTATTGCCAAAAAAAAAGAGCTGAAAAGTTTTTGGTTCCTTTAACTAGGGGGGAGGAAAGAACATATGATGAGAATTTCAAATAATGTGTATGTATTCAAAATAAAAAGGAAAGACCTATTAATTTCTATTATTTTAGTCACACTCGAATGTGAATGAGAAGTGTTTTATTTTCTCTCAGTCTTTTAAGGGCATCAACAGTAATATTCATAACTAGCTTAAACCAGGTTTTTCTTCACATTTTTATTGGCAAGCCACGACTAAATTATCCACAGATCTCTGCTCAACCAGTATGTTATGTCCTTTGTCCTGGGAAAACTGCTGGACCCATCTTACCCCTCGTGTCTTTCTACCTCAGCCATAGCAAGCACTCTGATGGACTTGCCACCTAAAAGACACTTTTTATTGGCAAGACTGAAAGCAAGCACTTTGCCAGGCGGCAGTAACTTTGCCAGCTTGGGCAAATGCAGCTGGTCAGAGCCCAAGTCCTCCCCTTCCTATTAGCTCCTCTTTTCTCCTGACCCCCAGCCAGACATAACCCTTTGCAGCTGGCTTCTCCTCCCGCTCCCTGCCACCTACCTCCCTTCCCCATCCCCGCGCGCTCGGGCAAGCAGTTACAAAAAGGAGATGTAAAACTTTGGTTTGATAATTGCTTTTTAATTAAAAACATAATCGCTAGAAGCTAAAAAGTGTCATCACTAAACAAACTGTCGGAGTTTCAGTCTGTTTTGATGAAGAAGGTGAATAACTTTTGTTTCACAGGTTACACAGAGTGTTCTGTGCGGTACACAAGGACACACATCTAGATCTGTCTGTGTCTGAACACTGGAGTTAACACAGCCTGCAGACTGAACGCTACAGGGCCCAAGATTAGGTGTTCTCTGTTTTTTTATTTTATTTTATTTTATTTTAATTTATTTTTTGCACACTGGCTAATGGGTCTGCATCGGTATAGAGAATCCATCAGGTGAGAAGAATCCAACAGGATCTCTTTTTTTTTCTTCTTTCATTTCTTTTAGATTTGCACTCCTTTATTTACAACAGTGGCAAAATAACTTCAATCAAAATGAGGTTAAGATTATTTTTAACAGATGTTCACTGCTGGCCTGACCCAAAATCCATTGACGTCAATGAGAAGACTCCATGGGGCTTTGGATTGGGTTCTAATTGTTGGAAAAATTAATGTTATTGTAAACCACTGGTCAGCGCTGTCACATGCTCCTCTTCTGTGCCAATTCTATATGACCGGATAACAGACTCACATAAATCTGTTCCAACTGTTGGCTAAGAGGCTAAAGGACACAGAGGTTTATCTTTTTAATTCTGAAGCACCTCCTGTCCCCTCCAGCACACCCCATGGCACTGCTGTATTTACTTGACAGACTCAGCATTACGGACAGTATTAATACAAGCAAAACGTTTCAGTCAAACACTGGGTGGGAATAACAGAATTATTAATGCTGACTGTGTGAAGACAGCTGAACTACAGATATGTATGAAATTAGATAGTTTGTTTTGTATATTTTCAATACAATTTTTTTTTTTAATGCAGACCTGAAGGAAGGGTTGCACTTACTGTTAAGAAGACGGAAGTCTATAAATGGGTAGGAGCCACGGCGCTCAGAGAGAACCCCTGTCTGACCTCTCACCCGTGCATCTCCTGCAAAACATAAAATCCCCAGAGATGTTAGAAGGGGCAGCTGCCTTTCTCTGCTGTTTAGATCTAGATCTATTTTCTATTCAAAGTGATGATGTTACACTCCTCCAGTGGGAAAACTAAGGTCCAAAACATCATCTCCCATGACATCCCTGGGTAATTTGGTAGAGCAGTACAGCTGATCCTCTTATCAGAACAAAGGCACAAAACCCCCTCGTGTTTATCATATTGAACAGCTTCTTGCCCAGTAAGTAGACTCTAACTGCTTCAAGAGTAGTCCATTTTTTTGCCCAGACAAGACCAGTTGGATTCTGTCATGGCATCACACATAAAGGTCTCAACCTTGGACTAGGCTCACAGTCCAACTGACCTCCAAAGCTATGGGACTGGTCTCAAAATCATGAGCTGATGAAAAAATCCCCAAATACAACAGGAACATTTTTTTTTAAGGTGGTTTTTTGTTTGGTTTTGTTTTGCTTTCTGCTCTTTAAGCACTCTGGAAAATGTCAGCCTTCTCCTCAAATACTGAAGCTACTTTATGTAAGTGAAACCTGATGTTCTCAGATAAGCATTACTCCAGAGCTTTAAGATGTGTATTTAAATACCTTAAAGTGACAACACAGTACTAAGAATTAGTATCGCTGTTTAATTCACATTGATTAGTACCTGACTTACCATGTAATACTGATGAAATAGGAAAAACTCATTTAAGCAGAAAAATGCTACTCAGGATGAGTAAGACTTACAAAACCTCTCCCCAAGTAGATAGGAAGTAGTCGGAAGCAGATGTCATTTTTATATTTCCATAACCTGAAATAACTTACACTGTAATGTAATAGTTTCTTTATAGGCAAATAACAAGACCAAAATATTAAAAATTCTTCACTAAGATTAAATTTGGAGATTTTGGAGGTTCAGGTTAGAGTACTCTAGTTCTTCACAATACCAATTCCTCTTCTACAGAAGCACAGGCCATAGTGTTGAAAGCATACCCACTGCACTTCCTCAGACAGCTCACATGGTAGGCCTCTCGAAGTTTGCAATAGCATTATGAATTATTAGTTCATTTGAATTGTGCTTCCTCTGGGATATGAATATAGCATCTGACTAATCTAAACAAAAATAATTCAAGAATTTGGCTGCTAGTGCTAGCTTCTACTGTTTGTGTTTAAAACCAAGAAAACATCTTGCAGCATAAAGAAGGACCTAGTTAGATGCTGTTATTTTTTTCTATCTAATGTTCACTTAAAATGTGCTTACAATTATGTTTAAGGGAAGAAAGCCAAGGAGACCTATTAAGTTAAATATTCGAGGTGGAGAAAAACTTCCGTGCCCTCTAGGGGTCCTTAGAGGTATGAAAGACACAGGAGTGTGCACTCAAATTAAGAATATTTCAAGCACAGTCACTTTTGATTATAAACATAAATCTATTTTCTCTCATCCTTACTTTCACTTTGCTTTTTTGTTTCCAGAGACAGAACATGTGTTCCCTGTACTCAGCTCCTGCTTGCCAACCATTGCTCTAAGGAACCAGCCCAAAACAGCTCAAGCTGTTGTTGACCCCACTTACCCCTCCTGATAGCAGGGGCAGGAGGTACAAACCTCTGCCTGCTCTTCAGCTGTTGCACTTCAAAGGTATGATAATAGTGTGGGTCTACCTTCATCAGCAGTTTAAAATCACTTGCAACTTGTGGCAACAGAGGTATATAAACCTATTCCCCTGTGATCCTTCTGTTAAAGGGCAGAAGGGTGAAGCAAATAGCTGGAGAGTTTGTAAAACACCGAAGCAAGATTCATCAGCACCCACAAGTCAGAGCTCATAAGGCAGCACCCAGACTTGAAAGCATTGCTCTCCGCCACAGGTAGACCCATCAGATTGGCTGATTTGTGCAGAAAGAGTACAAATGGCAAGCATATGGTACACATTATATAAACCCCCCAAAACCAGACAGGCTTGAGCCTGTCACTAATACAAGCATCAGCAAATTAAGAGCGGGTGTAAATTCAGAGCATGAGCATGCCTTGATTGAGGCTTTTGTTTTTCTATATGCACCAATGAATTAACAGGAAACTGCAAATAATCCCCTGCACTAACACACTGATAAACATGTCACTCTTGCCTATATCAACAGATACTTCAAAAAAAGAGAGCAACTTAAACTCCAAAAATCTGAAAAAACCCCCCAAGACTTGATACTGCAAACCCAGGAAGACTGATTTTCTTTCTGGACATGAAATAATGTATCTATCTATCAGCTCAAGAGAGGTACCATAGTACTAGAGAATAACAAAATCATACACATTTACGCATTGAAAAAATTGCCTAACTCTGATCTTAATAGCATGACCCCAAATTTTGAGGAAGAGATCACTAAAGGTAGGTAAATAACTGGAACATGGAAGAAAACACAATGTGGGTTTACCAAAAGTAGACTATACAAGATAAAACTTGGTATTTAATTACCTTGAATAAAATAGCTAACTGTTAGACAAGAGGAAAAAATAAATACTGTAGTGCATTTCAACCATATGCACTTTGTTAAACATGTAAGAGAAGAGTACAAAAGAGATTAGTAAAAAACTGAAGTTGGAAAAGACTAAAAGTAAGAAGATAACAAGGTGCACCGAAAGGCAACTTTTGCATGGGAACAATTACTGCATGATTAGAAGGTTCATATTGGGAATGGTCTTCAAACATTTTGTGGATGATCTTGACACAGAATTCGGAGAGCACTAGTGTGACTTGCTGATAACACAAAGCTGGGTGATACCAGGTATATGAAGCTACAGTTTTTAAAAATAAAGTTCACTGCTACTGTCACTCACCTTCTCTGCCTCAACTGCTTTATGGCCCAGCTACCTGCAGCTTCCACTTTCATTTTACTGCTAGTCCAGCTTCCTCTCATGGTGCTGCTGATGTCTCCCACAGAACTAGCCAGCCCAGACAATGTATGTACACTACTCAGACAAGGTAGTTCCAGTAAAGAGACAGAAAGCAAGGGAGGTATTGATGCCATTAGTCAAAGTACACTGTCTCTGAGAAGACTGAATTCCTCCTGGAAAAAGTAGAAAGAAGGACCTCTAGGAAGATGATCAGGGCACTGAAGAACCATTTCATAAGAGGAAAATCACCCTGGAGTAATGCCTACCATTGCTAAGCAGCAGAGTGGAAAAAGAACCATTTAGGTGATCAGAAGAATATATTCCAAAGGAGGAGATGAAAACAATTGAAGCAGCTGATGGCATGGGCTTTATACATGCTGAAAAATGACCTGAAATACTTCAGGACTATGCATGATGATCGATAAACTTGCTAGCAGCTCTATGTTCTTCAAACTAAGAAAATCTAAGTAAGTTTTACTTTACCAGCAAAGCTGAGGGCCTGAAGTAATGGAAAATTACTGATGATTTCGATTGGCTATTTGTGTAATTTTACATTTTTTACGGATAATAAAAGTTTAGGCTGTCTCTAGCACTATCAGAATCTATATGCAGAATAAATCTGCATCCTCACTGACTTAGTAAAAGCCACTAAAATCCTTATATTCAAGGAGTATTAACTTTACCCTCAGGGAAGGCAAGTTTCTGATGAGTCAAAGATGTTATCAAGCAGCTCTACCTCATGAATCTGTTATTTCAAAATACTTTGCCAGGTGCCACCTAGTCTCTTTCTACATCATTAGAGAAAGAAGTTAGGAAGCGATGGTGGGTTACATCAACCACACCTGCCTTTCTCCATTTTTTCTTGGCTCACTGATTTGGAAAGCATTTATATTCTTCTCTATTACTTTTAATTACCTCTAAGTACACTCAACAGAGATGCTAAAAATAGGGATTGCACCAGATGTACACCATACCAGATGACTTTTACTGACTGAGAGGCAAGGGTCGATCATGGCAACACACCACTCTCTTTTTCGCTCTGACAGAGGACTTTGAGGGTGATTTTCATCAGTCCAACAGACCTTTATATCTCTTTGCTCTCCACCTTAAAATCAAGCTAAACAATTGTTCTGACAATTTATGCAATTAGCAGTTTTAGATAAATAATCCTTTTTGGAGCAAAAGGAAGGATTCTGTGGAAACAAGGCAGGAAATTTTGACAGCTCATTGTGTTCCCAAGTGAAACAAGCAGGGTGAAGGGAAACGGCAAGGGTACAGGTTCTCCTTGGCTGCTTTGGGCTGAAGATACAAGGGTGGAACATTTGCAGCCACAAACACAAAGGGCTGCACCCTTGCTGGAGCCAAGTTGCCACAAGAGCTTCCAGCGGGGACATCTCCCAGGGGCCACCACGCTCTTGAATTTTACTTTGTCCTCATTAAAACAGACAAGAAAACAAGCTAAACAAACCAAAGCAACCTACATTAGATAATAGCAGCCTGTGTGGCGCATGCTGTGACTGACACGCAGGACAGCTTATAGTCATGGGAAAATTGGATACAGGGCAAGAACCACGGTACTACTGCGGCCACAGCATCAGTGTGCTTTTAGGAAAAAAATGAAGCAGCTCTTAGCTGCCTGTCACATCTGGAAGAAAGAGCCATCCACACCGAGGAAAACAACTTCTCCAAGACTTGCCTGAAATGATGTGGGATTCAATTTCACTGAGCAAGCACAACAAATTAGGAGAGAAAACAGGGCCATAGCTGCAACAAAACAACAAAACAGCTTCATGCAGCAGAAGTTAGGACCAGCCACCAAATTATTGATTTTATTTAGTATGCAGCTCCATGTGGTAAGTCAGGAATACCACAGCAAATTCACAAGAGGTTACAAGTATTTATTCTAGTCAAGCTTTTCTACAATTTTCATCCAAATATTTCTTAAGCTGACTGTTTTAGGACACCTACTGCAGTGGCTGAGTACTTTCCATGGAAAACTGAGTGGCAGTAGCATAAGGCCTCTCGTGGACTCCATGGAGCCCCTGGCTCCTTCACTATTTCACTTATGGAAAGGCTTGGCATTTCTGAGATGAAGGAAAATGAGTTGTTGACGTTTTAAGCATCATTCTGGTTTTGGTGGAAACTTCTTCTAAAAGAGGGAAACGTGTAGAAGTAGCAAAGTCAGATAAAAAGTTAGGTTAAAAACATGTCACAGAAATTCTGGAATTATTTGTGATTTGAAAACGTGTAATGAATGCTTGTTCATGGTGATTTGCGCTTGCTTGGATTATTTTCATTCTGTTGTATTAGTGTTATAAAGGTTACTGTAAATTCTTGTCTGCAGATTTCCTTATGTGCGTAAGATCTTCAGTGAACAAGAGCATTTCCTCTGAACAGACACAGTGAGACTGATGTTAGAGGTTACAGAGACAGGATGACTCTCCTTTCCAGCAGAACAAACTGGGGCAGCCACCTCACTTCATCCATTTGTAAGCACTGAATTTTTAAGCATGTAAATATTCCAAAACATGAGGCTTTCTGTGCCATAGGATGCATGGTTCTATTTCTGGTAATAGTCCTAATGAGCTCTTAAGTAGTGATTTCATCCAATGTGTTCTGCAGTTTCATTTCAGAATGCCCTGCAAAGGAAGGTAACTGTTGTTACTCCCTTTTTACTGAAAGGGGATGAAATGATGGTGTAGAAACCGTCATTTGGTTTTGCAAATGTTTTTTACACAGAAAATCACTTAACTTCCCCTGCAGTGGTCCTATCCCATGAATTTTATTTTTTTTTACCAGTTAATTACTTGAATTTCAGCTATTCAAAATTCCATCTCCAGACTAGCAACAGTTGCGGGTGAAACATTTCACTCATCCTCTTGTTTTCTTACAAAACTGTATTTTGGAGTAAATGGTGGTTCTTATGGTCAACATAAACTAGGGGCACTGCCGGACTATACTTGCCAGCTGTAATTTCTGCCCGTCTTTACTGACCAAAATCCATACAACTCCTGTATCTTCATCTCTTAAACAGGATTATCACCACTGCTTGTGCCAATGAGTAAAAGGCAAGAAACATAAGCTGGCAATCTGTTCATAAAACCCTCCTCAATGTTAAAAGTCTCCTGTTAAGTTTGCTTTTGCACTGAGGCATAGCCTATCTGGATATACAGCCACAGGAAGATGCTAGGATCTACATGCATGCCTTTAACAGCTGGTCTCTATCAGATCACATCAGTAACTCCAGTGAAAAGATTTTGAACTGAGTATCTTAAGGCAAGGCTATTACAACATGCAGACTTTGGGAAAAGTGCTTGCAGGCGACTGAAATGCAAGATTAGAAAACTGCCGTAGAGAACCAACTAACAGCAGTCATCAGAAGTTCAGATACTGAAGCAGTACCCACACTGCCCTCTTCACAGACCTGTTCTTGCATGAGCAAACGTAGAGCCTGCAAAACTACATAGCTAACTCTGACTGAAAAAAATGGTCAGAACTGATTAGGAGAGACAATCCTGCATGTGCTAAAGAAGGTAGCTTTCCAAAATGTCAATACATTACACTGCACTGGAAATGCTTTCAACTGTTTTTGAGTTTGATAATGGGCTATGAATTACTGCCTTAAGGTCAGATGTATTTCATGTACTCATACGTGTAAGTTAATGGAGAGAAGCAGGTGCCTTTGCCCAGAGACTAACGCTTAAAGAGACTGAACTGCCTTTCAGAGTTGCATGGTTTGATTTTGACTGCGGATGGAGTCTAAGACACTTCTGTTCCTAAATTAAGGGCCATGATTACGAGCACAGCATACCAGGGGAAGAATCCAAAACCTTGCCTGTGAGGATCATATTCAGACAGCTGAGACCACACCAAACCTCTTATCTGTAAGTAGTAAGTATGCTTTTCACTGTGATTATCCTGTGACTGTTACTATTTATTTAGCAGTAAGTATAATAGATGCACATACCTTCAGTTCACAGCAACGTGGGCACACCCGCAAAACATGTACTGTATATGCTCATTCAGTGAAGTATTATCCCACAGCTCAGTTAAACAAAAATCATCACTTGTTATGCAATAGTAATTGGAGTACTGTTCTCTATAAAAAGAAATAACTAGCTATTTGATACTACTGTGTGATACTTACTTAGCTATCAGTATTTTCTAGACAAAACACAAAAGTTAATAAAAAAGTTTACATGAAGTGCTAAAACGCAGGACACAAAGACAGAAAGGGAGCAGAAGAACACCGGCAAATTAAGATGGCTTGTTCACATAAAAACTTTTCATTTTGGAGACATGAGAAATTCAGATATAGGAGTTTGCCAGCACGAATTTTGCAAAATTCAGCCAATGGCTTTCATATGCAGAGGAAGATAGACAAATGGTATCTAGCTGCAAAGAAGAGAGAGTTATTGAACTAAAAGCGGGAGACAGGTCTTAGAAAAACTAATCCAACGAGCAAGCACAGAGACTTATATAAATACAGCATTATAAGTGCAGAAGACAGATGTCATCTATCACCACCTCCATACCTGAAAGGAACAGTTCAGACAACCACCTTGACTTTGGTAAATGTATCACTTGAACTATATTGCAATGTGCTAGCCATCTACTACTATGGGGCTGAACTCACCAGTAAAAGATGAAAATGAAAGCCTGGGAGAACAAGCAGCTTGAAGGAGGCATGATTCTGCTTTTTTTTTTTGAGTGATCCATTTATAATTCCCATTCTTGCCTGCAGTTTATAGTACTCACAAGCAGTAGCGTATGACTGATGGCATCCTGAGTCTCACTGTTGCTGTGGTCCTGAATGCCAGCACTTTGGCTGACCTGAGGCTTATCATACTGCTGCTGCTCAGCAGGGTCCAGGGTACTAAAAGAGGTCCCAGGGCACTTTGCTGGATCAGGAAATGAGACTTGCAATGGACAGGATCCTCTTAGTAAATTGGCTGTTACCATTTCTAGTGCTAGTGCTAAGGACCATCTGTCTGTATTTTGAAGTTCTTATACTGCATTATTGTTGGAGCTTTAGTCTTTTCTGTCTCCAAATAATGATGACTGACTTTCCAGGGAAAGCAGACATTAATATAGATAGGGCACTGAACTGTCCTGATAATTCTTATCTTCCTAAATGGTTAGATAGCTTGTAAATGACTCTGTGTTAGAAGATGGGAGCTATGTTAGCAGAATCAGGTTTTTGCACTGCTATCACTGCTTTTGCTTTAGACCCCTGCTGGGAAGTAGCAAAACTTACTGGTTTTCTTAACATATGAAACTGAATCTAAAATAACAGATTAAAAACTAAAGAATACATCATGAAACGTTAAGAGCTGGAATAAAAGTAATAGCAACAGCTACAGCATGTTCCTAGCAACAGGTAGTAGGTTGCATTACCATGGCAACCTTGAAGATAATACCTTACTGTCATGCTACTCCTATCCCTCTCCCAAATAAACTACAGCATAAATAAAAACACATGATTAGTTATTGAAATTGTAATCTTTGGATTATAGTCTTCTGCTAGACTCCCAACTATTAAAATAAACATGTATTTAATAACAAGCTTCTAAGACTTGTACATTTCCAATTCCATATACACCAATTTCCAAAAATAGGTTAAGTAGTTTCATATAATGACTTTCATTTTGTGTAAAAGCACAAAGGATCCATGTTTTTGTCCAAGACTAATGCCAAAAAGTAAAGAGTTCAGATCTCTATGCATAGTGCATTAGGTCAAGCTACTTCTATTGCCAGTGCCCAAAAGATATGATTTTCTTCACTCACAGTTACACCCAGACCCTAAGTTATCCAAACTATAAATTATATTTTCTTAACTGTAATAATGTTCCAGACATAGCTGGTCTTTGAGAGACCACTTTGCATTTGCCTGTGTATTGCAACTTCAAACTGAATCTCTCAAACATCGACATCTTACTCTATTACATGGATTTCTGATTTGAGCATTATCAGCACTTTAAATGCTTCCACTGTGAGAACACAACTGGACTCCTTGAATCCACCCATGAGGGTTTTGCCATGGAAGAACAGATTCTCTTTCTGCAGAAAGTTGAGGTAATGGTTGAGCATTTATTCAACCAAGTTTGCTTTACTGTTCTGCATTCTCATTTCTCACCTACCTATAACATGTTAAGTGATCTTTTTTGTTAACTTTTCATTTTTTATTTTACAGTTTCCTCAAGAACACTTTGCAAGTATATGCATTTTATGGGTTGTATTGAGGAGTTATCTAAGCCACAAGGTATCATTCTCATTTTCTGCTAAGGCACTGTTAGGTAGAGAAACAGAAACTGGCTGACATTACAAACCAAGTTTACCTAAAATTTGGTATATTATGTATACTTATTTTATGTAAAATAACAATGGATTTAATGACATACATATTAATAGAAAAATACTGATAAATCCGAAGTGGAATAGAACAAATGGAATTTATTTTGGGGAAATGTTCAGTAATTTGAGATTAACATTTTTTTATTTCTGAGACAGAAAGAGAGGGCACTCTTGGAATTAAACGCAGAATGGCAATAATAAGCTCGGATCTCATTTCGTGATTTCTTATGGAACAAATCGTTTTCTTTCCATGCCTCAGTTTTCCACTTCTGTGTTTTGTTTGTTCTGTGTATGTTCTTTAATGCATGGCCTCAGTGGTTCAACAGCATCTTCTACCTGCACTCCTGGCCATGGTTTCTACATTGCCACAGTGCAAACTATAATTATCTCTGCTTTTCATACTAGCAACAGTTAAGTTACACAACATTCAGAGAAAATGAATGCAGAGGGTTTTACTCATGCCATCAAACCAAAATTTGCTTTCAACTCTTAACAGGACACTTAAGAAAATTTCCCTCTATTTCCACAGCTTTGCCCATGAGATTTCTACACCCTCCCTCTCCAATGAAACTACAAAAGACACATGTTCAAAACTGTAAGTGGTAATACAGCAGTTGCCATTATAGCAACACATCATCTACTTTTGAAACGCTTAACATCAGTGAAAACCTGAAGTCTGTCAGTAGTTCTAAAGAATGGCAGTTTTGCCTTTGCAGGATCCAAGCAGGAAAAGTGCAAGATCTTTGGGATTTGCTCCCTTCTCATTTTGTGCTAGAATTGCATGGCTGCCATCCACCTCACACAAGAGAATATTCAGTGTCTACTGATTCAGCCTGTCTCCCCGTACCTAAAACCTCTGTCTAAAGATCGTATGATGCTTGCACAACCCTTTAAGGTACCTCAGTACAGAGTCAACTTTAGAGGTAAATTGAGACACAATAAAGTAAATGAGTCTCAATCTTCTGCATTAACCACAGGATGATCCTTCCTCATCAGTCTCTGCATGTTCTTCACCTCCTCTTTTCCAAATCCCCTCTGCACTATACATATATATATATATATATATTCCTAACTCATTTAGGTGTGACCCTTCTTCTTTCTCCCCTTCTCTCTGACTCACTGGTAATTCAGCCTCCCCTCTACTCAATGCCTTCTTCTGAGGCTGGAGTACTGCATGGCTTTGTACCAGCAAGCCCAGCAGTGTTGGCCACTTACTCCACCTGATGGAGCTGCCCCAGGAGTCTCCATGGCTGGGAGAGAGCAATGAAAGGGGGAAGGAGGAGAAGGAAGCGCTGAGCATTGGCTTGGCAGCACAAGAAGGTGCCTGTAGTATCTTGCAGGAGAAAACTTTGCTCACCACCAGAAGCTTTTCTCTAATTGAGAGCTTTATTTACAGACGGGACTGCAAGAACAAATGTTTGAGATTAATGATTTGACTTCTGTTTGTACGTCATATATTGCAATAAATTATGTTTTGTATTCAGAAGCAGTATCTATGGCAAATAGCTAGAAACCTTCTTTCTTACTGGTTTTAAATTTGATTTAGTTTCCCCGTGGAACATACAAATAACTCAATAACTCAGTGAATTATTGAACCATAAGGCAAGAAACCTTTGTCCAAAATAAGCACAGGTAACCTTAGTATTATTTGCTTGTTCAAGATAAGTATTTCCTGAGCTAGCCCACGTTCTATCATGTAATATTTCTTTACCAGAGAATATTATTTTGATAAAAAACTCTTTTTCTTATAAAAATGTTTTTCTGTTTAGAAAAAAATAAAAATAGCATACCTAGATAATATAACTATTTGGAGTGGAACCTTTTTCATTTTGATGCTAGACACAGGAATAAAGCTGCATAAAGTGGAAGCTGAGCTTGACTGTTCTACCATTTGAAAAATGCTTTTCTCTTCCTGTTTTTACACTCTATTTTTCAAACAATTGGATTTTTTTGGGGAAAAAAAAAAAGCAAACCACCAAATCTGGAACCCTAACCTTGCTAGAATTTAGCAAATATGCTACCTCTTGCACTTGAACAGATCACTGATCTGGACCATCTTTGCTATGTACTATGCATTTAAAATTTAAAACTTTAGAAAAGTGTGGCACAAGAGAATCAACCTCATACTACTCACACACTAGCCTACTCTCAGTGCCCCATTCTCTGTTACAGTTCAGTTGCATTAAATATTTACTGTCTAAAGTACAATTAAATAACAGTTTACCTTCTTTATTCATTGCACATTCTTAAGAGAGGTGCACATGAGCTGCCTCAAAGAAAAATAATTATCTACATATTTATGTAATTACAAAACCAATTGATAAACAAATCTAATTAGGTGCTTGCTATTGGCAAAGATTGGCATTTCCCCAGAACCTGGGGAACCTTTGTGCTTTCCTGACCAGGACGTCAAGCAGTGGCAAGAGCAGCTGGTGCTCGGGATTCTTCCCCAGCAGATGTGCTGGCAATCATGGCCTTGCTGAGCCCATCAAATGTGCAAGCTGCTGCCAGGTAGCCTCTGCCCAATTTGTTCTGGTGAATCTGAGGTTCTATCCCAGCCCCTCTTTCTAGAAACTCCAAAACCTTAATATCTGAAAGCAAAAGCAACTAGCAAGATATGCAGAGAGGGTTAAACATAGCTCACTGTAGCCAGAGCCCCTTTCAATGACCCTTTACATCACCCCCTTCTTCCCTCATCCTCTAATTACGTACACCTAGTCTTGATTTCACTTTGACTCTGGAGTTACATATAGCAATGTCACATAAGGGACCTGCACAGAACACTATGCTTTGGGAGGAAAGTCCAGGCATACCTGAAGGGAGAGAAACCCTATCTTGCCCTGGGAACAGAAATGGATCATGCTTGGCCCCTTGCTGAGGAGGATGGACAGAGCAGAGGAAGGCAAGTATTTTCCTCCTTCCTCCTACCCTGTACATCCTTCCACAAGAAGTGGGAAAAAATCCTGGCTTTCAGACAGTGAACTACTTGCTGCTCAAACTTTGCACCAATACGTGTTTGTTTAATAATCTTCCAAAACTACCATGAATGGACAGAAACATGAATCAACATTGTAAAAATCGTAGTACTAATTAATCTGCTAACTGGCCTAACCAGAAGTCTCCATTCATGAACCACTATGCTGGAGCTACACCTAGAAGCCAGGTCTGCGATTCAGGCCCATCACTGGCATAAACTTTGCCAGAACTTCATCTATTGTGTCAGCGCCAAGAATGCTACCGGGAGGCATGCGCAGGCACCCCACGCCCATGAAGCCAGCGAGGCAGCTCCCCAGGGATGCTGGCAGCCCAGTGGGTGCTGGCATCATATTCCTTCCAGAGGCCAAGACACCCCATAAGAATTTCCTATTTAACATCTTCCAATTACTTCATCATTTAGGAAGTGTCACTAGTAAACATCCTTAATTGTACTATGTACTTTGTATTTGAAGTTAACTAAAAGCCCTGTGCATTTTGTCCCTGTTTTTTGTTAATACAGATGTGACGGTCTGACAATTATAGTCAATGTCTCAAACATTCGTTAAAGAACTTTGGTGGAGAAAATGGCCTCTGTAAAAATGCTGGATTTTTGTGAACAGGACAATGTGGCTGGAGGAGGGGGCCCCATGGAGGGTGGGACCATGCTTCTCCAAAGCCACAGTTCCTTATCTTGAGTGACCAGGAGAAGGAGCACAGCGTATGCATCCGAGGAAGGGGCCCCATGGAGGATGGGACTGTGCTTCTATCTTAAGCGGTCATGCCAGCAGGGAAAGAGAGGCAAC